>VDFB02000003.1:246571923-246596279 GCA_007258455.2 Sequoia sempervirens
TCGGGGATAGATCCATAAATTTAATTATTTCATACAACTTTTAGATCTGCAATCAATTATCAAGGTTCGCCTTCTTAGGTTTAGTAGAGCATGAAGTGCAAGAAGTCATCAACCACATAGTTTAAGTCTATTTGTTATCCCAAAAATGTTGTAAGTTTGATCATAGAGCCTAACATTCCCTTAGGATTTACAACCTAAATTTATGAGACCTAACAAATTGGAAACTCCATTGGGGACAAACTTAGAAAAAATATTCAACTCTAGCCTATCCAGTTAAAGAGTTAATAAAGTTTTGAAATTGGTCTTCAACTAGATATTCATAATTGTGTCATTTACACTCTCCATATGAGTGACACACCTATTAGATTGGCGACTCCATTGGGGATAATCTAGCCAATTTTGAATCTAGGCCTTTCATTATAGATTCATAAACATTCACATTTGTGTAATTACCCATTCACTTGACTAAATAAGAGACTCTATTGGGACAAAACAAAACCAATATCATTCAGATATTAGTATTAAAAATTTCTTACTTTTGAAAAGGTAAGTGGCAACTCTGTCAAAAAAAAATTATGACCGATAAACTAAACATCATATTAGAAATATTAGATCATAGACACCAATCAATTACCATATCACCCAAAATGTATGGTAGAAGATCATTGCACAAACGAAATTCAAAAAAGAACAATGGCAGGTGGACAAAAAAAATGGGTCTCCTCATCAAAATCTTACATAAATAAGAATGAAGCAGTATCAAATCAATTGGATACCATATATAGTGATAAGGGAAACACATCATAATAGCCTTTCATGGTGCATAAAAATCATTTACATGAATAAGAGTTTCACAATGATATGGGATACCAACCGATAAATTTGCATACATGATTTGAGGAAAACAACTCAAGTGATACCATTCTCCATTTCAAGGCTAATACCAAGAAAATGAGTGAATTCAATGCACGTGTAGAAGAGGAAATAATCTAAAACCAAAGGGAGTACGACTATAGAATGGCATTACATTAGGGAGAAGAAAACCAATGTGGAATTATAGATCACAGTACCCCCACTAAAACTCATGTTGTTCATGCTACAACAAGTAAGATAACCAATCAAGAATTGCAACAAGATATAGAAAGAATGAGGGAAGAGCTTAAGATACATCAATTAATGAAAGAAAGAGAGGAATTAGCTCATCAACTACTCTAGAACAATTTCCAACTGGCAACAAATGGACCAAAGTATGTACCTCCTCACAAAGAGGGAGGGACTACTAATCCAACCAATTTACATGGATCATATCAAAATACAAGTGTTCCAAAAGTCCAAAAGACACCTTACAATACAACAAAAAATCCAAATAACACTAACTATGTCCCACCACAAACCTCACAACCACAAAATACCAATGCTATTTCTCAACCCATGACTAACACTTATCCACCTCTTGACCAACAATATTTCCCACCCCACCAAAATCAAGTACCTCAGAATATCCAAGACAATATAAACAATTACTAGAATGTATAACAATATATGCCTCATTATCAAGGACCCTAGTACCAGCCCAACCAACCTGACCAAAACCCCTACTTACAAGGGCTCCCAAACATAAATAGATATAAACAGTTGGATCTAACCGGACACCCGATATACCCATATCCAATTGGTGATGATTTAAGAAGTGCAATCCCAAAATTTTATGGAAACAATACAATCACAAATGAAGAACACATAAGGAATTTTAATGCATGCGCAGATGACTATGGTATGGAATATGAAGATGTTCTTATGAGGATATGCATGATGTCTTTGGTGGAAGAGGCCAAGGATTGGTTTAACAACTTTCTTAATGCTTCAATTACTTCCACAACAGATTTAAAGAATCAATTCAGAGAACAATATGGGAATCAATATGCCCCAGCTTTTGCCATACATAAATCAATGAGCATCCAAAAACATCAAAATGAATCTAGTTTTTATTTCACCAATTTTTTCCAAAATATGCCACAAAATATCACCTTGATTGAACCCACCAATTATATGGCTTTTTCCATTTATTTAAAAGAATTTGACCCTAAAATTGGATATGAGCTTAGAAACAGATTCCCTAATAGCCTCACAAAAGCCAAAAAAGATGCAATACATATTGAGAATAATAGAAAATTCACAGGTATGATCAGCAAGAGAGATAACACCAGAATTCCACAAAATCCCAAAAACTACCAATATAGAAATCAAAGATCAAGACTACATGACAGCCTTATCACACCAATTGGAAGGATGGTAGAATAGTGGAAGGTAATTAAAGACAAAACTTTAATAAGGACACCCTTGACCCTTTGAAGAAACATGAAACACATGTGGTGGATAATGGTCCATGGTGTTTGGCATGTAACCTGCCACATGCACCAAAATATTGCATAGTAGCCCAATCCATACAAGAAAATGAATTGTCTCATGAGCAAGATAGAGATGATCATACCATCAATATGCTAGGGTGGGGGCCTCATCAAATTGATGATGAATACTCATCTTTTAAAGAAGGGTTTGATTATGGTGTCAATAACCAGAGATATAATGTTAACATGGGCTGATAAGAAGTTTTCTTTGATCATGATGGATATAAGCAAGAGAATTCATATGTGTCTAACACTAGACCACAATTCAAGTTAAGGACGCCCATTGAAGAACAAAAGAGGGCTCTTACATTGTCTGATGTGGCAAGGGCCAAAAGTTGTGGTTACAACTTGAGAAGCATATCCATGGATGCAAAGCAAGGAACACCTAGAGGTTTGTTTATAAAAGAACATAAGCACAAATAAAATTCCTCAAGTGACCAAAATAAAGGGGAGAAAGAAAAATTTAAGGGTATGTGCAGGATCATCATGGAAAAAAAAGTCCTTAAGTGGCAAAAATTCAGAAAAAACAAAGTTAGGCAACTTGATGTAAAAATTTGAATAAGTTATCTATATTATTTCAAAAATATGTAAGAATAGAATCTATAGAAAATTGAATGTAGTTTCTAAAATACTAGGTTTATTTAAAAATAAAAAATCTTTTTGTGAAAATTTCAAATTTTAATGTAGGAGTAGTTAAATTTTAGGGAAAAATAAGTAGGCATCTGTTTGACCACCTAACCACAATAAAATGATAATATTTTAGATATAAGTAGGGACTCATGTCTTGATGTGATGCATATTTTTTTGTAATTTTTTTCTAAGTAAATAATTAATTATGATTTTTTTATTGCAACTTTTAAAAAATATAAAAACTAGTATGTATGACCACCTTAACTTGGTCAAAACTTTATGAAATTCATTTTTTTAATCCTATAGTATATGAAGTATATAATGTGACACATGTTTTTGATTCAAAAAACTCCATACCATTTGAAAGCTATAGATGTTTTTCAATCAACCTATCAATCAGACTCTAGTCATAATTCAAATAGAAAATGAATAATAATTATTTATTAAATTCAAAGTAAAGCATAATTTATATTGATGGAAAGCTGAGAATCTCCTTTAAAAACCCTTTTTGTTTCATCAATTTTTGGTTAAAAAAAAATTCATTAGCCACATACCCTACACATACCAATCATATTGCCACTTTTTGGCCCATCATGATCCTACACATACCCTTAAGAAAAATATACCAAAATAAACCACAAAAATCAAATTTGAGAAAGTAAAGGATGACGTTAAAACTCAAACTAAGGATAAGAAAGCTACTAGAATAGATAAAATAGAGAAAGTGGTAACTACTCCCTCATTTGATATTGCACAAGAATTGACTCGAATCAAGATGACAGTGCCATTAATGGAAATGATGAGAATAGAGGAATACAAAGATACTTCCCTTAAACTAATTTCCAACATACCCCACAAACAACAAAATCAAAATAAAGATAAGAGCAATAAATTAAATAATGTTGAACATGAAACTGCAAAAATGCCAGAAGTTTATCTTGGTGATATCTTAATGAAAAATACCTCTCAAGTGGACCCATTTTACACCACACTATTGATTAACAACAAGTTGGTAAAATAATGTGTAATTGACTTAGGGGTAGAAATCAACATCATGTCGATGGTAGTTATGAAAGAGCTAGCCTTATGGGTGAACACTACATATGGGAAATACTATGCAATGGAGAATAGGTCTGCCTCAGTGGTTGCAGTCATCTAGGATGTAGAACTGAGGCTGGAAGCATATGCTGAGGAAAGTTACAAAATGGATATTACTATGATGGATACACCTCCCTATATGTTATGTTATTATCCAGATACTGGACTGTAGCAGTAGGGGTAATTTCCAACTAGACTTATCATATGCTACCATACCAATAAATGGGAAAGAATTCAAGTTGTATAGGGAACCCAAATCAGAACATGTTATAGAGCATTTTTACCCTAACTAGATCAATTGCTTTTGTGACGTGGATCTTGGAAACTTTAGGATTGAAAAGTCACAACCTGAATTGTAAAATACAAAACTTGTTGAAAAAAAAACTCAACTTGATGATAAGGGTGTATGACAGATGTATTTTGATGGGGAATGTAGTAAAAATGGAAACCAACCTAGGATAGTATTTATTTCACCTTCTAACAAGACATTCAAATACTCATCCTTGCTAACATTTGAATGTACCAATAATATAGCTGAATATGAAGCATTGTTGTTAGGCTTGAACATTGCTACAAGATATGGAATTAAGTTGCTAATAGTATATGGAGATTCTAAACTGATTGTCTCTCAAGTTAGGGAGAAGTACTTATCAAAGAATAAAAGACTAAAACAATATAGGAATGCAGTTTGGGATACCATTGAACTATTTGATGCATTCTCAATATACTACATAGAAATATCTAAGAACATAATGGCATATTTCTTGGATAATATGGATCTTAAATGAGATGACATTACATTAGTAGGAATAATAGAAGTTAAATTCAATACAAGGCTTGTTGTCCCATATAACATATACAACTAACAAGTATTCAATGATGATGAAGATCTAATCAAGTTTGTCCAATGTATCAATCAATATGAATCTTAGGAGATAGACTTCAATTCCTTTGTAGAGAAAGTGGCTGGAAATAAAACCATATTTGGGAAAGAAGTAGTATAGGTTAAGACAAACATAATACCAAAAGGAATTGTGGCATTAGAAAGAGTATTTAATGGACATGACAGATTCAATCTAAAGCCTACACCCATTAAATAGGAAGATGTTGAAGAGATTAACCTTGGAATAAAACTTTCTCCTAAGAAAGTATACATTGGCAAAAGTATTAGTCCCAAAGTTGGAGAGATGCTTATAATCCTTCTATAAAACTATAAGCATGTTTTCGCTTGGTCTTATGACGACCTCAAGGCATATAAAGAAGATCTCTTTCAACATGAAATTCCATTAAAATTTGATGTTAAGCTATTTAGACAAAAGAAACAACCCATAAATCCTGCATTGGCACCAAAAGTGTAGGAAGAACTTATGAAGTTAAGAGATGGAGGCATTATCAAACCAATCAGTTATAAGATTATGTACCTGTGAGAAAGAAAAATGTGGATATAAGATTATGTATAGATTTTAGGAATTTGAATATGGCATCACTCAAAGATAGTTACCCCCTTCAAAATATGGAGGTAATGTTGTAGAAAGTTATTGGTTGTGAGCTACTGTTTATGATGGAAAAATTATTAAGATATAAATAGGTGAAGTTCAAGGAGTTTGAGAAGTACAAAATTGCTTTCACTATGCCTTGGGGTACATACGTGTATGTGAGAATGTCTTTTGGTCTCAACAATGTTGGAGTGACATTTCAAAGGGCTATGGATGTGGCCCTTGATGACTTGATTAATGCTATAATGGTGGTATATCATGATGATCTAACAAAATATTCCAAGAAGGTAGAAGATCATTGTGCACATATAGAGAAAAATTTCATTAGAGTGCTAGAGTATGGTATTTCTCTAAACCTGAAGAAATATGATTTTTTATTCCAAAAGGTAAATTATTGGGGCATATTGTCTTAAAGGATGAAGTAAAAATTGATCTCGAAAGAGTGGAATCCATTGAAAAAATCCCCATCCCAAAGATTGTGAAAGCCATTCAGTCTTTCTTTGGATAGATTAACTTTATTCGATGATTTATCTCAAATTTTGCAGAGATTGTAAAACCAATCTCAAAAAATTGATTGGATAGAAGAATCCATTGATGCATTTGTTTCAATAAAAAGAGCTATCAAAGAAGCACTTATATTAAAATCCCCATAATTAGACAAACCCTTACAAATATTTTCCTTTGCATCATTCCACACAATAGCAGCCATAATGTTACAAAAGAACAATGATGGATATGAACAACCTATTTCATTCTTTAGTAAACATTATAGGGAGCTAAATTGAAGTATGAAATTACTAAGAAAGAAGCTCACACCCTAGTAAAATAAGTTAAGGCATTCAGGCATTACTTAGTGTAATGACATAAAATTGCACCCCTTGCAATTTCACATACATTCTTGCATCTAATTTAGTGTCCACTCCCTTAGCATCTTGAGTAGGCTCATTTTAGCCCCTGCATCAGCTTATTTCCCTTCTCATGATGCTCCAACACCCCTTTTTAGTAGCTACCCTCACATGTTAGCTTTTCATCAAACATTGTTCCTTTGTTGTTCATGTTGTTTTGTACTATGACATGTCTGGACACTAGCGCACCACACGGACGCCTGCATGCCACGCTAGCATCTTGTGACATTTAAATGCTCAAATAACTATTTTTGAGTATTTTTTCCAATTGTCATCTCCTTTGGTCAGTGGTAACAACTCGGGTCACCTTGTCACCACCCAGGAAGCTTTTTTTCCTTAAATGTTGTCTTTTCACTTTATTTGCAACTCTCTTTCTTTGGATTTATCTTTCCACTCTCCAACTCTTGCTTGTACAACTTCATATAGCTTGCTACACTAGCATTATTCCATCTTTTCAAGCTCTTACAACACTCTTGGCTTTTTCATCTCTATCCCTCTTGCTTCATTCTTGCGAGCATCCTAGGATTCCATATCCCCTATTGATTGCATCCTTACTTCGTGATACAGGTTCTCCTTCTTGAGCGAGGATTTCTTTTATCACCTCTTTTGTGATATGGGTTATCCTCCTCAAGAAGGGTTTTCTTTTATCACATCACATTTTCTTACTTCTCACTCTCTCTATCTTTTGGTTGTCTATGGAAGTGGGAACACCAAAACAAGGGTTTGACTAAGGCAAACCCCTATACATCCCCAACACTTTCTCCAAATCTTATGCTTGCAGGTATTGAAGACATTCTCATGCTAGAGGATTCATCACTTGCATGGTTGTGGGAACTACCTTTCCTTTCTTCTCCTTATCTTTATCATTTCTACTTCACTTTATTTTAATTTTGTTATATTCTATTGCTTTCTCACATTCCAAGATGTCTTAGCAATTAGAGTAGAAGGAACCACTTTACTATTCTCTATGAAAAAAATTCTTTCTATTCCGTATGAGATGATAGCATGCTTTTGGGACACTAGTGTGGTGCATTGTCATCTGTATTTTGCACTATTGTCCTTTGGCTAAAATCTTGTCAGTGTATCTAGAAAATATCTGACTTACTCTTTTTGATTCTAGAACTTTCATGTTGTTCCTTAAGGTAGTTTAGGGTAGTTCACCCCATGCAGATCTTTGAATGAAGCAAAATCAAGGGTAGAAAATCCTCCTTTTCTAGATTTTGGTGAACTTGATGTGAAGAAAGATATTTTTCAAAAATCTAGGAAGTTATTTACCCCTACTTGGCAAGGTCATAACTTTTGACTTGGTGCTTAGAATTCAGAACCATTTACACCATTGGAAAGGTCTCCTAGAGAACTAATTCAATCCCTAAAATATGAAGCCTTCGGCCATTGAATTTTAGGGACTCATGCAAGTTCTGACCTCAAATTCCACTTTGAAGACCTCTGAAAGTGCGAAGTACTAGAACCTAGAAAATACCAAAAAAATCTAAAAATCTAGATTTTTCAGTTTTTCTTAGTTCTCACGAAAAATGAATTTAATATCTTTTATTAACTCAGTATATAATTTTGTTCAAAATTTTAATGATATTCCATTTCATGCATGTGATGGTGACTTGGCTTTTCCTATGCCACTTGATATCTTTGATCCTTCTCATGAAAGTCATCTTGCTTCAGAGGATATTTTGTTGCAAGAAGATGAAATCATTGATACCTTTCTTAATATTACTCTACCTTCTATTCATTCCAATCCACTCTCTCCTAGAGATGATGCATTTGTGAATGATGAATCTCCTTTCCATTTTGATACACTCTCTTCTAGAGATGTTCCATTCAAAAATGATGAATCTCATCTTTTTTCTGATGCACTCTCTTCTAGAGAAGATGCATTAATGAATGACGAACCTCCTTCCACATCTAATCCTCCCTGGATCAATGTCAAGAATATTTATTTAAATAATAATTCTACTAGTTGTGATGATTTTTTAAATGTTATTTGTCTTTGTTTCGCCTGAAAGGCCTAAGAGATTGGTCATTTATGTGACTTCGGCTAGTCCTTCTCCTAAAAGGGTTTGTTCTATCAATGGTGTTTAATTTGATAGTGATTATTTTAATCTTTCTATGGCTCCCTCTTATAGAGTAGTAGTGCATACTTATGAGAATAGTATGAACAAGCAACCAAGTCTTCCTCAAGCACCTAAACCTACAACTAAAGCACCTGGTGACTATGATCCTATGGAGCAACCTCAAGTTACTTTGGCTAAGATCTCACTATGCCTAGACTTGGTTCAGTCTACTTCGGTTTATCAAGGTATGCTTCAGGAAGCCTTGCAAAAGATCCTCTTGACTTCTTCCACTAGGTTGATAGATTTTGATGTGTTGATAGCTCATATTGATGCAGATTCACATGTTCTATCCACAATAATTCCTACCTTTGGAAGTACAAAAGCAAGCAGACCCTTTAATGGTTATAGTTAATATTAACAATATTGGCATTAGACGTACTCTCATTGACATTGGTCTAGTGCCTAATGTATGTAGCATTGATCTATTTCCTAAGATTAATATTGACTCATATTCTCTTAATACTTCCCCTATTGACATTCATGGGTTTGATAATGTTGGTTGAAAAGCCCTAGGAACAACAGTCTTTCCTTTGAGGTTACGACACATTACTATACCTACCCTTGTATATGTTATGTCAAAAAAGCTACCATTTAACCTTCTTCTTGGTAGACTGTGGATTCATGCTATGGGTGTAGTCCTAGCTACCTTGCATAAATCTCCAAAGTTCATTTTAAATAATTGAGTAGTCATAGTCAAGGCTAACCCTGATGTTATGCACCTATGTGAGATGGTAGTTGTTGGTCAGGTTTCAGTTGTTCCTACTCTTATTCCTTGAGTATCTTCCAATGTGTCAATGTTTCCCTAGAAAAAATGAATACAAAGGATACTCTTGAGATAAATGTCCCTAATGAAGACCCTTCTAAAGAAAGAAATCTTAAGTCTGCTCCTTCTTCTCAAGAAAATGCATGTCTTGGTGATGATTGGGGTTCTCTAGACTTTACAAATTCCTTCATTAGGGAATATAAAGTTGACTTGATCCACTTAGGCCTTCCAATAGCATGAGCCACACCTACTATCAAAGATGTTCATTCATCTATATAATGGTATAGTGTGAGAAATAATTGTAATGTTCTTACTGTTGATCCTCCTTCTGAGGAAGATGATTACACTTGTGCTAAAAAGGATAATGTTGATAGTCTTGTTGAAAATGATGATTGTGATCCTATAGAGGAGTGTGATCCCCATTGCTAGAACGATGCTCTCTACAAAGATCCTCCTTCTTCTCAATATTTGCAAACATGTTATGACCCTAGCTTTAAGCTTGTCTCTAAATATGATTATGGATGTAAAGGTTGTTGGCAAACAAGGAATTCATGTCTCTATAGAATTCACACCTTGTGAGTGTAATTTGAGGCTTGGTTGCTCAAATGAACAATCTAAAAGGAATCCATGGTTGAGTGACATGAAATCTTCTAAACCTTGTTCTATTGAAAAGATTCTTCCTCCATTTTCTTTTATCTTCATGTGTTCTTCCTATGAGTAATCGAGTCTTTCTCTAGAAGAGAAAGGGTTGGTTCTTGATCCTCATCCTCTATCTAAGAAAAAGAGTATTTTGTCATGGCTTCTAAAATACCACTTAATCACTCTTCCTTCTCTTACATGCAAGAAATCTTATGAACATGATAGAGACAAAAATTCTTTCTGTGCATACCATCAAGTGCTTGGCCATTCCACTATTGAATGCAAGGCCTTGTAGGAAAAAATACAAATTCATGATTTAGGTGTCATCACTCATTTGCCTACTAATACACCTGGCTCTTCTTTAAATAACAAGTGATATCAAGGTTTACCTATATCATATATGTTCTAAGTATATTGTATGGTTCTCCTCCTCTATATGTTGGGGGAAATGACAACCTGTTCTGAAGATGTGGATCCTTCTAAGGACCCCATATTTTCTCTATATCTTTCAAATGAAGTGTCCCTTGAGTGGAATCCTTTTCTCCTTTGAAGGGTTCCCAAGGGAGCCCCTTTGAAAGCTTTTCTCTTGAGTGAAATCATTTTTGTCTAGTTTTGGGGTAGCCTAACTATACCTCACTTTTCAAATAGCACGTCCCTTGAGTAGACCCCTTTTCTTTTGAATGGTTTCTAAAGGACCACTTTGAAATCTTTCCAACTTGTTGACAGTATACATGATTGTCTACTTACTTGCCTACATGGATGCTTTCACTTTGTAGATTGGCATGTAAAGCCATTTTCTAACTTTGCAGGGTCCCCTTCCATTGGCTTCCTCCATGTGAGAGATCTTTGGGGATACCTCCCTATAGGTCTACAGGCCTAGAGGGTGCTTCTTCTAAGCTTCCTCCATGTGAGATATCTTGGGGGTCACTCCCTTGCAAGTTTGTGGGTCTCTAAGGTGCTTTTTGGGTTTCCCCCATGTGAGAGGTCTTGGAGGACACCTTCCTTGTAGGTCTGTGGGTTTGTAAGATGCTTTTCTCAGTTTCCTTCTTGTGAGAGATCTTGGAGGACACCTTCCTTGTAGGTCTGTAGGCCTGTAAGGCACTTTTTTTTGGGTTTCCTTCATGTGAGATATGTTGTGGAATACCTTCTTGTAGGTCTACATACTTGTAAGGTGCATACTTCACAGGGCTTCCTTCATGTGAGAGATATTGGGGGTTGCTTCCTTGCATGTTTGTGGTCCTGTAAGATGCTTTCATCCTGCGGGATATGTCCATCATTGGTCTATGAGCCTTTGATGCACTTTGTTCAAACTCTCCTTGGGTTTGACAACTTGTGGAGCCATCTCTCTTGGAATTTTCATTCCTTTCTAGCTTCTCCTTCTTAATTCTCTTCTCTCTTCTCTTCTTAATTGTATATAACAGACCAAAGATGTGCATCTTCTTCATCCTATGCATATGCCCTTATTCTCTCCATTTTAGAATTCTATTTGTTATTACTTAGTTTGGGGATGACACATAGTACTAAGACAACCTTTTACATCGAGGTCTCTTTCACTTTGCTGACTCAAATCCTTTAGTTTTTAATGCACTAACATTATTGTTTGGTGCAGGTTTTTCTTTTCTAATGCATTTTTTTGTAGGTCTTTAGTTTGGGGGCATGCTTCTATGGTTTGAAGAGTTGTCTTCTTCCTCTATAGTATCCTTTTCGCATATGATGTTATTTATGTTTCGTAGATTTCCTTTAGCATGCATATTAGTGTAGAATCATATGCCTGCTAAAGTGGGGAAAAATGTAATGGAGTAAAATTTCACCCTAACATTATTGTTTGGTGCAGGTTTTTCTTGTCTAATGCATTTTTTTGTAGGTTTTTACTTTAGGGGCATGCTTCTATGGTTTGAAGAGTTGTCTTCTTCCTCTATAGTATCCTTTTGGCATATGATGTTATTTATGTTTTGTAGATTTCCTTTAGCATGCATATTAGTGTAGACTCATATGCATGCTAAAGTGGGGAAAAATATAATGGCATAAAATTGCACCCCTTGCAATTTCAAATACATTATTGCATCCGATTTAGTGTCCTCTCCCTTAGGATCTGGAGTAGGCCCATTTTAGCCCTTGCATCAGCCTTTTTCCCTTCTTGGGATGCTTCAACACCACTTTTTAGTAGCTACCCTCACAGGTCAACTTTTCATCAAACCTTGTGCTTTTCTCATTTTTGTTGTTTTATAGCATGATGTGTCCCAACACTAGCACACTGCATGGATGTTTACGCACCACACTAGCATCTTGTGACATTTCAATGCTCAAATAGCTATTTTTTAGCATGTTTACCACTTTTCATCTCCTTTGGTCAGTGGTAACAGCTTGGGTCACCTTGTAACTTCCTGGGAAGCTTCTTTTCCTTCCTTAAATGCTATCTTTTGCATATTTATCTTTCTTTCTTCATGCTTGTGAACATCGGAGGATTCTATATCCCCTATATATTGAATCCTTACTTCATGATACAAGTTCTCCTCCTTGAGCAAGGATTGCTTTTATCACCTCTTTTGTGATACAGGTTCTCCTCCTTGAGTGAGGTTTTCTTTTATCACATTGCATTTTCTTACTTCTCACTCTCTCTATCTTTTGGCTATTTGTGGAGGTGGGAACACCAAAATGGGGGTTTGACTGAGGAAAACCCCTATACAACCCAAATACTTTATCTAGATCTTATACTTGTAGGTATTGAAGACATTCTCATGTTGAAGGATTCATCACTTCTGTGGTAGTGAGAATTTCCTTTCCTTTATTCTCCTTATCTTTATGAATTCTACTTCACTTTATTTCAATTTTGTTATATTTTGTTTCTTTTTCACATTCCAAGATCTCTTAGCAATTATAATAGAAGTAGCCACTTTGCTATTTTATGTGACAAACTTACTTTTTGGTCCATGTGAGACACTAGCATGCTTCTGGGATGCTAGCATGTCACACTATCATCTATATTGTGTTGTTGTTCTTTGGCTGAGAGCTTATCATTTTATCTAGAAACTATTTGTGACTTGTTCTTTCTGATTATAGAACTTTTATGTTGTTCCTTGAGGTAGTTTCTAAGAGAAGTTCTCCTTGTGAGGCTTCTCTGAATGAAGAGAACTCATGAGTAATGGATTCCCCTTCTCTACACTTAGTAGGAGTAAAATTCATCACTTATGTGCCAAATGCTAAAGTAAAAGATGTTTTTTCACAAATAGAGGTAACTAGAAGGTGTCATTTTTTCAACTATATCCAAGAGTTTAACATCAATATCCAGATCACTAAATTAGTAAGTGGGAAAGGGCTAGTAAAGTTGATGGTTGAGTCCAATATGGAAGCTACATAGATTTGCAGCATGGAAGAGGAAGAAATTTGGTTGTCAAGCATAGAAAACAAATAGTGGTACACTAACATCACATACTACCTTAAACATATGAAATGTATAGAAGTATTGAATGACAACCAAAGAAGAAACTTAAAAATTCAGGCATCAAAATATATCTTAATGGATGGATATTTGTATTGGAAAAATAGGGATGGTATGTTGTTATTATGCTTGGATGAAACACAAGAAAAATATGTTATGAAATAAATGCATGATGGTGTATGTGGGGCACACTTTTCAACAAAGACTACTACACACAAGATACTAAGGGATGGCTATTATTGGCCCAAATTTTTTAATGATGCTTACATCTATGTAAGAAAGTGTGAAGGATGCCAAAAATTCTCTAGAAAGATGAAATATCAGGGAGCGTTTCCACTAAGACCTATGCAGGTGGAGGCCCCATTCCCTCAATGGGAAATTGATTTTATAGGTGAGATTATATAAAAATATAGTGGTGGGAATGAGTGGATCCTAGTAGCCACTGATTACTTTACAAAGTGGATAAAAGCTACACCAAAAAACAAGCTACTAGCAAGGTTACAACAAATTTCCTATTAGAAAACATCATCATCAAATTTGGAGTCCTTGTAAGGCTGATAATAGACAATGGCATGTGTTTTAGATTTGTCGAGTTCAAAAGGTTTTGTGAATCATATGGTATAACAATCTCATATGCTTCACCATATCACCCCCAAGTTAATGGTTAGGCTAAATCCATCAATAAGAGAATTATGAAAGATAATCAAAAGAATGTTGGATAGAGAGTGTGAGAAAATATGTCAATTAGAATAATCAAAACACATAATCGATGTAATGTATTATATTAAGAAAATTAAATTTAACAAAAGAAATTGATAAAATGATTCCTTAAAGCCATTTCATCTTCCTCTATTCTTAAGCATCTTGTGTTAGTGCTCTTAGATTTCAGGTATGCACTAAATTATTGGGATGTCACCTAAGAAATGAGAAGCCATTAAACTAGAATGCAAGAACTATGCCTACACCTACATGATTTCATGAATTTGTTGGATGATGTACTAAATGATATGCTAAATGGTATGCTACTGTATATAGAATGTTGTTAAATTATGCAATGATAAAATGCTAAGCTAATGGAGATGTTATGAAAATTATGTAATGCTAATGCAACAATTAAGTTCCTAGAAATGAAATTGCCATTATAACACTACTTGGAAGCAAATGCTAAATTCTAAACTAAAAAATCCCATGTAAAGTTCTCTAATGCTGGAAGTATTTTTGTGGAGTAAATTTATGCTATGCTTTATATCCCAAAAGTTGTAAATGAGCCTCTATTTAGATATTTCACCCAAGCATCAAGTGAGTTGGTGGCAATGGACAATTAGGATTTAATATGAGGAGATCAATTGTGTGAAACGAGGTTAGAGAGAAACAAGGAAGTTGTCCCCTTTAATAGAACAAGCTTGCCAAGTGTAGAAAATAATAAATGGAAAGGAGAAGTCATGTGTCTCTGATTTTGTTAAGATTGTTGAGGGTAAATGCCCATTTTAGAAATTATAAATAATTAATTTCATGTGACACATGGTGAGATGGCAAATGAGGTGGAAGGAGGTTAGAAAAATATGGAGAAATGTGACAAAATTTGAATTAAAAATTCAAATTTAATAAGAGGGAATTAATCAAATAAAACAAATTACTTAAACTTGTTTATTTAATTAAATAAAAAAGAAAGTAGTTTAGATAGGAAGAATTAAGAAATAAGAACTATATAAATAAATTTTGTAATTTATTTATAAGTAGAAGAAATAAATATTTTATTAATTAAATAATTAGTATTTAATCAATTTTCTTTAGACAAATTTTGGATGTATACATTTTGTCCCTCTTTGAAGCGATGTGTTTACACATTACTTCAAAGAAAAATTTAACAGTGCTGCTAAAATTTTGATGATGCCCCAGATGACGATTTTCAAGAGATAACAAATGTATGCCCCCTCAGGAAATAAATCAGGGAATTTTTTATGATTTAAAGATTTTTTAATGATTTTTGATGATGTTGATGGTAAATTTTTGATTGATGATATTCCAGTGATTTATCTCCTGATATGGAAGAAATGAGTTGCGATTCCATTAATTGATGCTTGAAAAATTTAAAATATCCCACCATAAATCACACTTTTAATTACCCCATTTGAATAGGTAAAAATTGAAAAAGGATTCATTTGTACACTTGTAATTATGAAAATTTTGAAGTGAGAGAGCAACTTTGAGCATTTGAGAGGAGACGGTGATCCCCTACGGGACTCATCCATTCAAGCGGGTGTGGTGACATAACCATCTAGCAGCATACAAACCTACAGTATGAACTTCTAAAGCTTTCCTTGTGAATTTTGAATCATTTTCCCCATTTTTTTTAATTTCAAAATTTATTTGTTCATAGTTTTAGCGCATATGAAATATTTTTTAGTGCATAGATTACATTTTTCAGTGCGTAGACCTAGGGTTTCAGTGCATAGGCTAGGTTTTTCAGTTCATAGATAGTTTGTAATGGCACATCCACTTTTTGGTGCATAGGTTGAAAGTTTTAGCACACCAAAATATTAGATAGCACGTTAGAGGAAATGGTGCATATGATTTTAGTAGTAGTGGTGCATTGAGGAGGTTCTTTGGCACATTCGAGAGATTATCTAGTGCATCAAATTAAGTGGCACATAGACAATCTGTTATGGCACATCAACCCAATTAGGTGGTGCATCTACCATGTGGTGCAATGAAGTAATATAATAGCTCATCTTGGACAAAATTGAAAATTGTTTTCTTTCTCCTTGATTTGTATGATGTTTAATCATGTTAGCTAATTATTTTTTATTGTTGATAGATTAGATGATTTACTGATCTCATGATAGGTGAGATTTAATAATGATGATGTTGTTTTGACCTCATGATAGGCAAGGATCAAAAATAGATGTTTGCAAGATTTGATGAAAATATCACTTGAACTAATAGGATAATTGATTATTTGATGTTTGATTGCTTTGTTGATTTGATTTATTGATTGGTATGTTGATTGTGATGTGTTATAATGATAAGAGATTGATTTAGGTAATCTTAAGTCTTGAGAGTGATTGTCGTAGACTTGGGAGTTGATTCCATAGATGTCCTAGGCTGATAGGGATATCATTGAGTGATGTGGATTATCTTCATTGATTGAAATGCCCTAGATTATGACTAATCGGGGATTGTTGACTGTATTGGCAGAGAGGTGGCATAGCAATCACAACACTTTTCATCTAGCCACTAGAGAGATGACTGTGATGCTGGAGGATTCCTATAGGATCTTGTGGATTCTCGTGATGGGTGGCATTGTGATATATTATTAGACCAAGCAAGGTGGTACACATGCCTTACATTGGATATTCTATGATGATTAGATTAGCAGGTATGAGATGTCTTGGTAGGATATGTTTGAGAGGTATGCCCTTTTTCCTTTCATGCTCGTAGGTTTTGTCGATGGATTTCTATATCCCGACAAGAGGGTAAAGGGATTGTCAGTCGATTGGGGTTGGACACTAGAGTAGATGATTTAGTTTGGGACCCATTTCGCCTAGGGTTCATGCATTCTTGCATAGTTATATCATGATTTGCACTAGGTAGTCTACCTTGGAGGAGCTAGTCTATTTGTAGTAGTGACCTTATTACAAATGTGGGCTTGGGAGCATATAGCGGTGACACGTCCAGAGATAGATAGGTTTGAGTCGATTGGGAGACCTTATGTCTATGGTTATGCGAGCCCAGTTGTCTAGCATAAGTTTGGAAAATTATAGTATTGGATATGTTTCTTGGATGATTTAGATTCCATGACATGGCAACCATATGTTTATTATGAGTAATGGTCCAAGGATCACTTGGAGATTCCCTATGTTTGTATAGCTAGATATCTCATTGGACAGACACACTTCATTATTGAGAGATTCCTATTGATGAGGGTGCTTAGATAGTATGACAAATTGTAGGGGATGCCACAGGGATTAGATATGTATCCATAGAGACAGTAGGATGCTACTGAGTGGGGACCCACCTTATCTTATGATGCTACATGTGATGAGTACCATAGATTATAGCTAGTGATTTGGGACTACCATCTAGAGATTGTAGAGGGATACATGATAGAGGAGTACTCACAATACTTTAGTGGGCATCCATTTCCAAGGATCTCGAGGCCTAATGATCCAATGCTAACATTAGAGGATGATGAGGATAGAGAACCTAGATAGAGGAGGATCAGAGGTGGTAGAGATGAGGATGAGGGAGATGGTGGTGGTGGTGATGATAGTGGGGATGACAGTGGTGACAATGGTGGTGGCAGTGATGGAGGAGAGGGTTCCCATCTAGTACTTGATGTCAGAGTGCCTTGTAGGAGGTGATCCTTAGTAGTAGCAGCATAGCAGCACATACATATACAATTCCCTTCTTAGTCGTAGCAGACACAGATTGTAGCCTTATAGGCTCATGTCCATACAATCTAGGGCTAGCTGACATAGGTTCAAGGGAAGTTGTAGGTGCAGACATAGGTATAAGAGCAACTTTCATAGGCCTAGGGAGAGATATAGACTTTGATGGCTGAGAGGGATGCCCTAAGGCAATGGGTGGACTAGGCTGAGGCCATCACTGAGAGACTATAGTTGGTTGTAGCAGCTACCAAGGCATTAGATTATTTCAGAGAGATTCACTGCACCACACAAGAGGCCAAGTTCTATAGAGGTTGGAATCATAAGGTGGCTCCTCCAGAGTGGTAGGAGAGCTTTTCCTAGTCTTAGTCTGGCAGGTTCCAGTCTTAGACTATTAGCATGGTTGTTACACAACCATTATCTAGAGATCATAGAGAGCTTGGTGTGGGTCCGTCAAGTGCAAGGGGAGGTATCGGTCCTAGGATTCCAACACCATCTAGGGGGAGCACTACATAGCTCCAACACTTGATGTTTATTATGATTTTGGACATATATACATTGAGACTTATGGTAATTAGTTTCTTATCTTACGGAATGGAGTTCTAACCAATGCAATTGAAAACATATAACAATATTCCAATATCATGAGATAGCTACTAAATGATTCATTGCACTATTAAACTCAAAAATCTAAACCAACAATAATTAAATGATTTTAGTATAAATTCACATAAACCTCTATCTTGTTTAAAGAAAATTTAGCTCATTCTTTGAACAAGTGCATTAATAATAAATAAACATTCAAAGGAGAGATAATGGAGATGAATTAAATTATCTTTAATTCATTTCATTAATAATTCATGTGAATTGTACAATTGAAGAACACTAGCTTTAGAAATATTCCATTTGTATTCCAAAAATGATAGTATTGCTACACAACATTAACAATCACCATCAATCAAAACTCAAAAACCTAGAAAAAGACTTAGACATAAAAGTATCTATGCTCTGTATTACAAAAACTCTTCAAAAATCAATCAACAACTATGTATATGGCCTTGAAATCCCTTTTATAAAATAAGGGAGAAACAAGATTTAGGCCATTACACATGTCACATTTCCATTTGACATACATTTACATTTCAAAATACTACTACAACTGCAAGCTTGTGTAGAGAATATTTAGAGTGAAAAGAAGTTACAAAATTTGTTATGTACATCATGCCTTCTGAAAATATCTAAAATTTTTATTTGATTCCTTTGCCACTTCTTTTCTTCATTCATCTTGTTGTGGAATCAGGAAAGATGAGTTGGTAGATGAGAGTAAAACTTCTTGTGCAAGATGACAAAACATATCTATTGGTGCCCTTGAAGACCTCTGAAACTGCTAAATATGCAAAATAGACAAAAGAAATTGCCACATAACTATTGAAGAAGATTACAAACTAGCAATATCATTGTACTTCTTTTCCAAATAAATATAATCCTCTTATGGGGGCCAATTGAAGGCCATGAATTTTTCCAACTTTTTTCTATAAGAACCATACCTTGTCATTATTTTATTTGCATCTTTGTCAAACTCATCTAGGAATGTGCTAGTGATAGACAATTTATTCATGCTATCCTTCAACATAGCTATGTTGACATCTCCATGCTCGCAAATTAAAGTGGCTTCTAAAAAATAGTAACATCCATATGAGCTCTCCATTGTTCATAGGTCTTGAAAACTCCATTATTATAAAGAATGTCTATAAGGAGGCCAAGATCATTCTCATCAAACTACCAAAGAAATGCTTTAATCCTCTTCTCTAGTGGATCTACTAACCCTTGGAAATCAACAATCTCTTTCACCATCTTCTAATTTAGAGAGTTTTGTAGTGGCTTATTCTAATCATGTGTGGATCCTACAACCATGCTCTTCAGTGCACCCAACATTGGAACCCATGTTTGCATTAGTGGAAAAGAAATTTATTTATCCCTTTCAAACATATTTATTGAATTGAATATTAAAGAATAATTTGAGTGAACCTTGTTCACTCTTTTTATTGCTTTTGCTAAAGAATGTTCCAAAACATTATAAACAACAAAAATGCTGATATCATTATACAATGCAAACAATTCTTCATATGGCTCAAGCTACTCAATTAATTCCCTTTAATTTAATTTTCTTCCTGTTAGGGATAGGTGCTGTTGAACTACTTGGGGCAAGCTATGCAAGTGGTACATTTTCCTCATTATATACCACCATTTATAGAGAAGGTGGAGGAGGTGAGTGGATAGGATGGGGTGAATGGATAGGAGGTGGTGGTGGAGAAGATGGAACACTATCTTCCACATGTGTTATAGGTGGCACTAATTGCAATGATTGTAACTATTGTTTTAACATCTCATTTTGCAATTCTAGTTGTCTAATTCTCTACTCATCCTTATTGTAAGAGAGTACTAAATCATTGTACCTTTTATTTTAAGTATCATAATTCTCCTATAAGGATTATATAGTGGCCTTGGTGAATTGATCCAAATTCACTACCATAGTAACTACTTCTATTTTTGGAGCTTCTAAAACTTTTTATTATCAATCCTCCTCTCAAATTTGTAGAAGGTTTTGCAACTTCAAGCTTGCTAGTATTTGGATCTAGCACCTAAATTTCCAATGCTTCCCATTCAAGATTGAAGGTTTTCCCCTATAATGCACACATTACCTCTTCATATATTGCTAAAACTCTTGAACCCTCTCTTCTCATAGTATCAAAAGCTATCGAAGATACCGTATCCCATTTTTATAAGTGAAGCAATCCACTTTCTCTTACACATTTTTTGCTTTTAGCAGGTGTCATCTCTTTTTCTTTTTCCTTCATATCAACAAGGACTCTTAAGGAAATCATCTCTCTTGGTAATTCATGATAATTAACCATCCCTTCCTTCACCTTTTCATCATATTCATCTCTCCTAGTTCTCCACACAAATTCTTCAAAAACCTTTGACTTTACAAATGAATCAGCATACTTGAATTCATTGCATGCCTTCTCCCTCAAAACATTAGCATTGTCAATGCCTATTAGAACAACCTTATTCATATGAGTTGTTGAATTGGCATGCTCACCTCCCTTGGGGGTGATGGCATATTCTAAATTACCTCACCTATTGTGATAACTATTTCCTCATTAGAATCTAGGGAATAATTAAAACCAACCCTACTGATTCAACTTTTATCCTCTTTGGTGAGGGCTCCCTTAGTGGTGAATCCAATTCAATAAATTTTTGAACAAGGGATGGAGGTGACATTGGAGGTGGAGATGGCAGAAAATGTTGCACGGGGGAAGGTTCTCTTGACTCCTATGAATGAGTAGGAGTAGCAATAGTCTCTTATTTTCTTACAACCTCCTTTTTTCTTCTTCTTGAGAAGACATAAAAGTTATTAGGTGGTTGATAATTTGGTCTTTCTTCAACCACATGAGACTTTCCCTTATCAAGCACTTCCTTTTCCTCTTTAAGATGTCCCACCACCTTAGCAAAATTCTGCAAAATTGTCTTCACCCTCAATATATCATCGTCAATATCCCTATAAGTTCCTTTGAAGTTGGGATCCTTATCCTTCTTTTGTTGCTCCAATTTGGTAAATTCCAACCATTTCACCTTTCTATCATCTGCCTTTACCAAGTCAAATTCCTTTCTAATTATGTCCTCAGGGAAGAAAAAGTTATTGCAAAACTTTCCTCCTTTGATCCTTACTTTCAGTGTTGCAATGAACCCTTTAGAATCATGATTCCTTTGTGTAAAGTTCTTCATACCAAAAGTTGTAATCATTTTATGGATGTTTTTCCACCCATCCTCAGTCATGAAAAAATAAAAAAATGCAATGTATGTAGGGAAAATATTTCCCTCCTTTTGTCCTACAAGGTGTAAGTCTTCAACTTTCCTTAGCTATCACATGACTTCTAGAAAACCAATTCTCAATGGTACATTCCTTGGGAACACATGTGGATAATTTTTTTTGGCCATATACCCTAAGAATGGTGCAATCTGGGTAAGGGATGATATCACCCAAATTTTGGTCAATGCCCAACTTAGGCCTCCTCTCTTTTGGTCTAAAAAATCATGCAATTCTTTAGGAATCCTTGGTGGATTTCTCACCAAACACCCTCTCAACCTTGCACCCAAAAAATTTATAAAAATGACAAAACTAGACCTTGAATCATCCATATCCAATAGGTGATTCCATTTTTTGAAAAGTGGGAGTTCATTTCTTCCACCTCTCATTTTCAATGACATATCCTATTTGAAATAATTTGCTCCTTTGAATAAGAACATGTGTAGTACCAAGGAATACCACCAAAACCTTACTCTTGTCTCAACATACTTGAGAGCCACCAATCCTTTGTGAATTTCATTAGATAAGTAAGTGGAAAAATCATACAATTTTTTCACCATCATAAGTTGAATGTTTGTAGCCATCTACATAAAAGCCACATGCATCCTCTTAGGAGGGTCAAACTCTATGATCTGGCATAAAGTGTAGTAAGACATCTCAACGTAAAATTCAAACATGTTTGTTGGGAAGGGTTCCTGATTACATGATGTAAGTATTATCTTGCTCCTCCCCTTTCCTTTTCCCATGAAATTGGCATGATTGTGACCCTAAAATTTGTCTATTTTTTCTTATATTTTTCTTCTAGTGTGTTTAAGTCAATTTGTTCATTATCATTAGGGTTCAAATTTAAAACTTCAATTATTACCGCATAGGTGAGGTCAATCTGTTAGGGTTAGAAGTTATATTTCAATCAGTTAAATGTAGATTTGATCAATAAAACAAAGAAATGGAAAACCCAAAAAATTATAATAGCAAGAAAACACCACAAAGATTTAACATGGTTCACCCAAATCCAGGTTACATCCACCAACAAGAGGGTCCAAAATATATTAATCTCCCAACAAATAACCTTTACAATGACATGCAAAGACATGAAAATCCATGCAGCAACATGCAGTAACATTTTTATCATGTTTGTCACTTGTTGGTTTTACACATCCATGGCTACAGGTACCTGCAACTTCTCCTGCAATTTTCTAGCCACTACTATGCAATTTTTTGTTAACATTTTTCATGACCTGCACACATCAAAACTCATCCCTGAGTGTTCTAATATGCTCCCACAAATGTCCCATTAACTACCAAAGAAGTGTGGCCATTGGTTGTTCCTCATGCACCCAATAAAATGCTTTCTTTGGGCAGTTACATTTACTTTTTTCCTGTTGTCCATAAACTTTATATTTAAACTATTGTCTCTAATCACTTTCAGCTATAACTAATCACTTCCAGCATTTAATATTTTTTTGTAACCACCTTTTAAATACAAGTACAACATAAATATAAGTGCAGAAAATTATTTAGTAAATAAAATAATATGAATATTTTATCCGAGTCTGATTGGTCTCCAAAACAAAACAATCTCCCACTTGGGGACTGATCAAACTCCACTCCATACCATCTCCCACTCGGAGATTGATCAAAACACCACTACCACTGCAACTCCTAATGAAAATCAACACCTTAGACCCTGTTGTTCTATTTAACTTGAATTGAACCTTGAAGGCCAATCGAAGCTAAAGAGGAGCTCAGCTTCTCCATTGTCACTACCTTCATAAACATATCTACTAGATTGTCATCTGTATGTATCTTTTCTAGCTTTACTTTTCCATCCTCTAATACCAAATTAATGAAATGATATCTCAGCTATATGTGTCTGGTTTTAGAGTGCAAGGCAGAATTCCTTACAAGATGTATAGCACTCTGACTGTTAGTAAACAACTTTCAACTTGTTGTTTGCCCAAATCTTCCATGAAAAGTTTCAGCCATATCATCTCATTCTCTACCTCTATTGTAGCTACATACTCGGCCTCTGTGGCGGATAAAGCAACCACCTCTTGCAACCAAGAAAACCAACTATTTTTGTCCCACCAACTATAAATACATAACCTATGGTACTCTACCTGGTATCTATATCTGATGCCAAATCTAAGTTAGCATAGCATTTTGAATTAGTATTAGAGCCTCCAAAACATAAACATTTATTGGATGTACCTCTCAAATACCTGAGAATCTATTTTACTGCATTCCAATGCTCAACTCTAGGATTACTCATATACCTACTAAAAACTCCTACAACATGTGAAATGTCTAGTCTCGTGCACACCATGGTGTACATTAAAATTCCTACAATTGAGGCATATGGTACCTTGGACATTTTTTTTTTCTCCTCTTGTGTCTTAGGACAAATATCTTTAGTCAATTTGACATGACTAGGAAAAGTTGTGTTGACAAATTTTGCATTCTCCATATGAAATCTCTGCAACACCTTTTCAACATAATCATCCTACAATAATTTTTTTTTTGTTTTTCCTATCTCTTGTAATCTTCATACCAAGGATTTGTTTTGCTACCCCAAAATCCTTCATAGAAAATG
>VDFB02000003.1:246598732-247103725 GCA_007258455.2 Sequoia sempervirens
CTCCCTCCCACTCCCCCCTCTCTCTTTGAAGTCTCTCCCTCCTACCCCCACACTCCCCTTCTCTCTCACTCCCTCCATATCTCTCTCTCAAGTCAATGATATGGGCCTTCCATAAAATTTTCTAGCCATACCTATCATTTTCTCCATCTGAAAAAATCCATGCAGGCCCATTAAAAAAAACATAAGAATAGTTAAAGAATACCCATAAGCATAAAGCTAACAAATCTTCAACTTGATTGCTTAGGTGATTTATAGTATCAGAATAAAATAACCTTCTAGGTCTCTAAATCTTATATAGTATATGATATGAAGCAATTTCATCATTGTGGGAAAATCACTGCACTAAAAATATTTCTAGAGAAAATAAAATCTAGGAGGTTCATAGGGTTGTAAATAAATTAGAATCAGAATAGGAACAACTAAAAAAGGAGTGACTCATAATCCATTTAACCACAGTTTACATTTTGAGAATTAAAAAAATTGGAATATGCATCATCAAATTAGTTAGGCTGTGCAAACAGATCTCATCTTTCAACCAAATATTCTCAGTACGTAGTTGTTTCTCTTGAAGACTGACTTCTACAATAACAAGAAGTGCTCCATAGTTGGTGCATATGGGATTTCTCATTTCTTCTTTAATTTCCATGTTCTCCATGTGAAGCTTCTTGTTATCCTGCCTAAGGAGAGTGTTTTCATGACACTTGTCTTGAGCTTGAAAATCCAAGATTTGAAAAGCCATGATTAGAAAAAATTAAGTAATAAAGCATGAAACCCTAAAATTCATCAATTTTGCAAGATTACTACAAATTTTTGGTCATTTTGTTAATCCTTGGACATACTTTCATCTAGGTTCATCGATTCTGGAACCAAAACTTAATCTAGCATGGTGCAAGCCCCAATCGCTTACTTAGAAGCTGCCTTTGCTTCTCATCCATGTGAGGGAACTGTTTGAAAATCCTATAGCAAACACAAGATAGCAATAAAGTTAGAAATAGTTCAATTCTCAACAGATGACAAGTATTGAATTGTTTAGTGAAAAAGGGGCATACACTTCCACCTCTTGAATCTGCTGAGAAGTATGGATGTGATAGCACTTCTTTTTGGGATGGTTATCTTCTTTCTCATCACTAGATTCATTCCCTTCCATGTTGTCACTACCTCTAGACCTGCTCTCATGCTCTTCATCTCTTTGTAGATCCCAAGTTGAAACTCTCCACCGGTGCTTCCAAACATGACTCCTTTTCCTTCCAAGCTACTTGTATGTCTAACAATGCCCATCGAAAATATATATTTACTTATATCTATAAACAAACAAAATTCCCCTAAGAAAATCAAATTAATACACATTTCCACATCAATAGCCATGTTTTTATGATTTCCAGTTGAAGAGAACACCTACTAGCATCAAGGAGAGCTTGTGTGCAGAGCTGTAGATGTTCATTCATATTAGACTTTGGATGAGGGGAAACAAAACAAGGTTGTACCATTCCAATATTGTTAGATGAGATCTTAGAAAAACCTTTTGTTTGAATCATTCCTGCACTCAAGTAAACTACCCAACCCAAAACTCATCCCAAAATGCTTTTCAACCATTTCTAATATATATAGTTTTTAATTATATACTTTTAATAGTATAATAATAATTATTTATTATAATTGTAGACACGTAAAATATACTGATTGACATGGTGCATCTGATCCTGACTTACTAACATCTTTTCTTCCTGAATCATCCCTCGGTCTAACCATTTAATCAAATTCCCCTATCTGATTAAATTCATCAATAGTCCTCTCTTAATTAAATAAATCATTTTATCTAATTAAGTCAATCTCTTTTGTTAATTAAATCAATTCATCTGATCTAATTATCCCTATTTAATTAAATAATTAATTTATTTGATTAAATTTCTAAAGTCTATCCATTAAATTAAATAAATTAAAACCTTATTTGGTTTAATCTGGCACCATCTCTTTTAATTAAATAAATCAAAATCCTTATTTAATTAATCTCTTATCATATTCCTCTCTTATTTGATTTAAATAAATCCATAAATTTGAGTCAAATAGGTCACATCATCTAACCTCTCTACTTAAATTAATTAACTCTTGATTAATTTAATCTCATCTCATGTCCCATCCTCTAGATAATGCAAATTGCACATGAAAATAGATTTAATTCATTTATTAAATCTCTATTTTCCTCACAAGGCATCTTTTGGAATATTCTCTCAATTTCAATTCAAAAATTCCAAGTCAACATGTACATCCAACAAGGAAATAAATTCATCTTACATGTCCTTTTCCTTGAGCCAAGTGGCATTTATTGCATTTTCCCTTCCCTCTTACATGTCATTTCAACAAATTTGAAATTCAAAATTATGCATTTATTGGCACAAACCCCAAATCTTGCACATCCTTCATCCATTCATAGCTTGACAAGTGGCATCATGCCATTAGATGAATGTTAGTCTCACATTGCTCAAATTTGGACATTCATCCATCTTGGAATTCTATAAATAAAGAGCTCATATCCTCATTTGATCATCCACAATCTAGGAAAAGTTACCATGCTCAAATATCTCTTGAATTTTATCCATTATCATTGAGTCATAGCTAGGTTTTTGCAGATTTTGGCTTGGAGTTCTCATTCTTCACCAACAAAGTGGATCAACCATCTTCAACACATCAAGCTTGCATCATAGGAATTGGGAAAGGGCCAATTTTCACATCAAATTGGCACCAATTCCCCCATGGGATCATGAGTTTGCACATCTAATTAGGATTTAATCTTTGTTTTATCATTTTCATTGTGTTCTTTGTTATTCTCTTTCCTAGTTTGAAGTTATAAATGGATTTTATGGGGAATCCTTGTTTTGGCTTGCAATCACTTGTCTAACTCACTTATTCTTGTTATTTTGTAGGCACCAAGGTTGGGGTTCACACATTTGGTGCTAGAAGGAGGGATGGAAATCATTATTTCTCATCTTTTCTTAAATTTTTTGCGTTTTCACTCACACAGAAAATTCCAACGCTAGGAGCTCAGCGTTGCTATATGGAACTACTTAAAACTAAAACTACAACACTGGACTCGTCCCACCAAAATATTTGAATTTTAAACTTTGTCGCTGGACTCGTTGACTTGCAAGAACTTTCAAAATTTTCAAAAACTGCGACGCTAGAGGAAAACTACAAGGGTGGATGAAAATTGTGACGTAGTTGAGCTCTTTGTCCCGACACAGAGCAGCGTTGACTAGTAAGCGGCGCTGTGAGGGCACCACTCAGAAATCAAATTATGACGTAGTTGTGAGTTGCGACGCTGGAAGATAGTAAAAAGGGAAAATTTAATTTTACAACATGCTTTTGATTTATGATTAATGTGTCTTTTGTTTTCTACTTTTTAATTTCTCTTTTTTTTAGAATTTGACTGGTTTTTCTTCCTTGTAGGTTGGAAATCGAAATCGAAGGAAGGAGAAGCATGAGGAGGATGTTTCATCAAATCAAAGTGTTTTTAAACACTTTAGTGTTTGCTTAACACTTGGTTAAGAAATTTGTTATATTTTTCTTCCTTAAGACATTAGTTTTCATTTGGGTTTTAAAAAGAACCTTTCCATTTCTTGCAAAAAGGCTAAAATGAACTTTAGGATCACAACTTATTAGATTTTTTTCTTGGATTAACAATTGAACAAGGTGTCTATCATTTTTCTTTTGGTGCTCTAAAATGAACTCACATTTTGGCTTTGTGGATTTAAAAAGAACAAGTGTAACTTTGTTTTTCATGAGGGCTTACTTAAACTAAAGCTATTGAAAAAGGACGTATGCGCTTCTCTCGCACTTTATAGTGATCTTGAGAATCAAAAGGCCTTTTTCATGACTTTAGGGTGAGACAAAGCAATCACCTCCACACTTCGATTCGGGTTTAAAATTGAACATCTTGTGTGAGTGTGAGTGAGGGCATTGTTGCGTATATTCTCTCTCCTTGTTGCCAAGAAGGATTGATTGAGTTACAAATATTTTTCATCACTCGCTTTTGTTTATCCTAGATGGCCTACCTTGGGGAAAAAGTACTCACCCAAGGGAACGACTCAATTGATAACAATCTAAAGGCAAGAGTATTTCCAACTGGTATATAAATGTGGGTATTGGAGTAAACGCCAATATCACGCGGTTGATTCCGACAAGATGGATCTGAAAGGGGACTCTTGCCATATGGGTGAATCTCCATGAACGGAAAGTCCTTATTCAAACCCATGTGCTAGAATTTTCCAAAATCCTTTAATCTATTTGTTGGTGCAAGAACGGTTGTTCTGAAGCCACCCCATACTTTTATGGTCTTCTAGTAGAAATGGAAAACATGCCATGGGAGTTTCATGGGTGTTGATGCTTGGCTGCCCCCTATAAGTGAGTGTCGTGGAGGAGAGCCAGTGGGGTTGAGCATCTAACCATTCACTAGAGATAGGCATAGCTGGACTTGTCCAAGTAGGAATCCAACAAATATTGTCTTACACATCCATAGGATTGTACTTATTCTTGGGTTACAAAATGCATTGCTTGATCAAAAACACCATGGAAACAAACACTTGAACCTCATCCAAAATTCAAACCCTTTTGGAGATAAATACAAATTGACTCAATCCATATGTTATTTCTTTCCCTTAGGATTCACATCCTTAGAGGTTTCTAAACATTGGATTATATCTTGATTTGTCTCCTTAAGTAAACAATAGGGAAACCCTTGCCTTAAGTTCATTGAATTTAAGCATAACATATCTTGTGGGGTTTGAAGAAATTAAGACATTGGACATCTTAGTTTGAAAACCTAATCAAAGAAAGTGTTTTTGGTAAAATAAAGACATTAAGAAAAGCTAAGAAAAATGAACTTTCATATGTGTTGAAGACTCACAATCCCAAAGCAAAAAAATCATTGGTTGGAAATGAATGTTCAAATGAAATCATTTCTTTGTTACAAAGGTCTTTAGGAAGCATTTGCATGCTCTTCAATACCTAGTTCTAGGCAAACAAAGTGTCCCTTTTAGCTTCATCTTAGGATCAAAACAAATCAAAATATTTTTCATCCATCCTCCAAAACATCAAAACAACATCATCTCATCATCACCTTTTGAAAAATCTTTAAAATCATCCTTAATGCTAGGCTTTTTGGAAAAATCATAAATCATCAAAATCATTGAGACTAAATCCTTGAAAACATTATCAAAAGCACCTTTGGCTAGGTATGTGTAGATGCATCCTTTTGCATATGCTTAGTCAAAGTTATCAAAATAATCTTGTCTAGCTTAGTATATGTGGATGAATCCTTCTTCATATACTTAGTAATACAATCATCTTGCTTGAATAGGAGTGGGTAGATGCATCCTTCTCCTCACACATATTCAAATTATCATCCTTCGAAAAAATCTATCCCTTAGATCATCATCCAACATCTTAGGGTCTTTTTGTTCAAAATCAAAAGCAAATTAAAATCAAAATCAAGGAAAAAATCCCAAATCCAAAAACAAATCAAAAATAAAAAACCACAAGTCCTAAAAGCCTAGTATCTCATTCAAGATTTATCAAAAGCCAAAAAAATCTGTATCATCCATCCCTAACATCATCATCATATCATCACCTTTGATCCTCAAGGCATCGTAAGACTTTCTAATTTAGGCATAAAATAAAGATCGATCTAAAGAATCAAGAGATTCATCTCCCATATTCTCGAAGATTGATCCTTGTTTTATGGTTCTAACTAGATCTCAATACAAGAAGAGTATGGAAGCCAACAAAGAAACACCCGCTTCAAGCAATCTTAGCCAAACAAATGCATAAATGAATCCCGCTGAATCAAGTAATCTGTTGACCCTCTCATCATCGCAAAACCCGCAAGAAGAAAACCAAGGAGAGGACCTTACTTTTGGAATGTCTCATGAGGAAATGACTGAAATGCTCCAAAATCTGGACAACCATAGAATCATCAACATCATGATGAGGCTCAACCCTTCGTTATACATGCTTGAGCTAGTGAAACAAGGGGCCAAGTTACCTTCGGATTTTGATGTGAGTATTATAGTGGAGACATCTTTTCCTCCAATCTCATCCACCATCCCCATTTAATCTACACCCCCATCTCAAAACATCATGCAAAACATTCCGCAAATCACAACATCGTTTGCTCCAACCCAACCCAATGTTAATAAGGGAAGTGCATTTCTCAATGTAATTCAAACACACCCCCTTGTTAATAATCAAAATTTGGATGCAAACACCACTATGGAACAAAACATACCCCAAAACCCATTACACAAAAATGTTCCTCTCACCTTCCATCATGATTTGTCATCATCATTTTTTTCACGCAACACCTCAAACACCTCTTCTCACAAATTCGCAAGAAGAGGGAGATATGTTTGGACCAGGGGGCATATTCGACACCATGAAATTTTCACAACTAACACCCCTTACATTTCCACCTCTCCCACCATTGCCATTATCATCCACACCACTCCTTGGTTTAGGGCTTCCTCCCATACCAAGTATCAATCAAACCTATATCCCAACCATCAATCAAAGTATTGCACCAAACACTCAAAATTTGTCGTTGATATCGCAACAACAAATGACAAATCCATAAGCAATTGTAACATCTTCAAACACCCCCTTAACATAACAAATCATGGTCTCCCAAGGACCAACCATATCAATAGTACCATCCATCACACAAAACACCAACACCGCCTTCACAAACACTATTCCAAATCCACCACCACCAACTTCCACCACATCAAGCCAATATGATGTGGCATTGCAAGCTGCTTTCCAAAGAGGATACCAACAAGTTCAGGAAAAAAGGCTGAACAACTAGCTACTCGAACTGCACAAGCCACCCAAGCAGCCCAAGCCATCTTACAAGTGCAACAAGCTCAAGTGTTATTGCAACAACAACAACAACAACAAGCCACCCAAGCTGCACAAGCCGCACAAGCATTGCAAACAAAAAAGGTCACTCAAGCACAAATTCTATTGCAAAAACAAGTGGCACAAGCACAAGCGCAAGTACAAGCCCAAACACAAGCAGCGCAAGATCAAGCACAAGCTCAAGCGCAAGCTCAATATCATGCACATCAAGCTCAATATCAAGCACAACTTCTAGCACAAAGACAAGCAGCGCAATTGCAAGCATATCAAAAAGCAATAAAGCAATACCAAGAGTAGCAAGAAACAATAGAATTGGTAGCCCAACAACAAGTGTTGTTGGAACAACAACAAGCACAACAACAAGAGTTGTTGGAACAGAAACAAGCACAACAACAAGCACAAATCTTAGCGTAGCAACAACAAGATCAACAACAAGCGTTGTTCATACAAAAGCAGGTGGAAGCCTACCTCGCTAGCTAGAACATACAGATACCATCGAACAACACATCGACTGACTGAACCATCCAACCCATGATTGAAACACTCCAAAACACTTTCATCCCACCCCCTGATCCCCAAAATGATGTGATGACACAACTCAGGTTGCTCTCGCAACAAGTGCTCGACCTTCAATCAGGGCGAACAACCAAAACATCAAGCAACTTGTGTCCCTATCCATTTGATAGCAGCTTAATAATGAAACCATTCCCCAAGGGATTTGAAATCCCCAAATTTTACAAATATCGAGGGATGGGAAACCCTGAAGATCACATCAGGGAATTCCAGGTTCATTGCATGGAGGTCGCATATGACAATACTTATCTGATGTGGCTATTTCCTAGGAGCTTGGAAGGCCATGCTATAGAATGGTTCTCTCACTTACCTTCAAGCATTAGAACATTCCAAGAAATTAGGGATGCATTCATTAAAAATTATGCATGCAAATTGCAATGGATGTTAGTCTCGAATAACTCTCATCTCGAAAACAAGGAAAGGGTGAATCATTCACCTCATTCCTACAATGATAGCGATCCAAGGCCAATCGGAGCAAGCGGACCATGCTAGAACAACAAGAAGTTTGCACCATCATAACCATCCTTGAAGGCCGCTTGGAATTTCATCCTAAGGTTCAAGGCATCACCACATATGATCAATTGATCTCCAACCCCTTAACATTGAAAGAGCCCTTATGACTCAACCTGCGGAATTAACATCATACCACGAACAACAAAACAACCGCCCACCATCCAGTTACAATGATAAACCTCGTACGTGGGCAAGAAACAAAACCATTACTAATGATGGTGTCGTCAATGCCAAGGTGGTCATTAGTGCCCCACTCCAACATACACCTGCACTACAAATCCAAATTCAACACCAAAACCATCATCACACAACACACCAACCCAACAATAATCCAACCATCAATAATCTCAATGACCAAAGAGGACCACCCCAATGCAAAATTTATCCCAAACAAAAATACACCATTTTGGGGGAACCACTTGAGGACATAATGAAAAAGTTGATCAACGAAAAACTCATCAAGCCTCCTACATTCGAGAATTACCAAGAACTCGATGTCAAACCTCCTTGGTACAAGAGAATCAACTTTGTGAATTTCATAAAATCAAAGGTCATACCACAAACAGCTGTATGAGACTCAAAAACATCATCCAAGATCTCATCGATAAGAAAATAATAAATGTGGAACAACCTACTGGAAATTAGGATCTTAAGATATATACGAATCCAATGCTGAATCATGGCAACAAAGGGAATAAAAATGATAAAGGGAAGGGAAATGTAAATCACGTGTATGAAACAGTCATTTACTCCCTAAATGAGGACTGCATGGTCATCACCATCAAGGGCGCCCATGCCAAAGATTGTGGAGTCACCACAAGAGGCGGCAAAGTCACCATCGCAGAATCATCCCAACCAAATAGAGTTCCTACATCTAGATCCATCCTAATGGCTACAATGTCCTAGATCAACTCAAGAGAATTCTAGCACACATCTCCATCATGGAGTTATTAAAAATATCATTAGCTCATAAAAAGATTCTTGAGGAAGCATTAGCCTCATCCACTGTCCCCGTAGATCTCAATGCGGAGCAATTCCAAGCTATGGTCGGAAATATCATAATGCCTAATCTCCTTACATTTTCTAACCAAGATTTCCCCACCCAACCATCTCACAACTATGCACTTCACTTAGAAGCCATTGTACATAAGAGAAAAATCAAAAGGGTCTTGGTGGATGGAGGTGTGGGATTGAACATATGTTCCCTAAGCCTCATCAAGCAGTTGAAAATATTAGAAGATTCTATAGACAAAGGGAAGGGTATCACGATAAGAGCATATGATGACCAAGAAAGAGTGTCTCAGGGAACAATCAAACTCCCTATTCAGGTAGGGCGACTCTCATGGAAACCACTTGTCAGGTCTTGGACCTTGACTTTCCATATAACATCCTCCTAAGACGTCCATGGATTCATGTGATGAAAGCAGTAGTATTAACTTTCCACCAATGTGTGAAATTTACACATAATGGACAAGAGGTTACCATCCATGGAGATCCCGAACCTTTCTCATATTGCAAAAATCTTGAAGGAAAGTATTACAAAATCCCCCAAGTGCCAAAAAATGATGAGGGCCCATCCACACAATACATCGATCCCGCCACCCTCGCGTCCACTTCTGCGACAGAGACACCCACCACTCCCATCATTCCCACCATCTCTAACATCAAGCTCATCATCTAGGATGACGGTTATGGAAGATACAAGCTCCCTAACAATGCTTGTGGTAGGATAGTTACCACAATCTCCTAGGTCCCAGGGACATCCACAAGAAAACCAAGCTTCCACATCACAAACATTTCCTGAAGACTATCCCAAATTCACAAGATGGGGAGACCATGGCCAAGAGATTATTAAAGCAGATCCATCTCACATGTTATATCAAGATGAAAGATCGACACTTGAATTACCAATAGATGAGACAAGCAAGGGCCTACAAATGATGCTCGCAATGGGCTATGACAGAAATCAAAGACTGAGACAAAATGACAATGGGCTCATAATACCTATCATGCTAGAGATGTGACCTATAAAAAATCTTGGCCTTGGATGTACCCCTCCAAGTATAACCATACGTGGCCGAAGTCCGGTTAGAATGGTTAATATTTCTCCTCAACTAATACTAGCAGAAGTACGCTCACCAATAGCCATAGGTAGAGACATACATAACTTTATAACTGAGGCCTACATTAGTAGTGATGACAAGGATACCATGACCAATCTACCTAGGTTATTTGAGGATACCACCCTTTGCATGATTAGTACCCTCTCCTTTGAAACAAACCAACAAAATCATGAGATCCATTTAGTATACCCCCAACTGATCGACTATGACCAACGAGGACCACCGGTTCTTGATACATTCAAAAATGATGAGGCACTCTCAGAATTCATGGGATTGTGGGACAACATTCTAGATGGGGATCACAAAGCAGGATTTATAATGGAGTTGGACACACATGCCTATTATGGGGAAACGATTGAATCCTTTAGTCGCAAAAGTGAGAAACTAAGAATCATATCTAAGTTGTTGAGTGAAAACCACACTATGGCACTCTCTGACAAGAAAAAAGTAAAAAGAAAGGATGCATCCAACAGTGAAAACATCTCTGAGGCACCCGAAGATGGGGGATTCAATCTTCCTTTAAGAGTTATTCATCAGGAAAAGTCAGCAGTCTTGGTAGAAAAATGCAATCTGGTCAACCTAGGAACCGAGGAGACCCCACATTTTACATTCTATGCGGAATCACTACTTTCAGAAGAGCAAGAACTCCTAGCAGCATTCCTAAGGGAAAGATAAATAAACTTCGCATGGAGTTATGTTGACATGCCAGGACTTGATCCAGAGACTGTGGTTCATCACTTAGCAATGTATCTAGAAGCAAAACTAGTCAAACAAAAGCTTCGAAAAATGAATCCTCAAATTGCCTTATTGGTCAAAATGGAACTCAAAAAGTTGTTAGATGTAGGATTCATCCGACCAATCGATTATCCAGAATGGGTGTCAAATTTGGTACATGTTTCAAAACTTGATAGAACCATTAGAATCTGCACGGACTTCAAATATTTGAACAAAGCATGTCCAAAGGATGATTTCCCGCTTCCCAACATTGACATGATAGTAGACATGACAGCAGTACATGAGATGCTATCACTAATGGATGGATTTTTAGGATACAACCAGATCATGATATCAAAAGAAGATCAACATAAGACGTCTTTCACTTGTCCATGGGGAACTTACTGCTGGAACATGATGCCATTCAGCCTAAAGAATGTAGGAGCAACCTATCAAAGGGCCATGACATTGATATTCCAAGACATGATTCATAAAATAGTCAAAGACTATGTCAACGAAATTCTAGCTAAGTCAAGAAAAAGACAAGATCATATAGCAATCCTAAGTGCTATCTTTGACAGACTGGAGGAATACAAAGTCAAACTAAATCCCAAGAAATGCGTATTTGGCGTACAATCAGGTAAATTGCTAAGATACATAGTGTCCATGAGGGGTATCGAGGTGGATCCGGCAAAGGTGAAAGCAATCCTCAAGATGGAAGCACCAAAGACATTAAAACAACTGAGAGGTCTCCAAGGCAAACTTCAATCCATCCGATGATTCATAGCACAACTAGAAAACAAGCAGAACCCATATTATCACCTACTCCACAAGGGGGTAACATACAAATGGGATACAAAGTGCAAATAGGCATTTAACAAAATCAAGGAATATCTACTGACACCACCAATCTTAATGCCACCCATCCCAAGAAAGCCATTGATCTTATATGTATCAGCAACAACAATAGCCCTTGGAGCTCTCTTAGCTCAGCTGGATGAAAATGGAATAGAGAGGGCTATCTACTATATTAGTAGAACAATGGTCGGTCATGAGCTAAACTACTCATTCATCGAGAAAGCATGCCTCACAGTAGTGTTTGCATCACAAAAATTTAGACATTACATGTTGGCACACAAGATAAAGCTCATCGCCAAAATTGACCCCCTCAAGTATCTCTTATCAAAGGCAATGCTCATAGGAAGAATGGGTAATGATACTGTTAGAGTATGATATCGAGTATGTAGAGCAGAAAGCTATTAAAGGCCAAGTTATTGCAGATCAACTAGCAGAAGCACCTATTTATTCTGAGAATCCTCTTGTTTCAGAGTTTCCAGATGAATCCATTTTTAACCTCAACATTGCATACCACTAGAAACTATACTTTGATGGCTCACACACATAACACGAATCAGGAGCTGGTGTCTTCTTCATTACCCCACAAGGGGATTGCATACCAAGGTCATACAAACTGGCATTTCATTACACCAACAACATCACGAAATATGAGGTTTTGACTATAGGTCTCAGGATAGCAATGCAATGGAACATCATAGCTCTCAAAGTGTACAGAGACTCTCAGTTGATCATAAATCAAGTCAATAATGAATATCAGACCAAGGATGACAAGCTCACTCCATACAAGAAATTGGTGGACTCTCGAAGAATCTTTCATTGAAATAACATTTGAGTAGATTCCTAGAACCAACAACAGAGCAGCAGATGCCATGGAAACAATTGGATCCCTATTAAACATCCCTCACAAGGTTCCAAAATATGAATTCTTGATTGACCAACTTCTCTTTCCCGCATTCGAGGTACTAGAATCAGAATTCGTGTGTGAAATCGTTGGTATCATGACATCTACACATACCTACGAATAGGAGTCATACCTGCTGACCTACCATCAAACCTAAAATGAACCTTTGTTAGAAAGGCATCCATATTTGTCATCCTAGGTGATACCCTATACCGTAGAAGCATAGAAGGTACCTTAATACACTGCTTAAACGTTGAGGAGGAATTAACCGCTCTAAGGTACAAAATGGTATCTATGGTTCGCACTCAAGTGGAATGACCATCGCTAAGAAACTACTGAGGATGGGATATTATTGGCCCACAATGGAAAGAGAAGCACATGATCATGCTAGAGGGTGTCTACAATGTCAGTAGCATGGGGACCTCATCCATGCTCCAGCTCAAGAGCTTCATCCTATTGTCACACCGTGGCCCTTTTCGCAGTGGAGACTCAATCTCATTGGGAAAATCACACCCACCTCATCTAATGGCCACAAATTTATCATAACCACAACTGAGTACTTTACTAAGTGGGTGGAGGCCATACCCATGACGTATATAACTGGGAAGAAGATTTCAAAGTTCATTCTGAACTATCTCATATGTCGCTATGGTGTTCCACAGGCCATTATCTTAGATAATGGGACACCATTCAAGAATCAAGAGGTTTGTGACTTGTGCGAGAAATTAAAAATCCAATGTCGCTTCTCCACCCCATACTATCCCCAAGGCAATGGCCAAGCATAAGCTACAAACAAAACCATTTTGAAAATTCTTAAGAAAACAGGTAATGACACAGGTCGTGACTGGCATCTACAACTTAATCCTACCCTATGGGCCTATCGAACCAGCATCCGCACACCCATGGGCACCACCCCTTTCTCCTTGGTCTACGGATCAGAAGTCATACTCCCCATTAAGAGTGAGCTCCCATCCCTCAAGATATCACTGCAAAACCTCATCATGGATGAAGAGTACCGAGTATCAAGACTAAATGAGCTAGAGCTACTGGATGAGAGATGGATATATACTTTAAATCACTTGCAAGTTTATCATAATAGACTCAAACGGAGCTACAATAAGAAAATCAGAAGCAGGACTTTCCAAGTCAGAGAACTGGTCTTAAAAGAAAATCAGAAGAATGTCCCAAACCCAAGCAACAAAGGCAAGTTCAAACCTAATTGGTTGGGACCATTCATCATAACAACAAGTTACAAATCCAGGGCATACCAACTATCAACACCTAAAGAGGAACCTCTGTAGGAGCCCATGAATAGCTCCCATCTCAAAAAAAAGTATGCCTAACTTTCAAGACATAGAACCAAAAAATCCAAAAAATTAGAAAATGTCCTGAAAAAATGGTTACTTCGGCGAAAAATTGGCAAACATGCATCTTGGTGACAACAAAAAAATAAAAAAAGTAAAAAATCCAAAAAAATCAGAAAAAAGGATAAAAAAAATCATCCTCTAGTGAAAACCACTTCGATGGCACTTTGGACAAGTACCTTGGTGAAAACCTGGCAAACATGAACCTCGTGTAAATAAGCACTTTCCATCCACCAGGATCTTTACGGCTTGTTCCACATCATCCATCCATTTCGCTTCCATCATCCATCACATTTAGGTCTCCATCCATCACTCATCCACTCGCATCCGCACCATAGCTTGGTCTTGTGTTTGTATCATGATCCCTCCTAGTACTACTCAGCTCATCCTAAAGGTCAGCTTGCCCTGCCTTTATCGGAGTAGTCTATGACATCACATTGGGGGCATGTTCTCATTGGATCGGATTCGTGTATATTCTTAAAGTCCTAAAAATAAAAAAATCCAAAAAACATCAAAAAATCAAAAAATCCAAAAACATTCAAAACATATCAAAAATCCAAAAAATAGGTAAAAAAGTCAAGAAAAGGTCATCTTGTCGAACTACGTCTTCTCTGAGCTTGAACGTAGGTAAGGTTGATCTTTGATCATCCCCCGAGACACTTAGGTCAGTCCTTTAGGAGTCCGTCATAATAAACTGACCTCTCATCATGTATATCATCATTTGTAAATCAGTCAAGTCATCAGTCGAACTACATGGTCTCTGTGTATATAATGTAGGCAAGGCTAATCTGTTAATCAGCTCCCGAGACCCCTAAGATAGGTCTTTAGGCTATTCCTTTGGTCAAAATCTCAGAAAATCCCAAAAACATTGGAAAATAAAAAAATCAAAACATTTGCAAAATCTTGAAAAATACCAAAAACAACCTCAAAATATTGCAAAACATCAAAAACATCCAAATACTTGAAAAATCCATTCATCTCATCTCGCTTGTACCTGCAATAACACCATCCATAATAAACTGATCGTCGTCCTCAACCTTTGGTGAAACAGTTAGAAACAAGTCTAGCAGATTAAAAGTAGAATTCCAAATGTCAAATCTTAAGTTTAAGTAAGTGCGTAAGCAAGTTGGTCATCTCTTCGTATTGGTAACTCATCATCTAGTTAGTTCCATATCAATCATCCCTTAGAACACTTTGGATAAATGAAATGATGTTTCGTCATCCACTAACATGTCCTAGGATGAATCCTTCCTACAATGGGCATTATCTTTTGGCAATAAGTTTTAGTTCTTATCCCTAGAAAACACATCCTTTTTCCATTGACGGTATTGAAGAGCATCAATTTGTTTGTTTACTTGGTCTTTATCTTTTGATTTATCTTATTTTGTGTTCATTCCAAGGACATCTCGATGATAACCGAATGAAGGATTTAGAGAAATAGGAATGGGGCAACGATCATTATCTTTTGTCTACTATGCTTGTCGGACATTCTTGTAATATAACCTCAACGAATACTTGCTTTGTTAGGTATGTATGGAAGAGGTCTAGGGAAACTTGTGGCAGGAGGAGATTTTTAAGTTTCTCCAAATGGGGAAGCAGTTGTCCCACTGTCGGTCTCACTTCTTGGTTCATCTTCAAGTTCACCATATGTTAGGGAAACTCCATGTAGCTTCAATTGGGAAACCTTCCCATCAATCCATTCTTTAGTTCTCTCCTTGATTGGCTTCCCTAGAATATTGAGGTCATTGACCTTTTCTTCACTCTAGTCAGTTAATGACAAAGGGAGATTAGCAAATGCACCATATCGAGGATCAATCATTATATTCTCATCCTCCATTATTTGGTTTGGCACAAGGAACAAGTTGAACCTCGTGATAAAGTACGCCATTATGCACATGTAGTGCCTCATTCGCACTTCTTTTTCATCCTTGTAGTTGGCCCAAAAGTCCTCAACATCATGTACATGGGTGTGTTCAAGCCTGACCATTTTCCTAAGGTTTTCATAGGGGTCCATCTGCGACCGGGTAGTGTGGAACTCTAGGTTATATTTAACAAGTTCTTTATCTGAATCATCTACACACTGGGATGTGTGGAGCTCATACATCCCTTGGTCGAAGGAGAGTGGATAGGAAATCCCCACCTTATGTATGCTGCTTAGGAGGGCATGTGCACACTGCAACTACCGAGAGAGCTCTAGCAATATTATCTGGTCATTTGGGTACCAAGGCAGCTCGTATGGTTTCTCTGAGAAACCTTCGGCTTAGATGTATGCAAATTTAGGGAACTGTATGAACAAGAAGTTGAACTGGTGGATGTAAGCATTGGTACTATGGGAGAATCTCCTTTCAAATTCACCCCAAGCAATCTGATAACATGGCCTATGAAGGCATCATTGACTCTGCAGTAGTCTTTCTTGAAATTCTTGTATTGAAGCTGGGGTACCTATCATAGACCTTTAATTCCCTACCTGGAGCCTCATCAAGAGCCCAAAACAAGCCTCTATATTGCATTCATTCAACTAGTAAATAGACCAAGTAATATGTCATATAGAAGTGTGAGGTCTTTTTCACAGCCACAAATTCCTTGTGCAAGCAATTACTAATTATTCTTGCCCAATGGAATTTGGTTTTTCCTTAGAGGATCTCTTCCATGAAGTATAATATCCATTCCTAGAATTATGTATCATTTGAAAGGCCCATGACTCTGCTCAATAGGGTTACCAAGTCATGGTAATCCTCATAGAAGTCATTGCAGAAGAGCTCTTGGGGTACTTTAGTTGTACTACCCCTCTTTTCTTTTATCCAGTACTGATTGATGATCTTTTTCACTTGAGGGGGTCTGTGTCCCAAATTTCCTTGGAATCTTCCTTAGATGCTTCCTCCATCTCACCAAAGGTAGGGATATGAAAAGTCATTCCGATTGACTTGACAGACAAGTCATCCAATACATTCCCATCTCTATCTACTATTGTTCTAGACTCTTCTAGATATGCCTCCCTGCAGGCCATTACAAGTTTGGGAGCAATGAGGGCAAGCAAGAAACCAGTAGCCTTGGCCAACCCACTGCTTCTAATCTTCCTCGAATTTTTTGTCACTGGCTTGATCTAGACCCTTTGCTTGAATTCATCAATATCTACATGTCTGATATTTGTATCTTAGATCTCCTTCCAATCTATGGTTACCTTGGAGTTGAGGGGTTCCCTTGGAACTTGTACTTCATTTGATCTTTATCCTCTTTTCCCTAGGGTGCCTTGGCTGAATTCTTTCCCTTGTCTTTCTCCACAACTTCCTTTCAAGATATTGCACTTGGTTCCATATATCTTGTGGGTGATAGAGAGGTAAGCACATTCAAGCATGAAAACATGGGGAAAGTTAGCCAAAATCCTATAAAACAATATTAGATCAGATTTCTTAAAGATCCTATCATGTCTTCCAAATAAACATTAACCTTTTGCTGGAGGGAGTTGCAAAAATTAGGGCCCAAGGGTGTAGACTTCCCTGGGCTAGTGGCTATTCTGAAGTAGTTGCAGAAAGGATGACAAATAAGGTACAACGGCCTACATGTCTTGACCCTTCTTAGGATTTAATCATTGTGTGGGGTCCACTTAGGAGTAAGAACCATTTTATCACATGGGTCGAAGTCAATTTGAAGTTTGGAAGGAATTAAGGCCACTTTTGGGTCATTAGGTCCAAGGCAAGTAGAGGTAGGAAGCGACTTGGCTGTTTGGAGCTCCATCATCAAAAACAACACTAGCAAGAAAAAATATCGTAGGTGGAATTCCACCATGTGGTACCTACAACTATGGATGATGGCATCATAGTGCACTTGGCATTTAAGTCATCACAGGCTGGAAGGTGAGGGTGGGTGTTAGGTCGTAGTTGCTTGGAATGATGAAGGTCAGACGACGGTCCGATAGGAGAAACCCACAACATTGGGTCTGCAAGGGCTCAAGGCATCATTATTTTATCATTAGATAGTCCAAAGGAGATGGGGAGGTCGGGTCTTGTGCAACAAGCCAACTAGAATCATTTTCCATTTGGGAATGATGGGACTAGGATGAAGTTCTGCTAGTGGCCACTCACAGGGGATAGCCTATTTAAGGTTCAACACTTAATCATTTTCCTCCTTGCATACAAGTGGACATGGAAGGCTTGGGACCCAAAGGGAAAAAGGTTGGTCATTAGGGGCCATTCAGGATGGAAAAATCACCACAGCGACCCGTAGATGGAAGTCTGTGAGGAGAGGCCCACAAGGAGGTTTACACTTGGTTGTTTAAAAGCCTAGAGGAACATACAACAATGAAGAGGTCAGGACTTGATCATTGTAAAGTCTTGAGAACTTCGCCATTAAGGGTGGATGTTGTGGTGTCAGCAAAAAGGAAGTGGGACCCCGAAAAGGTTAGCCCGAAAGAAAAGATTGCTTGGATTTGAGCCGAGATGGTGGATTAGTCTACGGAGCTTGATGGGCAGAGGGACAGGTCATGTAAGCTATTTCAAATGATGAAACTAAGGTGGAAATCCACAGACAGTGCAGGAAAACCTCTGCAATGGATTGGTACTTGGACATTTTGGCAAGGTTGGGCCTAACTGGAAATCGACAGGGCAGTGTTTGCATGTCGAGAAGACAAGGTCAGATGGTTGCTTGGAACAACAAAGCCCCAAGGGAATTTTGTAGAAAAAAACCCACTTTTGTGGATCTAATGGGGTTGAAGCTTCTCTGTTAGGGTTCATGATTTTTAGCTGAGTTCAAGATGGCCAATTAATGGGTGCCCTCCCATGAGGGTGGACCCAATGGTGGAATTCACCCTTTCAAGTTTTAAATATTTTCAAAGGGATGGTGATGGGGATGGTTTGGTTGTGGGTCTGCAAGGCACAAGTGCCTTGGTTCAAGAATGGCCACGATGAGGTTGGGTTCCGCATGTGGCCCATGGAGGATTTTTAATGGATTTTAAAATTCTAAGAGGTGGGTTTTGTCCGCTGAGGTCTACTTTAGTGAGTTTTAAAGCTTTCTTTTATAGATTTAACAAATTTTAATGGAATTTGAAGAAAACTCTAAATGGGCATGTGGCAAACAACCTACCTATTAATCCCTACGAAGATGAATGAACCAACAGCTATCAAATGCTTCAAAGTAGCCATTTAGCTCAATGGGCACAACGACATTGGTGGGGGCTCTTTTACTTGTTTCTAAAATCCTAACAAGTGAAAATGAAAATTCAAAAGGGCTATTGATATATTTTTCATCATTTAATGCCCCTCATTAATGATCGTAGGGAGGAACTCGAGGTTGGTGAATAGTCAATTTTGAAAATGGCCTTAGCAACGATAGAGTCCACTAGGTGGACGACAACAATCAGAGAGGCGGGTCCTGAATAATGGAAGGTCATTGGATGAAGGCCGTTTGGATCATCCACAAGTGAAGGAAACCCGCATAGGATGGCCCAATTGGGTGGACTTGTGCCTCTCCAAGGATGCAAGTTCTAAAGAGTAAATGAAAATAGGTAAGGGAACTCCACGAAGGCCTAAAGCCTTGAGAATTTGAGGGTGGAGAAATATGGCCAAGTCAAGATGACTTCTCTAAAGCTCATTGACCATCTAGGACACAAAATAGGGGGCACACAAAATGAGGTGACAAAAAAAGTGACTTGGTGAGGAGAAAAGAAAGAGGGTCCTCATTCTGAACAGGGTGTGTGTGCTGCAGGAACAATAGATCATTAAAGTTTGTGCTTATCCAAATAGCCTTATGGAAATTCAATGAGTGGGGGACCAATTTGTACCTCATTGAATGACCTCCAGGATTTTTAAAGAAAGCTAGATCTTCCTTGTACTTTGGGGAAGAAAGGGATAGAAATAAACATGAATAAAACATAAAGATGGCGATGTGCCAAATATTTTACAACATTTAAAACCTTAACTATTTCTTATAAATGATAAGATAGACACAGAATTCCATGGACCCTTCATTGTTGTGAAGAGAACAAGCAACAAAGGCTAGAGAAAGCACAATGCAGTCTTTCAAATCTCCCTTTGGGAAGCATCCATTAATGTCCAATCAGACATAAGAAAACTCTAAGGATTCACAAAAATATTCCAAAATTTATGAAATCCTTCCCCCTTTACAACATAATATGGAAAACAGCATACCCTTTACAAAAAATGGAAGAGTTTAATAGACATGATCCAATTTCTAAAAGATAGCATTAAACATAGAAGCTTAACAACATGTGAAGTAGTTATTTGAACTATCAATGCAAAAATTTTAACACGATGTTTTCAATATGAAAAAAATATGAAAAATAAATTTGAAAAAATCCATAGCATGCACAATTCCAAAGATTTCTCCCAAATAGATCAAAATTCTATGATATATAAACTAAAAACAAAGGTCAGATGCCAATCCAATGATAGTTTGAATTAAATATAACATGCCAAAGAGAATAGGAAATATTCTATAAAGACCCTCCTATTACTGAGAAAATAGAGCTCCCTAAGACAATATCTATATTCCTTGAAAGATTTCCTAAGAAAATTTCCAAACTATGGAACTCTCTAAAAAGAATTTGTTTTATTCTGCCAACTTTTATTTATAGCCAGAAGAAGAGGACACCACAAAAAATCCAATAGTAGAAAATTCCAAATGCCTGAATCCAATAGCTCACAATCCAATCTTAGATCTTGATTAGATCACAGTAATCCTCACTCATTAAGTCTCACCTACTTCATTAAATGATTTCTGATATTTTAGTGAAGATACATTGTCAACAATCGAATCTTAAACATAGCCTAGCAAAATCTAATCGATCAACTATGGAGGTTGATAATGTCGAATCAAAGGTTCCAACCTGAAAGTAAGATGTCCACCATGCACCCCAACAAAATCTGCCTCAAAAGACTATTCCATGGAAGATACAAAACTACCTAATGAAGATAGATGATGTGTCAAGCGAGTGGGAAATTTTAGATTTGTGAGAGTGGCTTTGATGAAAATCCCTGCCAAGCTCACACGTGTCCTAGTTCATGCCCGAAAGGAAAATGATATATATAAAGCCTCACAACCACCACATGGCACATTGCATGCCTTTATGCAAGAGCAGTCTTTTCCCTTTGGGCACAAATTCATCCCAAAGTGAAAATGATGTAAGGGTAGAAAACCAAAAATGGTTCCAAAAAAAAAATTGCTTTAAAGATTCCTTTCTTCTACAAAAACCCCTAGAACTCTAGGTCTTCTTTCTTCTTTTCTTCCTCCTCTTTCATCAAAAATGTCCCATTTCCTTTTCCTTCAAAATACTTCCTATTAAAAATAATTCCTTATTACATCCTCATTATAGTCAACCTAATGTGTAATTCCTATTTTAGTAAGAATAACTTGTCTCACATAGTTGATATTTCCTTCGGGGTCAAAAACCCTTTCTATTTTAGATCTCAAATCATATTTTATTGTTATATATTCCTACAATTCTTCAAGTGTGTCTACATCGATGGAAAGTCCTCTATATTGGGTCAAATCAAGTAAAAATGTGCCTTTCCTTTGCTTCTTCATGACCTTTCTTCCCATCCAAAACATTTTCCACGTGAATTCTAAGAATGCCAAATGAGAAAGTACAAATTTTGGAAAAATGTGGGGAGGCTTGTAGCACCCATATATTCTTATGACCATATAATTAGGCAAGAAAAACTAGTCACCAAAATTTTGTGTATGTCCTCTCTCTATTTTTAAGGATATAGTTCTTAATAATTCTCTCATTTCTAAGGATAACCCTTGTGAAATGTTACCAAGGGTGGCCATGTTTCTAACTATAAAGTCATCATGGAAGATCACATCATCACTATTCTTGCACCTACTATCCCATATATAGCATCAACACTATAATAGCATCCTTTTCCCTTGTTGATCATTGATCCTTATGTTTATCCTTTAGGCCCACTTTCCTCTATTCCTATATACAATTAAATGGAATAATAGGGAGTAGCATCTGAAAGTGATGGGGGATTTCTTTTGTCTTACTTGGAGGAATCCTTCATGTAATCCCTTCTCAATTGTAGAAGCAAAGTCAAATTCAATGTTCAATTCAAGGTTTTGTATTCTCATTGCCATCATCATTAGATCAACTAGAAATTTTTCTTGCGATTCTATCCCTAACGCATGACATAAATAAAAATATGTTCTTTTGAATTAGACCTCAAATTCATCTACTCAAAATGGCTCACCCCAAGTAGGGAAATAGGTATCTTTCTATTGTTTACCCCTATTTTCATGTATAGTGGAAACTCATCACTCCGATAAGTTTTCCTTAGTCTATTGTAATCTCCCCACTATTTTGAAGGTCAACTTTAGTGAGAGCTTTTTTTCTTAATTTAAAACATTAAATGATGGTAGCCTTGGTTGGCACTACAGATGGTGACCCATTAGGAAATATTAGTACCTTTGTTGTTGGATGGTAATGTTGTGCTAGTGTCTTGATGAACTCAACATCTATGAAAATGTTCAAAACTACTAACTTCACTAAGTCAAGATTCCAGGGGTTTGAAACTATAACCTTATAATTTCTTTTCTCACAAAAACACCAAAATAAGTCCCACCCTAAAATAGGAATAGTAGCATCCCTACAACCTTGTGCTTTATCCTTTAAAACTTTTTGTAGTCTTTTTCAATTGATTTTGGTAATGTATCTAAAATTGATTATTGGAGTGGTCTCTTTTTCACTCACAAACTAACTCTTTTTGGGAGACATTGTTACAATTAACTAGGGTTCATGGATTCTATTACCTCAAAATCAGTTGTAGATAATAACTGACACCACCTCAAACTAGAGAAGTAATCTAAAGTTTCTTATGAACACAAGAGGAGCATAGGCACACTTACTTGTTTCTATGATAATCATAGAGAGCACACCACAATTTGAATTCCTCCTTCTCAAAGCACACCAAGCTATTTATGAATGATTTAGATATCATCAACTTTAGAGTATATCAGCTTCTAAGCTTCATCATTTCATCAGTATTACCAACTTTTGTTGAAAATTTTCAGTGATTGATCACGTATGTGAGTTTTAAATTTGCAAACTCAATCTGAGCAAATTAAATGCACTAAAGGGTTTTCATTTATTTAATTCCAGATTTTTCATTAATGCAACACCAACTTGTACCATAGTATCGCCATCATATTTCAAGGCTCTTGCGAGGTGGTAGGATTTTTATTTCAACCCACCTCGCTATACCACATAGCATTTTATTGTCATAATACTCACGTTGTGGGGTTGTAGGTTATGCTATGGTTGATCACTTTATAACACTATACTACACACTCTTATTGACTATTGTGGTAGTGCAGTAAGTTCTCATAATGAGTCTTACATCTTTCCAACATGTTACACCTTATCAATGGTGATTACATACCCCAATCTTATTGACTATTGTGGTAGTGCAGTAAGTTCTCATAATGATTCTTACATCTTGCCAACATGCTACACCTTATCAATGGTGATTGCATACCCCAATCAAGGTTCAATATTTGATAGATTCACATATTTGGATGAAAATTCATGGGGTAACATGAATGCAATAGCTTTGAGGTCATATTTTTTGGAAATATTGGACAATTTTCTACTCTTTGAAGCTCTATGAGTCTCCCTATTCTTGACTTTTCAGTTTCAATTACACCTAAAAACAATATTTATTTTTCTCTTTTATAAGGACTATATTCAAGAAAATGACATAGTGGGGATATTGACAAGAAATTTTGATGAGCAACATAAGGATTGAGGATTTTCCTAATGGATTTTAGGTTTTAAGGTTTACAAAGTTGGTAAAATCAATTCAATTTTATAAGTTCCAATAGGACCAAGATCTAAGGGCTCATATATGTTTGATTGAATCAATATGGACCATTCCCCACCATCCCATAGGAGGTCTTTAAGCTGATATGAGATGCTTGCAAGACAACGGGTAGCTATCACATGGCCTCATAGTGGGTGACAAAAAAACTATGGAACAAAATTAAATATTTCACAAAATATTTTAGGAGACTTAGGGGAAATTTAAGGTCATTCTACTAAAGGGACTCAAAGATTTATGGCTAAAAGGTGATCAAGATAATATAATCTCAACCTTTCATCTTGTAGAGATTTAAGACATGTGTTGGAAAGTTTTTGAGTGTGTGTGTAAGCTTGGAAGTTTAAAGGGAACACAAGTTGTAGTGTACAAATTTGATCTAAGTCATTCCTCGCCATCCCACAACCCTTGATTTTCTTCCCAACAGATTCATGTGATGTTGTGGGCAAGTGACATGTAGGCATTTTTAAAGGCTTCCAAAGGATGATGGAGCCCATGATGATAGTGCAAAGCTTCTCCACATGTAATTTTCTTATTGGATCGATATTGAAGTCAATTTGAGTTATGTTTTTCAAACTCATTTGACTCTATCATAGGTGTCAAATGCTCCAAATCATCACAAGGTCAATGGTTATGATTTAAAATTGTGAAATTAGATTGATAGAGTCATTTTGGTTTACACAAGCGAGTAGTAATGGTGGACATGATGTTTTTTCATTGACTTAAAGGACTTTTTCACTATAAAAGTAGGATTTAAAGCATAATTCAAGTTACCAAAGCATCCTAAAGATATTTGAAGATCATTCCTACATAGTACAAGCTCTTAGAGACCAAAAAATAGGGTTTTCTATAATTCAAGCACCAGTAAGTAAATTTTCATCCTTTTTGCTTAATTTCTTGTCAATTAGTGTGCATTTTCCTTGTCTATGCTTAGAATTGCTTGCTACATTTCTTTTAATGTTTGAAATTCATTTATTTTCATCAAATTGCTTTAAATTTTTCCTTGGTTTGTGTGTACATTTTTGAGAACATCTAAAACAACTTGCATAAACACTAAGCTACACTATCAAAAGACCTAAGTTGTGAAAATATTAAGAATGGTACCCCCAAAGACTCAAGCTTTTAGTTCTACCACTAAGAGAGGCCTTCATGAGGAAATACTAGACCAATTGAAGGAGTCATGTGTGACCATGGAAAAAATTCAAGGTAATATTATGTTTCAAGGCCCTAGAATACACAAGGGTATTATGGATAGACAACATGCTAGCAAGGATGATAAGATGCTAGTCACTGGGTGGGATATGTGTAAGTACTAGTTTGGGAAGAGGAGTTCTAGTGTCCCCACATGCAATGGTTGGAGGCTTGACATGGGAATTTTTTTTTTCCTAAATGTGTATCTTGATGTTGACCTACTAAAAGCTATAGCTTCCAACTATGACCCCAATATCCAAGTTGTGAGGTCACACATAGGTGTTAAGATGATTGTGAAATTGGCTTGATAGAGTCGTTTTGGTTCATGCAAGTGAGTAGCAATGGTGGACATAATGTTTTTTCACTTGTATTTAAAAGGTGGTTACAAATAAATATTAAATGTTGGAAGTGATTAGTTACAACTAGAAGTGATTAGTGATAATCTTTTAAATATAAAGTTTATGGACAACTGGAAAAAAGTAAATGTAACCTCCCAAAGAAAGCATTTTATTGGATGCATGAGGCACAACCAATGGCCACACTTCATTGGTAATTAATGTGACATTTGTGGGAGAATATTAGAACACTCAGAGATGCATTTTGATGTGTATAGGTCATGAAAAATGTTAGTAGAAAATTGCATAGTAGTGGCTGGAAAAATGTAGGAGAAGTTGCGGGTACCTATAGCCATGGTTGTATAAAAACAACAAGTGAAAAATGTGATGAAAAAATTTCCGTATGGATTTGCATGTCTTTGCATGTCATTGTAAAGGTTATTTTCTAGGAGATTAATATAATTTAGACCCTCTTGTTGGTGGATGTAGCCCAGATTTGGGTGAACCACATTAAATCTTTGTGTTGTCTTCTTGCTGCTATAATTTTATAGGTTTTCTATTTCTCTATTTTATTGATAAAATATGGATTTAATTGATTGAGATCTACCTTATAACCCAAAAAAGTGGTATCAAAGCAAGTTGTGTTTAGTTATCCTTTGTAGGAAGGTCTCGCGGTTGAGTGGGAGTTATGGTAGAAGAGGGAAAGCTGAAGGTAGAAAAAATTAATGGGAATAACTATTAGTTATGGAAGATGAAGATGAAAGAATATCTCTATCAGAAGGATTTATGGCGGCCATTGGAAGGGAAAACCAAGAAACCCTCAACTATGTCTCATGAGGATTGGTATATTCTAGATAGAAAGGCACTTGGCAGTATTCGCTTATGCCTAGCACAATCAGTGGCATTTGATATTTCAACAACAAAGACAATGGAAGATTTAATGAAGACCTTGGAAAAAATATATGAAAAAAATTTCACTTCAAATAAGGTATTTCTTCTAAAGCATTTATTTAATATGAAAATGGTAGAAGGTGGGTTAGTTTTTTATCATTTAGATGAGTTTAATACGGTTACCAATCAATTGAATTTTGTTAATGTAAACTTTGATGAAAAAGTTAGGGCTCTTTTGATTCTATGTTCTTTGCATGAAAGTTGGAATAGCTTAGTAATGGTGGTTTGCAATTTTGTTTCTGGTCCAAATACACTAAAATTTTATGATTTTGTTGGTGTGATTTTTAGCGAGGAAATTTGTAGGAAAAGCTCAGGTGGTATACCACATCAAACAATATTTTGAATGCAGAAAGTAGGGGTAGAACAAAGGAGAGAGGAAAGAATTCTAGAGGTCATGGGAAGTCATGAGGAAAATCAAAGGATAAGAGGTCCCAATCCAAAGAAAAGAAGGATTGTTGGTCTACGGTAAGCAAGGTCATTCAAAGAAATATTGCTAGTCTTGGAAAAATAAAGGAGACAAAAAGGAAGAAAATAAAGAGGAAAATGTGGTAAGTAATAAATCTAATGAGGATGATTTGATTCTTTCCCTTGATAATGCTAATGATTCTTGGGTGTTAGATTCAAGGGCTTCATTTCATGCCATGCCCCATAGAAGCTATTTTCTTGATTATTTCTAAGGGTATTTTGGGATGGTTTATTTGGGAGATAATGAACCTTGTCATATTATTGGAAAGGGAAGAATCAAGATCAAGTTGCAAAATGGGAATCATTGGCTACTACATGAGGTAAAGCATGTTCCAAAGTTAAGAAGAAATTTAATTTTAGCATGGGAACTAGATGATGAAGGTTGTGTTGATACATTTAGTCATAAAAATTGGAAGGTTACAAAAGGTTCCTTAGTGGTAGAAAAAGGTGTGAAAGTAGGCACCTTATATATTTATACAAGCCATACTGTTCCTTCTACTTTAGTTGTTGCAAAGAAAAATCATTGTTTAGGAATAGTTGTTGCAGTTCAACAGACAAAAAATTAGATAGTTGTTGTTGGTTCTGAATCAACACTATGGCATAATAGACTTGGGCATATGAGTGCAAAAGCTATGAAACTACTTCATTCAAAGAATGTTTTACTAGGTCTAAAATGTGTTAATATGGATTTTGGTGAAATTTGTGTGTATGGAAAACAAAAGAGAGTTAGTTTTCTCAAGGATGGGAAGCAAAAAAAAAGATGATAAATTAGAATATCTTCACTTGGTGGATCTTAGTATTATGTCACTTTTATTGATGATGCAACAAGGAAGGTATGGATTTATTTCCTTAAGAAAAAAATTGATGTATTTCAAACTTTTTTAAAATGGAGAAGCTTGGTTGAGAATGAGACAGGTTAAAAGTTAAGATGTCTCAGATCTGATAATGGTGGTAAGTATTGCAACAAAGAGTTTGAAGATTGTTTTTCCTCTAATGGTATTCATAGGAAGAAAATAGTTCCAAGTGCTCGATAGGAAAATGGAGTGGTTGAGTGCATGGATAGAACAATAATGGAGCGTGCACGGACTATGAGATTGGATGCTAGGATTCCTTTAAGCATGTGGGCAGAGGCTGTAAACACTATTGCTTATTTATTTAATAGAGGTCCCTCTAATCATTTTGGTTGTGGTATTCCAAAGAAAGCATGGAAAGGTAAGAAGGTGGGTTATTCTTTTCTCAAAACCTTTAGTTGTGAAGAATTTGCACATGTTGATTCTGAAAATAGAACCAAGCTTGATGAAAAATCAAAGAAATGTATATTTGTTGGATATGGCATTGATGAATTTGGTTAGAAGCTTTGGGATTTTGAAGATCATAAAATTGTGAGAAGCAGCAATGGAATATTCAATGAGAAAGTGTTGTATAAATATTAGTTGCAATAGCATGAGAGGAAATAAAATGATTGTGTAGTGTTGGATGATACTCCAAAAAACAATGTTCTAGTGGTTCCTCATGCTCCGCAACAACAACAACAACAAATACCACAAAATCTATTGAATCTTAGATGATCTTCAAGGATAAGTAGACCTTCAGAAAAAAGATTATCCCTCTTTGTATTCTATTTTATTAAATAATGCTGGTGAACTAGAACATTATGATGAAGCTATGCAGGTGGATACCAAGGTTCAGTGGGAGCATGGAATGGAAGAATAAATGGACTCCTTGCTGAAAAATCAGACTTGGGAATTATGCAAGTTTCCTATAGGTAAAAAGGCTTTACCAAAAAAATGGGTTTATAGATTGAAAGAGGAGGATGAAGGTAAGAAAGTATTTAAATCCATATTATTTGTAAAGGGATTTGCATAGAACAATGGTATTGATTTTGATGAGATTTTTTCTCTGGTTGTTTTTCATTAAGGAAAAAGTAGGTTTTGAAGGGGCCCCAAAACCCTTCATCCGATTGTTCCAGCTACCCTGCCACTGATAGAGAGGATATATCTCATTTTCCTGATGACCTCAGGGCTGAAGATCATTATTTTAGGGAAGAACATGAGTTTCCTACAGACATTCTGGCCATTTCTTGTAATATTTTTATGGGAGATACACTATGTTCTTTGGCTACCATCTTGTGTTACTCTACTTCTTTCTTCTGTTACTCCGCTTCTTCAAAGGCTTAGAGGTCTCACCCTCCTCATTATCTAGATCAATATCCCATTCCCCCTTCTCAGAGTAGCTTGTGCCCAAGTCCTCTTTATCAGAGATAGAATTTGGAGACAAATGTTTTCACTAGTTATTAAAATGACTTCTATATGTACTCATTTAAGTGTTGTGGTTGTTGAAGATTTTCATTTAGAACAACTTGATGTCAAAATATTCTTTCTCCATGGTGATTTAGAAGAGGAAATATATATGGAACAACCACAAGGATTTGAGGTCAAAGGTAAGGAGAAACTAGTGTGTAGATTGCAGAAAAGTTTATATGGATTGAAGCAAGCACCTCGACAATGGTATATTAAATTTGATAGTTTTATGGCTAAGAAAGGCTACAACTAGTGTAATTCAGACCATTGTGTTTACTTTAAGAGGTTAGATAATGATAGCTACAAATTATTTTATGTTTATATGTTGATGATATTCCTATATCAGGGTCTAACATGGATCACATAAAGGAGTTAAAATAATAGTTAGAAAATTCATTTTCTATGAAGGATTTTGGGGTAGCAAAACAAATCCTTGGTATGAAGATTACAAGAGATAGGAAAAACAAAAAAAAAATTATTGTAGGATGATTATGTTGAAAAGGTGTTGCAGAGATTTCAGATGGAGAATGCAAAATTTGTCAACACAACTTTTCCTAGTCATGTCAAATTGACTAAAGATATTTGTCCTAAGACACAAGAGGAGAAAAAAAAAATGTCCAAGGTACCATATGCCTCAATTGTAGGAATTTTAATGTACACCATGGTGTGCACGAGACTAGACATTTCACATGTTGTAGGAGTTTTTAGTAGGTATATGAGTAATCCTAGAGTTGAGCATTGGAATGCAGTAAAATAGATTCTCAGGTATTTGAGAGGTACATCCAATAAATGTTTATGTTTTGGAGGCTCTAATACTAATTCAAAATGCTATGCTAACTTAGATTTGGCATCGGATATAGATACCAGGTAGAGTACCATAGGTTATGTATTTATAGTTGGTGGGACAAAAATAGTTGGTTTTCTTGGTTGCAAGAGGTGGTTGCTTTATCCGCCACAAGAGGCTGAGTATGTAGCTACAATAGAGGTAGAGAATGAGATGATATGGCTGAAACTTTTCATGGAAGATTTGGGCAAACAACAAGTTGAAAGTTGTTTACTAACAGTCAGAGTGCTATACATCTTGTAAGGTGCCTTGCACTCTAAAACCAGACACATAGCTGAGATATCATTTCATTAATTTGGTATTAGAGGATGGAAAAGTAAAGCTAGAAAAGATACATACAGATGACAATCTAGTAGATATGTTTATGAAGGTAGTGACAATGGAGAAGCCGGTTCTCTTAGCTTCGATACCTTCAAGGTTCAATTCAAGTTAAATAGAACAACGGGTCTAAGGTGTTGATTTTCATTAGGAGTTGCGGTAGTAGTGGTGTTTTGATCAATCTCGAAAGGGAGATGGTATGGAGTGGAGTTTGATCAGTCCCCAAGTGGGAGATTGTTGTGTTATGGAGACCAATTAGACTCGGATAAAATATTCATATTATTTTATTTACTAAATAATTTTCTGCACTTATATTTATGTTGCACTTGTATTTGAAAGGTTGTTACAAAAAAATATTAAATTTTGGAAGTGATTAGTTATAGCTGAAAGTGATTAGTGACAATAGTTTAAATATAAAGTTTCTGGACAACAGGAAAAAAGTAAATGTAGCCGCCCAAAGAAAGCATTTTATTGGGTGCATGAGGAACAAGCAATGGCCACACTTCTTTGGTAGTTAATGGGACATGTGTGGGAGCATATTAGAACACTCAGGGATGAGTTTTGATGTGTGCAGGTCATGAAAAATGTTAACAAAAAATTGCATAGTAGTGGCTAGAAAAATACAAGAGAAGTTGCGGGTACCTGTAGCCATGGATGTGTAAAACCAACAAGTGACAAACATGATAAAAATGTTACTGCATGTTGCTGCATGGATTTTCATGCCTTTGAATGTCATTGTAAAGGTTATTTTCTGGGAGATTAATATATTTTTGGCCCTCTTGTTGGTGGATGTAACCTGGATTTGGGTGAACCATGCTAAATCTTTGTGCTGTCTTCTTGCTACTATAATTTTTTGGGTTTTCCATTTCTTTGTTTTATTGATGAAATATACATTTAACTGATTGAAATGTAACTTCTAACCCTAACAGATTGACCTCACCTATGCGGTAATAATTGAATTTTTAAATTTGAACCTTAATGCTAATGAACAAATTAACTTAAGCACACTAGATGAAAAATATAAGAAAAATTAGACAAATTTTAGGGTCACAATCATGCCAATTTCATGGGAAAAGGAAAGGGGAGGAGCAAGATAATACTTCCATCATCTAATCAGGAACCCTTCCTAGCAAACATGTTTGAATTTTACGTTGAGACGTCTTACTACACTTTATGTCAGATCATAGAGTTTGACCCTCCTAAGAGGATGCAAGTGGAATTTATGTATATGGCTACAAACATTCAACTTATGATGGTGAAAAAACTATATTATTTTTACACTTACTTATCTAATGAAATTCACAAAGGATTAGTGGCTCTCAAGTATGTTGAGACAAGAGTAAGGTTTTGGTGGTATTCCTTGGTACTACACATGTTCTTATTCAAAGGACCAAATTATTTCAAATAGGATATGCCATTGAAAATGAGAGGTGGAAGAAATGAACTTCCACTTTTCCAAAAATGGAATCACCTATTGGATATGGATGATTCAAGGTCTAGTTTTGTATATTTTATAAAAAAATTGGTGCAAGGTTGAGAAGGTGTTTGGTGAGAAATCCACCAAGGATTCCTAAAGAATTACATGATTTTTTAGAACAAAAGAGAGGAGGCCTAAGTATATCATCCCTTACCCAGATTGCACCATTCTTAGGGTATATGGCACAAAAATTTATCCACATGTGTTCCCAAGGAATGTAACATTGAGAATTGGTTTTCTAGAAGTCATGTGGTAGCTAAGGAAAGTTGAAGATTTACACCTTGTAGGAAAAAAGGAGGGAAATATTTTCCCTACATACATTGCATTTTTTTATTTTGTCATGATTAAGGATGGGTGGAAAAACATCCATAAAATGATTACAACTTTTGGTATGAATAACTTTAGACAAAGGAATCATGATTCTAAAGGGTTCATCGCAACACCAAAAGTAAGGATCAAAGGAGGGAAGTTTGGCAATAACTTTTTCTTCCCTGAGGACATAATTAGAAAGGAATTTGACTTGGTAAAGGTAGATGATAGAAAGGTGAAATGGTTGGAATTTACCAAATTGGAGCAAGAAAAGAAGGAGAAGGATCCCAACTTCAAAGGAACTTATAGGGATATTGACGATGATATATTGAGGGTGAAGACAATTTTGTAGAATTTTGCTAAGGTGGTGGGACATCTTAAAGAGAAAAAGGATGTGCTTGATAATGGAAAGTCTCATGTGGTTGAAGAAAAGACAAATTATCAACCACCTAGGAATTTGTATGTCTTCTTAAGAAGAAGACAAAAGGAGGTTGTAAGAAAATAAAAGACTATTGCTACTTCTACTCATTCATAGGAGTCAAGAGAACCTTCCCCTGTGCAACATTTTCTGCCATCTCCACCTCCAATGTCACCTCCAACCCTTGCTAAAAAAATTATTGAATTGGATTCACCACTAAGAGAGCCCTCACCAAAGAGGAGAAAAGTTAAATCAGTAGGGTTGGTTTTAATTATTCTCTAGATTCTAATGAGGAAATAGTTATCACAATAGATGAGGTAATGTAGAACATGCCATCACCCCCAAGGGAGGTGAGCATGCCAGTTAAACAACTCATATTGAATAAGGTTGTTCTAATAGGCATTGAAAATTCTAATGTTTTAAGGGAGAAGGCTTGCAATGAATTCAAGTATGCTGATTCATTTGTAAAGTCAAAGGTTTTTGAAGAATTTGTGTGGAGAACTAGGAGAGATGAAAATGATGAAAAGGTGAAGGAAGGGATGGTTAATTCTCATGAGTTACCAAGAGAGATGATTTCCTTAAGAGTCCTTGTTGATATGAAGGAAAAATGAAAAGAGATGACACCTGCTAAAAGTAGAGAACGTGTAAGAGAAAGTGGATTGCTTCTCTTATCAAAATGGGATACAGTATCTTCGATATCTTTTGATACTATGAGAAGATAGGGTTCAAGATTTTTAGCAATATATGAAGAGGTAATGTGTGCATTATAGGGGCCAGCCTTCAATCTTGAATGGGAAGCATTTAAAATTTAGGTGCTAGCTCCAAATACTAGCAAGCCTGAAGTTGCAGAACCTTCTACAAATTTGAGAGGAGGATTGATAATAAAAAGTTTTAGAAGCTCCAACAGTAGAAGTAGCTACTATGGTAGTGAATTTGGATCAATTCACCAAGGCCACTATAGCATCCTTATAGGAGAATTATGATACTGAAACTAAAGGGTACAATGATTTAGTACTCTTTTACAATAAGGATGAGTAGAGAATTAGAGAACTAGAATTGCAAAATGAGATGTTAAAACAATAGTTACAATCATTGCAATCAGTGCCACTTGTACCACAAGTGGAAGATAGTGTTCCATCTTCTCCACCACCACTTCCTATCCATTCACCCCCTCCTATCCACTCACCTCCTCCACCTTCTCTATAAATGGTGGTATATAATGAGGAAAATGTACCACTTGCATAGCTTGCCCCAAGTAGTTCAACAACACCTATCCCTAGCAGGAAGAAAATTTAAAAAAAGGGAATTAATTGAGCAGCTGGAGCCATATGAATAATTGTTTGCATTGTATAATGATATTATATTTTTTGTTGTTTCTAATGTTTTGGAACATTCTTTAGCAAAAGCAATAAAAAGAGTGAACAATGTTCACTCAAATTATTCTTTAATGTTCAATTCAATAAATATGTTTGAAAGGGATAAATAAATTGCTATTCCACTAATGCAAACATGGGTTCTAATGTTGGGTGCACTGAAGAGCATGGTTGTAGGATCCACACATGATTAGAATAAGCCACTGCAAATTTCTCTAAATTAGAAGATGGTGAAAGAGATTATTGATTTCCAAGGGTTAGTAGATCCACTATAGAAGAGGATTAAGGAATTTCTTTGGTAATTTGATGAGAATGATCTTGGCCTCCTTATAGACATTCTTTATAATAATGGAGTTGTCAAGACCTATGAACAATGGAGAGCTCATATGGATGCTACTATTTTTTAGAAGCTAATTTAATTTGCGAGCATGGAGATGTCAACATAGATATGTTGAAGGATAGCATGAATAAATTGTCTATCACTAGCACATTCCTAGAGGAGTTTGACAAAGATGCAAATCAAATAATGACAAGGTATGGTTCTTATAGAAAAAAGTTGGAAAAATTCATGGCCTTCAATTGGACCCCATAAGAGGATTATATTTCTTTGGAAAAGAAGTACAATGATATTGCTAATTTGTAATTTTCTTCAATAGTTATGTGGCAAATTTTTTTGTCTATTTTGCATATTTAGCAGTTTCAGAGGTCTTCAAGGGCACCAATAGATATGTTTTGTCATCTTGCACAACAAGTTTTACTCTCATCTACCAACTCAGCTTTCCTGGTTCCACAACAAGATGAATGAAGAAAATAAGTGGCAAAGGAATCAACTAAAAGTTTCAGATATTTTCGAAAGGCATGATGTACATAACAAATTTTGTAACTTCTTTTCACTCGGAATATTCTCTACACAAGCTTGCAGTTGTAGTAGTATTTTGAAATGTAAATGTATGTCAAATGGAAATGTGACATGTGTAATGGCCTAAATCTTGTTTCTCTCTTATTTTATAAAAGGGAATTCAAGGCCATATACATAGTTGTTGATTGATTTTTGAAGATTTTTTGTAATACAGAGCATAGATACTTTTATGTCTAAGTCTTTTTCTAGGTTTTTGAGTTTTGATTGATGGTGATTGTTAATGTTGTGTAGCACTACTATCATTTTTGGAATACAAATGGAATATTTCTAAAGTTAGTGTTCTCCAATTGTACAATTCACACGAATTATTAATGAAATGAATTAAAGATAATTTAATTCATCTCCATTATCTCTCCTTTGAATGTTTATTTATTATTATTGCACTTGTTCAAAGAATGAGCTAAATTTTCTTTAACAAAGATAGAGGTTTATGTGAATTTATACTGAAATCATTTAATTATTGTTGGTTTAGATTTATGAGTTTAAGAGTGCAATGAATCATTCAATAGCTATGTCATGATATATGGAATATTGTTATATGTTTTCAATTGCATTGGTTAGAACTCCACTTCATAGGATAAGAAACTAATTACCATAAGTCTCAATGTATATATGTCCAAAATCACAATAAACATCAAGTGTTGCAGCTATGTAGTGCTCCCCCTAGACGGTGTTGGCATCCTAGGACCAGTACCTCCCCCTGCACCTGACGGACACACACCAAGTTCTCTTTGATCTCTAGATAATGGTTGTGTAACACCCATGCTAATAGTCTAAGACTGGGACCTACTAGATTGAGACTAGGCAAAGCTCTCCTACCACTCTGGAGGAGCCACCTTATGATACCAACCTCTATAGAACTTGGCCTCTTGTGTGGTGTGGTGAATCTCTCTGAAATAATATAATGTCCCGGTAGCTGCTACAACGTACTATAGTCTCTTAGTGATGGCCTCATCCTAGTCTTCCCATTACCTTAGGGCATCCCTCTAGGCCATCAAAGTCTATATCTCTCCCTAGGCCTATGAAAGTTGCTCCTATACCTATGTCTGCACCTACAACTACCCTTGAACCTATGTCATCTAGCCCTGGATTGTATGGACATGAGCCTATAAGGCTACAATCTGTGTTTGCTACTACTAAGAAGGGAATTGTATATGTACGTGCTGCTATGCTGCTACTACTAAGGATCACCTCCTACGAGGCACTCTGAAATCAATTATTAGATGGGAACCCTCTCCTCCATCACTACCACCACCATCGTCACCGCCGTCATCCCCACTATCATCACCACCATCATCACCGCCACCACCATTATCACCACCATCTCCCTCCTCCTCATCTATGCCACCTCTGATCCTCCTCTGTCTAGTTTCTCTATCCTCATCATCCTCTAGTGTTGAAATTGGCTCATCAGGCCTTGAGATCCTTGGAAATGGATGCCCACTAAAGTACTATGAGTACTCCTCTATCATGTATCCTTCTACAATCTCTAGATGGTAGTCCCAAATCACTAGCTATAATCTATGGTACTCATCACATGCAACATCATAAGATAAGGTGGGTCCCCACTCGGTAGCATCCTACTGTCTCTATGGATACATATCCAATCCCTGTGGCATCCCCTGCAATTGGTCGTACTATCTAAGCACCCTCATCAATAGAAATCTCTCAATAATGAAGCATGTATGTCCAATGAGATGTCTATCTATGCAAACATAGGGCATCTCCAAGTGATCCTTGGACCATTGCTCATAATATACATATGGTTGCCATGTCATGGAATCTAAGTCGTCCAATACACATATCCAATACTCTAACTTTCAAAACTTATGCTAGACAACTGAGCTTGCATAACCATAGGCATAAGGTCTCCCAATCGGCTGAAACCAATCTGTCTCTGGATGTGTCACCGTTATATGCTCCCAAGCCCACATTTGTAATAAGGTCACTCCTGCAGATAGACTAGCTCCTCCAAGGTAGACTACCCAATGCAAATCATGATATAATTGTGCAAGCATGCATGAACCCTAGGTGAAATGGGTCCCAAACTAAATCATCTACTCTAGTGTCCGACCCTAATCAATTGACAATCCCTTTACCCTCTTGTTGAGATATAGAAATCCACTGACAAAACCTGTGAGCATGAAAGGCAAAAGGGCATACCTCTTAAACATATCCTACCAAGACATCTCATACCTGCTAATCTGATCATCATGGAATATCCAACATAAGGCATGTGTACCACCTTGCTCGATCTAATCATATGTCACAATGCCACCCATCATGAGAATCTACAAGAACCTATAGGAATCCTCCGACATCATAGTCATCTCTCCAGTGGCTAGATGAAAAGTGTTGTGATTGCTATGCCACCTCTCTGCCAATACAATCAACAATCCCTGATTAATCCTAATCTAGGGCATGTCAATCAATGAAGATAATCCACATCGCTCAATGATATCCCTATCTGCCTAGGACATCTATGGAATCAACTCCCAAGTCTGTGGGAATCGCTTGCAAGACTTAAGATTACCTAAATCAATCTCCTATCATTATAACACATCACAATAAATATATCAATCAATCAATCAAATCAACAAAGCAATCAAACATCAAATAATCAATTATCCTATCAGTTCAAGTGAGATTTTCATCAAATCTTGCAAACATCTATTTTTGATCCTTGCCTATCATGAGGTCAAAACAACATCATCATTATTAAATCTCACCTATCATGAGATCAGTAGATCATCTAATTTATTAACAACAAAAAATAATTAGCTAACACGATTAAACATCATCCAAATCAAGGAGAAAGAAAACAATTTTCAATTTTGTCCTAGATGAGCTATTACAGTACTTCATTGCACCACAAGGTAGATGCACCACCTAATTGGGTTGATGTGCCATAATAGATTGTCTATGTGCCACTTAATTTGATGCACTAGATAATCTATCAAATGCACCAAAGAACCTCTTCAATGCGCCACTACTACTAAACTCATATGTACCATTTCCTCTAACGTGCTATCTAATATTTTGGTGTGCTAAAACTTTCAACCTATGCACCAAAAAGTGGATGTGCCATTACAGACTATCTATGAACTGAAAAACCTAGCCTATGCAGTAAAACCCTAGGTCTACGCACTGAAAAATGTAATCTATGTACTAACACATATTTTGTATGCACTAAAACTATGAACAAATAAATTTTGAAATTAAAAAAATAGGAAAAATGATTCAAAATTCACAAGGAAAGCTTTAGAAGTTCGTACCATAGGTCTGTATGCCACTGGATGGTTATGTCACCACACCTGCTTGAATCGATGAGTCCCGTAGGGGATCACCATCTCTTCTCAAATGCTCAAAGTTCCTCTCTCACTTCAAAATTTTCACAATCACAAGTGCACAAATGAATCCTTTTTTCAATTTTTACCTATTAAAATGGGGTAATTAAAAGTGTGATTTATGGTGGGATATTTTAAAATTTTCAAGCATCAATTAATCAAATCGCAACTCATTTCTTCCATATCAGGAGATAAATCACTGGAATATCATCAATCAAAAATTTACCATCAACATCATCAAAAATCATTAAAAAATCTTTAAATCATAAAAAATTCCCTGATTTATTTCCTGAGGGGGCATACATATGTTATCTCTTGAAAATCATCTTCTGGGGCATCATCAAAATTCTAGTAGCACTGGTAAATTTTTCTTTGAAGTAATGTGTAAACACATCGCTTCAAAGAGGGACAAAATGTATACATCCAAAATTGGTCTAGAGAAAATTGATTAAATACTAGTTATTTAATTAATAAAATCTTTATTTCCTCTACTTATAAATAAATTACAAAATTTATTTATATAGTTCTTATTTCTTAATTCTTCCTATCTAAACTACTTTCTTTTTTATTTAATTAAATAAACAATTTTAACTAATTTGTTTTATTTGATTAATTCCCTCTTATTAAATTTGAATTTTTAATTCAAATTTTGTCACATTTCTACATATTTTTCTAACCTCCTTCCACCTCATCTACCATCTCACCATGTGTCACATGAAATTAATTATTTATAATTTCTAAAATGGGAATTTATCCTCAACAATCTTAACAAAATCAGAGACACATGACTTCTTTCCATTTATTCTTTTCTACACTTGGCAAGCTTGTTCTATTAAAGGGGACAACTTCCTTGTTTCTCTCTAACCTCATTTCACACAATTGATCTCCTCAGATTAAATCCTGATTTTCCATTGCTACCAACTCACTTGATGCCTAGGTGAAATCTCTAAATAGAGGCTCATTTACAACTTTTGGGATATAGAGCATAGCATAAATTTACTCCGCAAAAATACTTCCAGCATTAGAGAGTTTTACATGGGATTTTTAGTTTAGAATTTAGCATTTGCTTCCAAGTAGTGTTATAATGGCAATTTCATTTCTAGGAACTTAATTGTTGCATTAGCATTACATAATTTTCATATCATCTCCATTAACTTAGCATTTTATCATTGCATCATTTCACAACATTCTATATACAGTAGCAAACCATTTAGCATATCATTTAGTTCATCATCCAACAAATTCATCAAATCATGTAGGTGTAGGCATAGTTCTTGCATTCTAGTTTAACAGATTCTCATTTCTTAGGTGACATCCCAATAATTTAGTGCATACCTAAAATCTAAGAGCACTAATATAGGATGCTTAAGAATAGAGGAAGATGAAATGGCTTTAAGGAATCATTTTATCAATTGCTTTTGTTAATTTTAATTTTCTTAATATAATACATGCATCGATTATGTGTTTTGATTATTATAATTCACATATTTTCTCACACTCTCTATCCAACATTCTTTTGATTATCTTTCATAATTCTCTTATTGTTGGATTTAGCCTAACCATTAACTTGGGGGTGATATGGTGAAGCATATGAGATTGTTATACCATATGATTCACAAAACCTTTTGAACTCGACAGATCTAAAACACATGCCATTGTCTATTATCAGCCTTACAAGGACTCCAAATTTGATGATGATGTTTTCTAATAGGAAATTTATCGCAACCTTGCTAGTAGCTTGTTTTGTTGGTGTATCTTTTATCCACTTTGTAAAGTAATCAGTGGCTACTAGGATCCACTCATTCCCACCACTAGATTTTTCTATAATCTCACCTATAAAATCGATTTCCCATTGAGGGAATGGGGCCTCCACCTGCATAGGTCTTAGTGGAAATGCTCCCTGATATTTTGTCTTTCTAGAGAATTTTTGGCATCCTTCACACTTTCTTACATAGATGTAAGCATCATTAAAGAATTTGGGCCAATAATAGCCATCCCTTAGTATCTTGTGTGTAGTAGTCTTTGTTGAAAAGTGTGCCTCACATACACCATCATGCATTTCTTTCATAACATGTTTTTCTTGTGTTTCATCCAAGCATAATAACAACATACCATCCTTATTTTTCCAATACAAATATCCATCCATTAAGATATATTTTGATGCATGAATTTTTAAGGTTCTTCTTTGGTTGTCATTCAATCCTTCTGTACATTTCATATGTTTAAGGTAGTATGTTATGTTAGTGTACCACTATTTGTTTTCTATGCTTGACAACCAAATTTCTTCCTCTTCCATGCTGCAAATCTATGTAGCTTCCATATTGGACTCAACCATCAACTTTACTAGCCCCTTCCCTCTTACTAATTTAGTGATCTGGATATTGATGTTAAACTCTTGGATATAGTTGAAACAATGAAACCTTCTAGTTACCTCTATTTGTGAAAAAACATCTTTTACTTTATCATTTGGCACATAAGCGATGAATTTTACTCCTACTAAGTGTAGAGAAGGGGAATTCATTACTCATGAGTTCTCTTCATTCAAAGGAGCCTCACGAGGAGAAATTCCCTTAGAAACTACCTCAAGGAACAACATAAAAGTTCTAGAATCAGAAAGAGCAAGTCACAAATACTTTCTAGATAAAATGATAAGCTCTCAGCCAAAGAACAACAACACAATATAGATGATAGTGCGACATGCTAGCATCCCAGAAGCATGCTAGTGTCTCACACAGACCAGAAAGTAAGTTTGTCACATAAAATAGCAAAGTGGCTACTTCTATTCTAATTGCTAAGGGATCTTGGAATGTGAAAAAGCAACAAAATATAACAAAATTGAGATAAAGTGAAGTAGAATTCATAAAGATAAGGAGAAGAAAGGAAAGGAAGTTCTCACAACCACACAAGTGATGAAGCCTTCAACATGAGAATGTCTTCAATACCTACAAGTATAAGATCTAGATAAAGTATTGGGGTTGTATAGGGGTTTTCCTCAGTCAAACCCCCATTTTGGTGTTCCCACCTCCATAAATAGCCAAAAGATAGAGAGAGTGAGAAGTAAGAAAATGCAATGTGATAAAAGCAAACCTCACTCAAGGAGGAGAACCTATATCACAAAAGAGGTGATAAAAGCAATCCATGCTCGAGGAGGAGAACCTGTATCATGAAGAAAGGATTCAATATATAGGGGATATAGAATCCTAGGATGCTCGCAAGTATGAAGCAAGAGAGTTAGATATGCAAAAGATAGCATTTAAGGAAGGAAAATAAGCTTCCCAGGAAGTTACAAGGTGACCCAAGCCATTACCACTGACCAAAGGAGATGAAAAGTGGTAAACATGCTAAAAAATAGCTATTTGAGCATTGAAATGTTGCAAGACGCTAGCGTGGTGCGTAAACATCCATGCAGTGTGCTAGTGTCGGGACACATCATGCTATAAAACAACACAAATGGGAAAAGCACAAGGTTTGATGAAAAGTTGGCATGTGAGGGTAGCTACTAAAAAGTGGTGTCAAAACATCCCAAGAAGGGAAAAAGGCTGATGCAGGGGCTAAAATGGGCCTACTCAAGATGCTAAGGGAGAGGACACTAAATCGGATGCAAGAATGTATTTGAAATTGCAAGGGGTGCAATTTTATGCCATTAGATTTTTCCCCACTTTAGCATGCATATGAGTCTACACTAATATGCATGCTAAAGGAAATCTACGAAACATAAATAACATCATATTCCAAAAGGATACTATAGAGGAAGAAGACAACTCTTCAAACCATAGAAGCATGCCCCCAAACTAAAGACCTACAAAAAAATGCATTAGAGAAGAAAAACCTGCACCAAACAATAATGTTAGGGTGCAATTTTATGCCATTACATTTTTCCCCACTTTAGCAGGCATATGAGTCTACACTAATATGCATGCTAAAGGAAATCTACGAAACATAAATAACATCATATGCAAAATGGATACTATAGAGGAAGAGGACAACTCTTCAAACCATAGAAGCATGCCCCCAAACTAAAGACCTACAAAAAAATGCATTAGAAAAGAAAAACCTGCACCAAACAATAATGTTAGTGCATTAAAAACTAAAGGATTTGAGTCAGCAAATTGAAAGAGACCTCAATGTAAAAGGTTGTCTTAGTACTATGTGTCGTCCCCAAACTAAGAAATAACAAATAGAATAATTCTAAAATGGAGAGAAGAAGGGAATATACACAGGATGAAGAAGATACACATCTTTGGTCCAATATATACAATTAAGAAGAGAAGAGAGAAGTGAATTAACAAGGAGAAGCTAGAAAGGAATGAAAATTCCAAGAGAGATGGCTCCACAAGTCGTCAGACCCAAAAAGATTTTGAACAAAGTGCATCAAAGGCTCATAGACCAATGATGGACATATCCCACAGGATGAAAGCATCTTATAGACCACAAACATGCAAGGAAGCAACCCCCAATATCTCTCACATGAAGGAAGCTCTATGAAGTATGCACCTGACAAGTATGAAGACCTACAAGAAGGTATTCCCTAACATCTCTCACATGAAGGAAACCCAAAAAAAAGTGCCTTACAGGCCCACAGACCTACAAGGAAGGTGTCCTCCAAGATCTCTCACATGAAGGAAATTGAGAAAAGCATCTTACAAACCCACAAACCTACAAGGAAGGTGTCCTCCAAGACCTCTCACATGGGGGAAACCCAAAAAGCACCTTAGAGACCCACAAACTTGCAAGGGAGTGACCCCCAAGATCTCTCACATGGAGGAAGCTTAGAAGAAGCACCCTATAGGCCCGTAGACCTATAGGGAGGTATCCCCCAAGATCTCTCACATGGAGGAAGCCAATGGAAGGGAACTCCGCAAAGTCAGAAAATGGCTTTACATGTGCATCTGCAAAGCGAAAGAATCCATGTAGGCAAGTAAGTAGACAATCATGTAGACTGTCAACAAGTTGGAAAGATTTCAAAGGGGTCCTTTAGAAACCCTTCAAAAGAAAAGGGGTCTACTCAAGGGATGTGCTATTTGAAAAGTGAGGTATGGTTAGGCTACCCCAAAACTAGACACAAATGATTTCACTCAAGAGAAAAGCTTTCAAAGGGACTCCCTTGTGAACCCTTCAAAAGAGAAAAGGATTCCACTCAAGGGACACTTCATTTGAAAGATATAGAGAAAATATGGGGTCCTTAGAGGGATCCAAATCTTCAGAACAAGTTGTCATTGCCCCCAACATACAGAGGAGGAGAACCATACAATATACTTAGAACATATAGGATAGAGGTAAACCTTGATATCACTTATTATTTAAAGAAGAGCCAGGTGTATCAGCAAACAAATGAGTGATGACACCTAAATCATGAAGTTGTTGTATTTTTTCCTACAAGGCCTTGCATTAAATAGTGGAATGGCCAAGCACTCGATGGTATGCACAGAAAGAATTTTTTTCTCTATCATGTTCATAAGATTTCTTGCATGTAGGAGAAGGAAGAGTGATTAAGTGGTCTTTTAGAAGCCGCAACAAAAATACTCTTTTGCTTAGATAGAGGATGAGGATTAGGAACCGACCCTTTCTCTTGTCGAGAAAGACTCGATTGCTCACAGGAAGAACACATGAAGATAAAAGAAAATGGAGGAATAATCTTTTCAATAGAACAAGGTTTAGAAGATTTCATGTCACTCAACCATGGCTTCCTTTTAGATCGTTCATTTAAGCAACCAAGCCTCAAATTAGACTCACAAGGTGTGAATTCTATAGAGACCTGAATTCCTTGTTTTTTATGCCAACAACCTTTATGTGCATAATCATATTTAGAGACAAGCTTAAAGCTAGGGCCATAACGTGTTTGCAAATATTGAGAAGAAGGAGGATCTTTGTAGAGAGCATCATTCCAGCAATGGGGATCACACTCCTCTATGGGATCACAATCATCATTTTCAACAAGACTATCAACATTATCCTTTTTAGCACAAGCGTAATCATCTTCCTCAAAATGAGGATCAACAGTAAGAACATTACAATTATTTCTCACACTATACCATGATACAGATGAATGACCATCTCTGATAGTAGGTGTGGCTCATGTTATTGGAAGGCCTAAGTGGATCAAGTCAACTTTATATTCCCTAATGAAGGAATTTGTAAAGTCTAGAGAACCCCAATCATCACCAAGACATGAATTTTCTTGAGAAGAAGAAGGAGAAGATTTAAGATTTCTTGCTTTAGAAGGGTCTTCATTAGGGACATTTATCTCAAGAGTATCCTTTGTATTAATTTTTTCTAGGGAAAAAATTGACACATTGGAGGATACTAAAGGAATAAGAGTAGGAACAACTGAAACCTGACCAACAACTACCATCTCACATAGGTGCATAACATTAGGGTTAGCCTTGACTATGACTACTCAATTATTAAAAATGAACTTTAGAGATTTATGCAAGGTAGATAGGACTGCACCCATAGCATGAATCCACAGTCTACCAAGAAGAAGATTAAATGGTATCTTTTTTGACATAACATATACAAGGGTAGGTATAGTAATGTGTCATAACCTCAAAGGCAAGACTATTGTTCCTAGGGCTTGTCAACCAACATTATCAAACCCATGAATGTCAATAGGTGAAGTATTAAGAGAATATGAGTCAATATTAATCTTAGGAAATAGATCAATGCTACATACATTAGGCACTAGACCAATGTCCATGAGAGTATGTCTAATGCCAATATTGTTAATATTAACTATAACCATTAAAGGGTCCGCTTGCTTTTGTACTTCCAAAGGTAGGAATTCTTGTGGATAGAACATGTGAATCTGCATGAATATGATCTATCAACGCATCAAAATCTATCGACCTAGTGGAAGAATTCAAGAGGATCTTTTGCAAGGCTTCTTGAAGCATACCTTGATAAACCGAAGTAGACTGAACCAAGTCTAGGCATAGTGAGATCTTAGCCGAAGTAACTTGAGGTTGCTCTATAGGATCATAGTCACTAGGTGCTTTAGTTGTAGGTTTAGGTTCTTGAGGAAGACTTGGTTGCTTGTTCATACTATTCTCATAAGTATGCGCTACTACTTTATAAGAGGGAGCCATAGAAAGATTAAAATAATCACTATCAAATTAAACACCATCGATAGAACAAACCCTTTTAGGAGAAGGACTAGCCGAAGTCACATAAATGACCAATCTCTTAGGCCTTTGAGGGGAAACAAAGACAAATAACATTTACAAAATCATCACAACTAGTAGAATTATTATTTAAAGAAATATTCTTGACATATATCCAAGGAGGATTAGATGTGGAAGGAGGTTCATCATTCATTAATGCATCTTCTCTAGAAGAGAGTGCATCAGAAAAAAGATGAGATTCATCATTTTCCAATGGAACGTCTCTAGAGGAGAGTGTATCAAAATGGAAAGGAGATTCATCATTCACAAATGCATCATCTCTAGGAGAGAGTGGATTGGAATGAATAGAAGGTAGAGTAATATTAAGAAAGGCATCAATGATTTCATCTTCTTGCAACAAAATATCCTCTGAAGCAAGATGAATTTCATGAGAAGGATCAAAGATATCAAGTGACATAGGCAAAGCCAAGTCACCATCACATGCATGAAATGGAATATCATTAAAATTTTGAACAAAATTAGATACTGAGTTAATAAAAGATGATATTAAATTCATTTTTGGTGAGAACTAAGAAAAATTGAAAATCTAGATTTTTAGATTTTTTTGTTATTTCCTAGGTTCTAGTACTTCGCACTTTTAGAGGTCTTCAAAGTGGAATTTGAGGTCATAACTTGCATGAGTCCCTAAAATTCAATAACCGAAGGCATCAAATTTTAGAGACTGAATTAGTTCTCTAGGAGACCTTTCCAACGGTGTAAACAGTTTTGAATTCTGAGCACCAAGTCAAAAGTTATGACCCTACCAAGTAGGGGTAAATAAATTCCTAGATTTTTGAAAAATATCTTTCTTCACATCAGGTTGACCAAAATCTAGAAAAAGAGGATTTTCTACCCTTGATTTTGCTTCATTCAAAGATCCGCATGGGGTGAACTACCCTAAACTACCTTAAGGAACAACGTGAAAGTTCTAGAATCAGAAAGAGCAAGTTAGATATTTTCTAGATATACTGACAAGCTTTTAGCCAAAGGACAACATTGCAAAATACAGATGACAGGGCACCACACTAGTGTCCCAGAAGCATGCTATCATCTCATACGGAATAGAAAGAAATTTTTTCATAGAAAATAGTAAAGTGGTTCCTTCTACTCTAATTGCTAAGACGTCTTGGAATGTGAGAAAGAAATAGAATATAACAAAATTGAAATAAAGTGAAGTAGAACTGATTAAGATAAGGAGAAGAAAGGAAAGGCAGTTCCCACAACCATGCAAGTGATGAATCCTCTAGCATGAGAATGTCTTCAATACCTGCAAGCGTAAGATTTGGAGAAAGTGTTGGGGATGTATAGGGGTTTTCCTTAGTCAAACCCTTGTTTTGGTGTTCCCACCTCCATAGACAGCCGAAAGATAGAGAGAGTGAGAAGTAAGAAAATGTGATGTGATAAAAGAAAACCCTTCTTGAGGAGGATAACCCATATCACAAAAGAGGTGATAAAAGAAATCCTCGCTCGAGAAGGAGAACCTGTATCACGAAGTAAGGATGCAATTGATAGGGGATATGGAATCCTAGGATGCTCACAAGAATGAAGCAAGAGGGATAGAGATGCAAAAGCCAAGAGTGTTGTAAGAGCTCGAAAAGATGGAATAATGCTAGTGTAGCAAGCTACATGAAGTTGTGCAAGCAAGAGTTGGAGAGTGGAAAGCTAAATCCAAAGAAAGAGAGTTGCAAATGAAGTGAAAAGATAGCATTTAAGGAAGGAAAAAAAGCTTCCTGGGTGGTTACAAGGTGACCCGAGTTGTTACCACTGACCAAAGGAGATAAAAATTGGAAAACATGCTCAAAAATAGTTATTTGAGCATTGAAATGTCACAAGATGCTAGCGTGGCATGCAGACATCCGTGTAGTGCGCTAGTGTTTGGACATGCCACAGTACAAAACATGAACAAAGGAACAAGGTTTGATGAAAAGCTGACATGTGAGGGTAGCTACTAAAAAGGGGTGTTGGAGCATCATGAGAAGGGAAATAAGCTGATGCAGGGGCTAAAATGAGCCTACTCAAGATGCTAAGGGAGTGGACACTAAAGCAGATGCAAGAATGTATGTGAAATTGCAAGGGGTGCAATTTTGTGTCATTACACTAAGTAAGGCATGAATGCCTTAACTTCTTTTACTAGGGTGTGAGATTCTTTCTTAGTAATGTCATACTTCAATTTATCTCCCTATAATGATTTATTGAAGAATGAAATAGGTTGTTCATATCCATCATTGTTCTTTTGTAACATTATGGCTGCTATTGTGTGGAATGATGCAAAGGAAAATATTTGGAAGGGTTTGTCTAATTATGGGGATTTTAATATAGGTGCTTCTTTTATAGCTCTTTTTATTGAAACAAATGCATCAATGGATTCTTCTATCCAATCAATTTTTCGAGATTGGTTTTACAATCTCTGAAAAATTTGAGATAAATCATCGAATAAAGTTAATCTATCCAAAGAAAGACTGAATGGCTTTCACAATCTTTGGGATGGGGATTTTTTCAATGGCTTCCACTCATTCGAGATCAATTTTTACTTCATCCTTTAAGACAATATGCCCCAATAATTTACCTTTTGTGATAGAAAAATCATATTTCTTCAGGTTTAGAGAAATACCATACTCTAATACTCTAATGAAAATTTTCTCTATATGTGCACAATGATCTTCTACCTTCTTGGAATATTTTGTTAGATCATCATGATATACCACCATTATAGCATTAATCAAGTCAGCAAGGGCCACATCCATAGCCCTTTGAAATGTCGCTCCAACATTATTGAGACCAAAAGACATTCTCACATACACGTATGTACCCCAAGGCATAGTGAAAGCAATTTTGTACTGCTCAGACTCCTTGAACTTCACCTGGTTATATCTTAATAATTTTTCCATCATAAAAAGTAGCTCACAACCAATAACTTTCTACAACATTACCTCCATATTTGGAAGGGGGTAACTATCTTTGAGTGATGCCATATTCAAATTTCTAAAATCTATACATAATCTTATATCCACATTTTTCTTTCTCACAGGTACCAAGTTTGACACCTAGGAAGAATGCCTGATTGGTTTGATAATGCCTCCATCTCTTAACTTCATAAGTTCTTCCTACACTTTTGGCTCCAATGTAGGATTTATGGGTCATTGCTTTTGTCTAAATAGCTTAACATCAAATTTTAATGGAATTTCATGTTGAAAGAGATCTTCTCTATATGCCTTGAGGTCATCATAAGACCAAGTGAAAACATGCTTATAGTTTTACAGAAGGATTATAAGCATCTCTCCAACTTTGGGAATAATACTTTTTCCAATGTATACTTTCTTAGGAGAAAGTTTTGTTCCAAGGTTAATCTCTTCAACATCTTCCTATTTAACAGGTGTAGGCTTTAGATTGAATCTGTCATGTCCATCAAATACTCTTTATAATTCCAGAAGTCCTTTTGGTATTATGTTTGTCTTAACCTATACTACTTCTTTCCCAAATATGGTTTTATTTCCATCCAATTTCTATACAAAGGCATTGAAGTCTATCTCCTGAGATTCATATTGGGGCATGTGTAGGATAATCATGCTAAAAACAGGCCCTTAAGTGGCAAAAAATTTAGAAAAATCAGAGTTAGGAAACTTGACGTAAAAATTTGAATAAGTTATCTATATTATTTCAAAAATATGTAAGAATAGAATCTGTAGAAAATTGAATGTAGTTTCTAAACTACTAGGTTTATTTAAAAAATAAAAAAATCTATTTGGTGAAAATTTGAAATTTCAATGTAGTAGTACTTAAATTTCGGAAAAATAAGAAGTAGGTCCGTCTCCACCACCCTAACCACAATAAAATGATAATATTTTTAATAATATTTTAGACATAAGTAGAGGACTCATGTCCAGATGTGATGCATATTTTTGTAATTTTTTTCCAAGTAAATAATTAATTATGATTTTTTTATCACAACTTTTAAAAAATATAAAAGCTGTATGTCCTGACCACCTTAACTTGGTCAAACTTAATGAAATTCAATTTTTTATTTTTTTAATCCTATAGTATACGAAGCATAGAATGTGATGCATTTTTTGATTCAAAAAATGTGATACAGTTTGAAAGCTATAGATGTTTTTCAATCAACCTATCAATCAACACTTTAGTTGTAATTCAAATTGAAAATGAATAATAATTATTTATTAAATTCAAAGTAAAGCATAATTTATATTGGTTGAAAGTTGAGAATCTCCTTTAAAAACCCTTTTCATTTCATCAATTTTGGGTAAAAAAAAGTCGTCAGCCACATACCCTACAAATATCCAATATATTGCCACTTTTTGGTTCATCATGATCCTGCACATACCCATTGATCGATACATTGGACAAACTTGATTAGATCTTCATCATCATTGAATACTTGCTAGTTGTATATGTTATATGGGACAACAAGCCTTGTATTGAATTTAACTTCTATTATTCCTACTAATGTAATGTCATCTCATTTAAGATCCATATTAGCCAAGAAATATTCCATTATGTTCTTAGATCTTTCTATGCAGTATATTGAGAATGCATCAAATAGTTCAATGGTATCCCAAACTGCATTCCTATATTTTTTTAGTCTTTTATTCTTTGATAAGTACTTATCCCTAACTTGAGAGACAATCAGTTTAGAATCTCCATATACTATTAGCAACTTAATCCCATATCTTGTAGCAATGTTCAAGCCTAACAACAATGCTTCATATTCAGCTATATTATTGGTACATTCAAATGTTAGCAAGGATGAGTACTTGAATGTCTTTTCAAAAGGTGAAATAAATACTATCCTAGGTTGGTTTCCATTTTTACTACATTCCCCATCAAAATACATCTGTCATACACCCTTATCATCAAGTTGAGTTTCTTTTTCAACAATTTTTGTATTTTACAATTCAGGTTGTGACTTTTCAATCCTGAAGTTTCCAAGATCCACGTCACAAAAGAAATTGATCCAGTTAGGGTAATAATGCTTTATAACATGTTTTGATTTGGGTTCCCTATACAACTTGAATTCTTTCCCATTTACTAGTATGGTAACATATGATAAGTCTAGTTGGAAATTCACCCTACTGCTATAGTCCACTATCTAGATAATAACATAACATATAGGGAGGTGTATCCACCATAGTAATATCCATTTTGTAAGTTTCCTCAGGGTATGCTTCCAGCCTCAGTTCTACATCCTAGATGACTACAACCATTGGGGCAGACCTATTATCCATTGCATAGTATTTCCCATATGTAGTGTTCACCCATAAGGCTAGCTCTTTCATAACTGCCATCGACATGATGTTGATTTCTACCCCTAAGTCAATTACACATTATTTTACAAACTTGTTGTTAATCAATAGTGTGGTGTAAAATGGGTCCACTTGAGAGGTATTTTTCATTAAGATATCACCAAGATAAAATTCTGGCATTTTTGCGGTTTCGTGTTCAACATTATTTACTTTATTGCTCTTATCTTTATTTTGATTTTTGTTGTTTGTGGGGTATGTTGGAAATTAGTTTAAGGGAAGTATCTTTGTATTCCTCTATTCTCATCATTTCCATTAATGACACTGTCATCTTGATTCAAGTCAATTCTTGTGCAATATCAAATGAGGGAGTAGTTACCACTTTCTCTATTTTATCTATTCTAGTAGCTTTCTTATCCTTAGTTTGAGTTTTAACATCATCCTTTACTTTCTCAAATTTTATTTTTGTGGTTTATTTTGGTATATTTTTCTTAAGGGTATGTGCAGGATCATGATGGGCCAAAAAGTGGCGATATGATTGGTATGTGTAGGGTATGTGGCTAATGACTTTTTTTTCACCCAAAAATTGATGAAACGAAAAGAGTTTTTAAAGGAGATTCTTAGATTTCCACCAATATAAATTATGCTTTACTTTGAATTTAATAAATAATTATTATTCATTTTCTATTTGAATTATGACTAAAGTCTGATTGATAGGCTGATTGATAAAGATCTATAGCTTTCAAATGGTATCACATTTTTTGAATCCAAAACATGTGTCACATTATATACTTCATATACTATAGGATTAAAAAAATGAATTTCATGAAGTTTTGACCAAGTTAAGGTGGTCATACATACGAGTTTTTTATATTTTTTAAAAGTTGCAATAAAAAAATCATAATTAATTATTTACTTAGAAAAAATTTACAAAAAAATATGCACAACGAGACATGAGTCCTCTACTTATATCTAAAATATTATAATAAAATATTATCATTTTATTGTGGTTAGGTGGTCAAACAGATGCCTACTTATTTTTCCTAAAATTTAACTACTCCTGCATTAAAATTTCAAATTTTCACAAAATAGATTTTTTATTTTTAAATAAACCTAGTATTTTAGAAACTACATTCATTTTCTATAGATTCTATTCTTATATTTTTGAAATAATATAGATAACTTATTCAAATTTTTACATCAAGTTGCCTAACTTTGTTTTTTCTGAATTTTTGCCACTTAAGGACTTTTTTTTCCATGATGATCCTGCACATACCCTTAAATTTTTCTTTCTCCCCTTTATTTTGGTCACTTGAGGAATTTTATTTGTGCTTATGTTCTTTTATAAACAAACCTCTAGGTGTTCCTTGCTTTGCATCCATGGATATGCTTCTCAAGTTGTAACCACAACTTTTGGCCCTTGCCACATCAGACAATGTAAGAGCCCTCTTTTGTTCTTCAATGGGCGTCCTTAACTTGAATTGTGGTCTAGTGTTAGACACATATGAATTCTCTTGCTTATATCCATCATGATCAAAGAAAACTTCTTATCAGCCCATGTTAACATTATATCTCTGGTTATTGACACCATAATCAAACCCTTCTTTAAAAGATGAGTATTCATCATCAATTTGATGAGGCCCCCACCCTAGCATATTGATGGTATGATCATCTCTATCTTGCTCATGAGACAATTCATTTTCTTGTATGGATTGGGCTACTATGCAATATTTTGGTGCATGTGGCAGGTTACATGCCAAACACCATGGACCATTATCCACCACATGTGTTTCATGTTTCTTCAAAGGGTCAAGGGTGTCCTTATTAAAGTTTTGTCTTTAATTACCTTCCACTATTCTACCATCCTTCCAATTGGTGTGATAAGGCTGTCATGTAGTCTTGATCTTTGATTTCTATATTGGTAGTTTTTGGGATTTTGTGGAATTCTGGTGTTATCTCTCTTGCTGATCATACCTGTGAATTTTCTATTATTCTCAATATGTATTGCATCTTTTTTGGCTTTTGTGAGGCTATTAGGGAATCTGTTTCTAAGCTCATATCCAATTTTAGGGTCAAATTCTTTTAAATAAATGGAAAAAGCCATATAATTGGTGGGTTCAATCAAGGTGATATTTTGTGGCATATTTTGGAAAAAATTGGTGAAATAAAAACTAGATTCATTTTGATGTTTTTGGATGCTCATTGATTTATGTATGGCAAAAGCTGGGGCATATTGATTCCCATATTGTTCTCTGAATTGATTCTTTAAATCTGTTGTGGAAGTAATTGAAGCATTAAGAAAGTTGTTAAACCAATCCTTGGCCTCTTCCACCAAAGACATCATGCATATCCTCATAAGAACATCTTCATATTCCATACCATAGTCATCTGCGCATGCATTAAAATTCCTTATGTGTTCTTCATTTGTGATTGTATTGTTTCCATAAAATTTTGGGATTGCACTTCTTAAATCATCACCAATTGGATATGGGTATATCGGGTGTCCGGTTAGATCCAACTGTTTATATCTATTTATGTTTGGGAGCCCTTGTAAGTAGGGGTTTTGGTCAGGTTGGTTGGGCTGGTACTAGGGTCCTTGATAATGAGGCATATATTGTTATACATTCTAGTAATTGTTTATATTGTCTTGGATATTCTGAGGTACTTGATTTTGGTGGGGTGGGAAATATTGTTGGTCAAGAGGTGGATAAGTGTTAGTCATGGGTTGAGAAATAGCATTGGTATTTTGTGGTTGTGAGGTTTGTGGTGGGACATAGTTAGTGTTATTTGGATTTTTTGTTGTATTGTAAGGTGTCTTTTGGACTTTTGGAACACTTGTATTTTGATATGATCCATGTAAATTGGTTGGATTAGTAGTCCCTCCCTCTTTGTGAGGAGGTACATACTTTGGTCCATTTGTTGCCAGTTGGAAATTGTTCTAGAGTAGTTGATGAGCTAATTCCTCTCTTTCTTTCATTAATTGATGTATCTTAAGCTCTTCCCTCATTCTTTCTATATCTTGTTGCAATTCTTGATTGGTTATCTTACTTGTTGTAGCATGAACAACATGAGTTTTAGTGGGGGTACTGTGATCTATAATTCCACATTGGTTTTCTTCTCCCTAATGTAATGCCATTCTATAGTCGTACTCCCTTTGGTTTTAGATTATTTCCTCTTCTACACGTGCATTGAATTCACTCATTTTCTTGGTATTAGCCTTGAAATGGAGAATGGTATCACTTGAGTTGTTTTCCTCAAATCATGTATGCAAATTTATCGGTTGGTATCCCATATCATTGTGAAACTCTTATTCATGTAAATGATTTTTATGCACCATGAAAGGCTATTATGATGTGTTTCCCTTATCACTATATATGGTATCCAATTGATTTGATACTGCTTCATTCTTATTTATGTAAGATTTTGATGAGGAGACCCATTTTTTTTGTCCACCTGCCATTGTTCTTTTTTGAATTTCGTTTGTGCAATGATCTTCTACCATACATTTTGGGTGATATGGTAATTGATTGGTGTCTATGATCTAATATTTCTAATATGATGTTTAGTTTATCGGTCATAATTTTTTTTTGACAGAGTTGCCACTTACCTTTTCAAAAGTAAGAAATTTTTAATACTAATATCTGAATGATATTGGTTTTGTTTTGTCCCAATAGAGTCTCTTATTTAGTCAAGTGAATGGGTAATTACACAAATGTGAATGTTTATGAATCTATAATGAAAGGCCTAGATTCAAAATTGGCTAGATTATCCCCAATGGAGTCGCCAATCTAATAGGTGTGTCACTCATATGGAGAGTGTAAATGACACAATTATGAATATCTAGTTGAAGACCAATTTCAAAACTTTATTAACTCTTTAACTGGATAGGCTAGAGTTGAATATTTTTTCTAAGTTTGTCCCCAATGGAGTTTCCAATTTGTTAGGTCTCATAAATTTAGGTTGTAAATCCTAAGGGAATGTTAGGCTCTATGATCAAACTTACAACATTTTTGGGATAACAAATAGACTTAAACTATGTGGTTGATGACTTCTTGCACTTCATGCTCTACTAAACCTAAGAAGGCGAACCTTGATAATTGATTGCAGATCTAAAAGTTGTATGAAATAATTAAATTTATGGATCTATCCACAATGGCATGAGGTGTGGAATAGATGGAAACTTAATAGCTATTCTCACTCCTAATTCTAAAAGTTGAAATGTGAGTGTATGAATAAGATTTTGTCATTCTATAATGAAATGGGTATGATCAATGCCTAATTCTATTGGGTTAATGGAATCAAGATTTGTATGATGTGTGTGTCCTATTCCTGGATATAGTTTGAACTGCTTGGCACTTTTAGAAGTTTATGACTAACATAAACATGCAAGAATGAAATTATCAAGTTTTTCTTATCGATCCAAATGACTTTTTCTAGATTACTATGATTAATTAAGAGAATTTAATCCTTACTTGAAGGAGACAAATAATTGAATCACACAAGAACAACAAATTTCCCTTGATAAATTGAATATATACTTGATACATCAATTTAAATAATAAGGAAACATCAACCTTGGAGACAACTAGATAATATTTATCAATTAAGTCAACAAGCAATTAACACTAGAATTGGGACACTAGTTAATTTTTCTTCTCCATTTATATTACTTCAAAAGATTGTACATTGTATATCAGAAGTCTTCTCTACTATGAGGTACTTATGCTAATAATGTAGCTACTCTAATGATGATATTAATCTAATATGATTTTCAATCATGCATTGTTTTCCCTTATATAAGGGAAGCTACAAGCTCCAGGCCTTTACAAAAAGTTGTGTTGTTTCTTAACTAAAATATTAACAACTGCATTAGACATAAACAAGAAAAAACTAAGAATTCCAAAACAATTTGTGATGCACCATGATCTGTTAGTCTTCATCAAGTACCCATGATCATTGAAGATCTGTTGAAGGTCCATACTCCATGATAATGCATTAGATAATTGTGAGACTTTGATGACCCTTGCTTCTCACTTTTTTTGAGTGATAAACAAATTAACCTTAGACAAGTGCTCAATATATCATGTTTTAGCATAAGTATCAATGTTTCTATTGATATCTTTCATGGTATATTCAAGAGTAAAAATGCATTCCAATTGAATATGTTCCTTCTTCATCACCATTTATTTCTTTCATTCTATGGTGTAATATATTATGTTCTTGGTAGGTTGTAAATGTCTTGCTATGGATCACCCAAAACTTATCATTTTTCTTGAGAACCTTGTCAAATCTCTTCCTTATGAAAGTTTTGAAGCCATTTCAAATTTAGTATTCCTTAACTTCTTTCCCAATTCCTCATATTTTTGTTGAATTATTTCATCCTTTCTCTTCCAGTATGTGGTTTCAAACATGGCTTTGAGTACCTTTCTCTCATAGTCCACCAACAGAGAAAATAGTACCAAGGAAGTGTTGGACACTAGGAACACCAAGAGGGGGGGTGAATCAATGTTCAATGATTTCTACTTTCAAAACGGATCTAAAATAATATAACTTCATTTATCATTTCCAACACATAATAGATGAAAATATTCAAAACATGTATTCATATTAGTGAACACCATAACACTAGATATTTTTACATGGAAACCCTATTGGGAGAAAAACTGCAGTGGAGATCAATCCACAATTTTTGCTCTGTTAAAAGTAAATAAAAGAGGGGAATGCACTTGCATTCAAGCACACTGCCTAGAGCTCACTGCTCAAAGAAAAAGAGGCTCACTACCTTACAAATATAATAAATTTTACAACAAGATTTGAACTAAGAATACAACATCAACAAATGCTAGGATTCAATTCCACTGAAGCTCAGAAGAAAATTCTGGAACTCCTGACCGGATCGCAATTATGCTCTGCTCTACTCTTCCATACATACAAAAATTGTTGCTAACAACTGATCTGCTCTTCTTCGATCTCTCCTTATAACAACATTATATCAATCACCGCGACTTGCATATGTTGCACACACACACATCCACATGCATCACACACATATATTCAAAATTATTTACGGATCTCCTTTATATACCGGCTAACAAGAAGTTCAAAAGTATGTTAGCCTCACAATAGAATATAATATTTTTCTTTTATGTAGGCTTGCATCACCTAATTGGAAGATAAGTGTACCTACACAAGTCGGCTAGACTTTAGTAAGGAACCAAACATAAGTAATATCAAAACACACATTCAACATAGATCCACAAAACATTATATGAAGCATGTTGGCCACAATGGAAAATAAGCCATGGATGATGCTACTGAATCTCTTAACTCCAACTCCAACTTAATACAATACCATAAAACTCATTAGAGGATAGTGTAATTGTTAATAAATATTTCCTAGAGGTCCACACCATGAAATAATGATCTGGTACAATGAGTGATAACATGCGCAGTTTCACTTGTGCAACCAGATGTCCTATTCTCCAAACTTACTGTTGGTAGAAGTAATGCCAATACTATGGATCATACTGCTGACTCTAGTTTCCATCAATGACAAAACAAGTAGCCAAAAATGATCTCTCCAAGCCATATGCCAACAATCTCCCCCTTTGGCATTGATGGCAACACTTAGTGAAAAATTGACTAAGTTTCAAAACCAAAAATAAAATTACTGCTCCCCTTATGGATATTCAGGAGATTTTTCACTCATTCTCTCCCCCATTGAAATCAATGAAAAAGATCTATTATATCCACTTTACATTGCACTCACTTTTACTCCATTCTATCCCCAACCGATGATGCAAAAATTTGATCAAAATTTGACAACTGCAGCAAGAGTTCAGAAAATTATTTTATACCTATCTTTCATTTCTAGAAGGAATTTCTTCCATGAATTTACCACAATTCCAATGGAAATGATCCAACTATTATTTTCTAAGGTTCTATTGATGATCTGAACAAGTGACTCATGAATAATGATTGCAACTTCCATCTTTTCTCCTAACTTGAGCACCTCAACCATCTGCTCTAGTCCCCCTTTAGTTAGGTCTTTTACTTTCCAGAAGGTGTCAATAAGAGTATTTCTAGCATAGTGGACCTTTGTATGCTCATCCTATAAGGAATGAACCTTCTTATTCACATCTCCATCCATGTCCAAAGACATAATAATCTTGACCGATTTTGACAATCTCATCCTCAATTTCTTGCAACTTGTCTTTGTACTTGCCTACCACATGAGGCCACTTTAAACAGTAATTGAGTACCTTATTGCCTGAATCAGTGCACTGTCTCAACACATTCATTTTATTCTTCAACTTGGAAAGAGATAGCCTAAATTTCATTTTTAAATGAGAAAATATCTCCTCCTCTTTTCTATCCATAGGTACAGACTCCATAGCTTCTTTGACACGGTCAATTAGTTCTTTTGGGAGAACCTCCTACAGAATTTCCAACTCAATATTATCATCAAAAAAATATATTCCTAGAGTCTCCTCAATGACATCCTGCTCATAGGATAGTCCATTCAACCATATATCTGATATCTTCTGCATACCACCCTCATCCTAAATGATTTTCACAACCTTTGAATTGAATTGAGCACCTTTTTCATTACTGTCTTCTGCAATTTCCACAACCGGTTCCATTGGATTTGGTTGAATTTTTTAAGCATGATCTTTAGAAACTTCATCTTCTACATCCACAACTAACTGACCTTTTCCTTTTTCTTCAGCCTTTGCATACTTGGGTACTAATGGAGTGACATCACCCATATCACTTCCTCTCTTCTTCCTTTTCTTACCCTTGCCAAAGGATGACCCACCTTATGTTATCTCTACTAGGATAGGGATAACACCTTCCCCAAAATTTTCTAACATCTTTCTAAAAAAGATTTCATACACTTGTTCACATTTCTCAAAAGAATTATAATGATTGAAGATTTGCTTACAAACTGGCTTATTTTCTCTCCATACTACATTATCTTTCGTAGGAAAACAGTTTAGAAAATACATCATAATGCAAATTACCAGAGTGCCAAACCTGAAAGGGTAGTCAATATCCTTTCTTAATTGAACATTTTTCATCAGTTGCTCCTTTACCAAACTGCATAGATCGAAATCTTCATTTTCAATTATCATTTTATGAGTGATATATGCAGCACCTACTGAGGTTGATCCTTCACGATTTCTAAAAAATATCCTGTATGATATTCCATGTGCCACATACCTTTACAAAGGATCATTAATTTTCACAATTAAAAAAGTCCTCTGATCTCCCCTTATTTTGGTTAGGGCTTCGACCTCAACATTGTGAATCGACTTTTTCTTCGGTAAATCACCAATAATACATAATCCCATTAAATTTATAATCACATCCTTATTAATTTGATAAGGTTTGTTGAGAGTGAGGATATTACCATCCAATTTTCTCAGAATAAACTGAATTACTTCTACATTGATGAAATGAGGATATTCATTCCATATATCCAAACTTTTATGCTTAGATCCTTCAAGCCTCCTAAAATCAGTGAGCGATAGAAAATTCTTTTCATCCCTAATATTTTCACTACTATACTCATCCAAAGTTAAGGTTCCTTTGATTTGCTTCATGATTCACTTCAAACAGAGTTCTACCGATTGCAAAAGTAGATACAAAATTAATGATCAACAAAAATACCTAGAAATTCTCTACAAGAATTACCTTTCACACCTTTGAAATTTTGTAGAAAATGCTCTCAAACTATTCTTCTTCAATGCAAAGTGAAAAATTAGGGTTCCAAGTTTCCCTTTTATAACTTACTTTCTACTGCATTAAATGCATTTCCCTAGTAGTTCTGGTCACTCAACAAACTCAGGCAACAAGTGAAAAATTTGACTTCGGACCTATACCATTCCAACCAATTCAATATATGATTGTTAATATTTTCATTCATGAATTAACACGATGACTGATGAAATCTAGCAATTCAGAGCCAATTATATATAGGGGGACAAGATATCTTCATGAAAAAAACTCTCCCTAGACTACTAGCTTGATATTAGTTTCCAGAAGAGCTACCAGAGGGAACTTTTGCTATAGCCTTATTTACTTCATCAGATTCACTTTTCTTCACCCATGTTCTCCTCATCTGATCTCCTATCTCTTCCACATTGGCCTTTTCTTTTCCTTTATTGTCTTTCTATGAATTTCTTCCTTGATAAACCAAACCTCTTTTATTCAAGTTCCTATTCCTATAGAATTTTGCAAGGTGTCCAAGATTGTTACAATTGAAACATACCGGACCTTTCCGTCTTTGCCAACCATTCCATTGATTTCCTCCTGACCTGCATTGATTTATGAAATGTACAAATCTTCCACATGTATAGCATTTAATGTTACTTGTATTGAAAAGCATGCTTTTGCATTTTGATGCCTTATGACCAAACTTCTTGCATTTAAAACATTGACCAGAGAATGATGAAGTACAAGGATTTATCCTACTTCTACACTGAGAAGCCATATGGCCAAGTTTGTTGCAAGAAAAGCAATATCCATTAAATATTTGAGCATTGGGTTACCTTACCAGATGTCTTCTCCCTTTGTTCTTCTTTTCTGAGTTCTTTTGTTCAGATCAAGATCTTTCCCCTTTCTCATAGTTGAGACCTCTCTTGTCATTCGTATTCTTTTCACTTTTGGTTATCTCATCAAGCTTAGCTAAAATTATCCTTAATTTCTCCTTGAATTCATTTGCAATAGCAAGCTCATTTCCAAGAGTAACTATTTGTCTTTCAATTTTGTGTTCATAGTTTTTGTCTTGTTGTAGTTCAACCTCCTACTGAATGGTTCTATAGTTAATTCTATCAAGCATTCTTCAGATTTTTCTTTTAGAGACTAGGAAAGATTCTCCTCATTCTTCTTTCTTTGTTCTATCTCTTTGATAAACTTCATTGTCACAAATTCCATCTCAACTTTCAGGGTTGCATTGTCCTTGGCTATCTTTTCACATTCTTTTGTTATTTCTTTTAGGGTTTGATTCAGATGGACATCATTTGGAACTTTGCTTTCTTTTTTCTTCAATTGATCACACAACTCTTTCCTCTTTTCCTTTGACCCATTTATCTTATCCTTTAGTGATTGAATGAATTTGTCAGCATCTGCAATATTTTCTTTCAGCTCCATGACCTCTGCTTTAGATTGATCAAAATCATCAAGTGCCACCATAAGCTATTTTTGAATACCACCAACGTCCATTGAGATTCAAGAATCACCTCAAGCTATTAAACTTCTGAAGATGAACCAGAGCTCTAATACCAATTGTTGGACACTAGGAACACTGAGAGGGCAGGGCGTGAATCAGTGTTCAATGATTTCTACTTTCAAAATAGATTTAAAATAATAGAACTTCATTTATCATTTCCAACACATAACAGATGAAAATATTCAAAACATGCAATCATATTAGTGAACACCATAACACTAGATATTTTTACGTGGAAACCCTATTGGAGGAAAAACCATGGTGGAGATCAATCCACAATGTTTACTCTATTAAAAGTAAATAAAAGAGGGGAATGCACTTGCATTCAAGCGCATTTCCTAGAGCTCACTACTCAAAGAAAAAGAGGCTCACTTCCTTACAGATATAATAAAGTTTACAACAAAATTTGAACTGAGAATACAACATCAACAAATGCTAGGATTTAGTTCCACTAAAGCTCAAAAAAAAAATCTAGACCTCCTGACCAGATCACAATTCTGCTCTACTTTGCTCTGCCCTACATACAAATTTTTTTACTAACAACTGATCTTCTCTTCTTTGCTCTCTCCTTATAATAGCATTATATCAACCACCACGACTTGCATATTTTGCACACACACACACATCCACATGCATCAAACACATATATTCAAAATGATTTATAGATCTCCTTTATATACCCGCTAAGAAGAAGTTCAAAAGTATGTCAGCCTCACAATAGAATATAATATTTTTCTTTTATGTTGGATCGCATCACCTAAGTGGAAGATAAGCGTACCTACAAAAGTCAGCCAAACTTTAGTAGGGACCCAAATATAAATAATATCAAAACACACATTCCACATAGATCGACAAAACATTATACGAAGCATGTCGGCCACAATGGAAATAAGCTATAAATGATGCTACCAAATCTCTTAACTCCAACTCCGACTTAATAAAATACCACAAAACTCATCAAAGGATAGTGTAATTGTTAATAAATATTTCCTACAGGTCAACACCATGAAACAATGATCCGGTCTAGCGAGCAATAACATGCATAGTTTCACTTGCACAACCCGATGTCTTGTTCTCCAAACTTGTTGCTGGTAGAAGTAATGGCAATATTGCGGATCATACTACTAACTCTAGTTGCCATCAATGATAACACAAGTAGCCAAAATGATCTCTCTAAGACATATGCAAATAGGAAGATGGTAATTTATCTCTATAATTGGTCACTTCTTTCTTTAACCTCTAGTTCTCAGAAGTAAGGCTTTTATTGTCTCTTATTAGTTTTTCAATTTGTGCTTTGGTGAACTTAGCAACATTAAAATTTAATTCAACTATCTCAAGGGGATCTATATCTCCTACTCATTTTATGAAAAGGTGGCCAAATATTTGATTGGTCTTATCAATAAGTGTGGGCCTCTTCACTGGTGGGTATAGAGCCCAGATCTATAGAGTGGCATTATCTGGATTATATCTCGAGCCAGTATAAATATTGTCACTAGCTTCATCTATTATTTGTAAGGTTTTATTTTCCTTCCTTATGAAATTGTCAAAAAATATAACCAAACTAATGTCCCATCTTGGGAGAAGCATGTCCCCAACCTCCTATAGGAGCTCTCGTCCTCTTTTAGGGGTGATATTTTCCATCTCCTTGTCAACCTCCTTTTGTAATTCCTTTAGAGCATCAACCTCATGATCTGAACTAATTATTTTCTCTTTGTATTCATAAATGACTGATCTAAATTGAGGAGTTTGAACAAAAGTACTATATAAATTAAATTCTAAACTTGCATAGTGCCTCACATCATCAAAAAATTTATCTGAGGCTTCAAATGAAATTACACTCCTCTCTGGTGGTGGTTCATATTGTGGGATGTTAGGAGCTTTTACCTATGCAATTTCATCCTCTTCTTCAATGTCATCTTCACATGTGATGGGAGTGTCTACTGAGAAGCTTACATCTGGAGTGGACTATGGAGATGAATGACTTAAAGGCATTATATTCTTAGCTTGTCTTTTAGAGAAGATGTCTCTCCTCTTCTCAAAGGATATGAGAGGCACATCCTTTCTCAAGTCATATTCATGGAGGATAAATTGATCAATTCTCTCCAGAGGGTCCTATGGAAGGCCTTTATATATGATGTACTATAATTTTTTCTTACATGCCTCTACCATCACTACCTTATTGTATACAACTCTCCTTTTTATGTCTTTTCATTAGAATTTCTAATCACATCATTGGTAGATAATTAGTTTTTATATTTCTTCAATTTATCTATCATTTTAGCACTGTGAATGAAGTGTTCAAGATCAAAATTTTCCTTCTTATTTCCTTGTGGCATACTATAATAGTCTAACCTATTAACAATAGAGTCATATCCCTTCTTGGAAACAACAGTAAAATCACCAAAATATAAGGTGTTGGGCATGAAGGTTTTTTTGCCATAACTTTTAAGATGCATGTAATCAAAATAAGTCAACTGCCTTATCATTTCCAAGTGAGCAACTCTATTAGGGATTGTTTTGGGGAGAGGGAATAGAGTTTCGTCAAACCCATATACTCGTATCTTGGTGCAATCCTCATATGTATACTAGCCTCCCCAGTTGTGGTTTACCTTTCCTTTTGGGTTTTTCTCCTTGGGTCTAAGGAATCTTTGTATCTATGGGGACAAGTTGTAATCACAATGATGACCAAACAATTTGTACAAGGGCTTCACAAAGTATTCTTTGAAATACAAGTAATGAGACCTCACACATCTACTATAATAAATTGAAGTCCACATTTGTACTGGCCTTATATTCCCATCCTCATCCAAGCCCTTAATTCATAATTCTTCTTCCCAAATCCCCATGGATTGTCCTTCATACAAGATCATATGCATAAGCAAAGAATATTGTCTAAAATTAATTACATCACTATTATTTTTTATGGAAACAAGTGACATGTCTATGACCTCTACCAGGTACTCTACATAGTTGAAAGGTTTAGCATCTTGGTTCTAAATGTCTACAACTAAGACCATAAGAGCTATATCCATCTTGGCTGGAACATCTCTTCCTAGAACTTGTCTAGCCGAGTAATAGGTATATTGATAATATTATTCAAACAAATCTATAGAAAAAGGAGGTCGTTCATTATTGGAGATTCTTTTGAGCTGATTCAATATGTCTTGGGGTCTATGCAAATGAAATTTCCATCTTTCATAACTCATGTCCATAGTATGGTATTCTTCCAAAAGATCTCTAATTCTCAATGGAATTTTCATAGATGTATCCAATTGAAAAACCATAGAAATATAATCTCTGGTGATGGGGAGAAAATGTGACCCATTATGTGATTGAATCATCCTCATTTCTGGGTTATACATTTTGGCCAATACTTTGATCAACTCCAAATTGATAATTGAAACTGCTACCATTGTCTTCAATGCATATACATAGTTGTAGCTATGAATTTTGTAAGAAATAATTACTCTATGAAATGTAGGTGTCATATGTTAATGTAAATATAATATTTTATGTTTCCTATTGTCTTCTTAAATTACCTACCCTTTTTTACTGGTTAGCTTTAAATTTAACAACTCATCATGACCATTGACAATTGAACACATGACTTGTTTTTTAGTATGTCATTAACTATGGTATGTTATGTTATCTTATGTGATTATTCAATATCAAAACTAGTGTATGTGGTGTCTGGATTCCAAGTCCATTACGTTCTTGTTGTTGTGAAATTAAAAATAGATGAGATTACCTAATATTTTTGTTTCTAGATGGCAAGCCCCACATCTACAAATGTTCTAGCTGTATCTGTTCAAAGGTAAATGCAAAAGTTCCAACTCACTGCCAATGCAATCACAATGATCAATGATGGAAATTATAAATTACAACCACACCTCCAAGTAATAGATTTAGCTAGTTTTGGCCATGGCCTTGCATCAACAACTTGGTACAAAATAGATCTATCTGATGGAGTTCATAAGAAAAAGTCTACTCTTCCAAAGAAATACAATACATCCATTGATTTAGAAGAAATCCAAAAGGGATCTATAGTTCTACTTGTAGCATATAGTTTCCCTCTTATTTGCATGTCAAGGTGAGAGATTGTGATTAGTTGATTTCTTATTGACTTCTAATATACTATTCATGCTACTTACTCATTTTAACTATATAGGTGGATTATCGTTTCAAACCTAGAAATGGCATGTTTGTGCCATCATATCATTGGTCATACAATCTATTTGTTTGATGAACCAAACCAATATCTACATGCCACACATTCACCTGCATCATCCACAAATATGCCTAAGAATGACACTATACCAAAGAAAAATCCACAAAGAACCCTCTTTGGATTAAGCTCATCCCACTAGATGAAAGAGAGTGTGCCCATCATTACTCCCATCAAAAATTTGAACCTGTTTCAAAAAAGATGGCTTATCAAGTGGTGTGTCACAATGAAAAAGTAAATGCACAAGTTCAACACTCAAAAGGGGCAAAGACATGTATTCTCCTTTGACATTAAGGGTTGTGATGGTACTGAGATACATGTCACTTCCTTCAACGATGTGGAAGAACTTCATTACAAGAATGTTGAAGTTGGAGCTATCTATACAATATCTAGGGGGACTATTAAATCAACTAATAGATTATACAACAAAATCAATAGCCAACTTGAGATTTTTTTATAGGATGATTCCAAGGTTTCACCCTTTGAAAATGATCTTGCAATTATAAAGCATCCATTTTCTTTCACAACCCTCACCGAAATTCTCCACATCACTAACAATTCCCTTCTTGATGTTATTGGAATTATTGTTTGTGTTGAACCAAGCTCTACAATAAGAAGAAGAAATGGTTCAAAATTTCTTAGAATGGTCATTAATCTAATGGATATGACTTCCTCTCCTACTAATGTGACTCTATGGGGTCCAACTACTTGGAAACAAGGCACATAGCTCCAAGAGATGTACCTCTCACATAATGTTGTTGCTCTTGCAATAAAAAATGGACACGCCATAAAATATAATGGAAAGGTGGCAAGCACTCTGGAAAGTACACAACTGTTTGTTGACCCAATCATAGATGAAACAAAACAACTAAAATCTTGGTTCTCATAGAATGGAACTACTCTTTTGTCATCCTCTACAAAATTTCTACATTTTCCCCTCATAATAATCAGAAAGACAATTGAACATTACTATTGAAGAAAATTTTGTCCACATGAACCAATCTACCCAATGCATTTTGAAAGCAACTATGCAATTCATCAAATCAAAATATTTGTCTTATCCATCTTGTCCCCTTGTGTTGGAAGGAAAACAATGTAAAAAAAGAGTTGTGCAAGCTGAAGATGAGTCATGGTATTGCTCAAAGTGTAAAGTTATAATTGTAGATTGTAATTACATGTATGTACTTCAAATAAATCTAGTAGACCATATTGGAACATTATGGGTTGTTTCTTTCAAAGATCCAACCACTAGCCTTCTTGGTATCTCTACAAAAGGATTTATATATGTTGCAATTCAACCTAGAAGTAGAAATGAGTGTTGTAGCTCTAATTAAACAAGATTTCTTCAAATACCATATCTTCACCCTTTCATATGTAGCTGATGAAACTAGTGGTCAAAGACGCTTAAAAGAAACAATTAAAAAAATGATAAATTGGATTTTGAAGAGGAAAATAAGTTGCTGCTACAAGGACTCTCTACCATGTCCAATACATATAAAACTTGATATTGTAGTTATGATACTTGTACGTTCTTACAAGGTTACTTCACTGCTAAAGAAAAGTATTGTAAAGATTTGTAATGAACTTGGCAACATGTTGCTCTTCTATATCACCTTTGAAGTATAATGAATCACACCTATCATCATTTGAAGCTAAGACCTACATGTCAAATTTCTAAAGCATGTTAACTTTTTTTATTTTTAGCAAAATGAAACTATTAATAAAACATCCAATATATTTTTATTCCTAAAGGTTTGTAATGAACTTGGCAACATGTTTCTCTTATGTATCACCTTTTGAAGTACAATGAATCACACCTGATCATCATTTGAAGCTAAGACCTACATGTTATATTGCCAAAGCATGTTAACTTTATATTTTTAGTAAAATGAAACTATTAATAAAATGTCCAATATATTTTTATTCGTAAAATTGTGTATGTTAACTTGCAAGGTATAATTTATAATTCAATCTTACAACTGAACAACTCTTTTTTCCATCATTTGTGGAGAATAGGTTATTACTTAGAAAAATAGAAACTTAATTAACAGGAAGTTTCATCTATTGGATTTGTTTACAAAATAGAGAATAGAGTAGTAGATGTCATGTACCTTGACCAAATAGTTTATTTATAGTCAAATCTTTATTATTTTTTCCAAATTGAAAAACTATATGATTTGAAAAGGTCATTAAATCACAAGCCAACAACCAAGATGAAAAAAAGGATTTAGCATGCCACTGGTACACAATCTAACATAACTACATTACACTCCAAATTTAGCTAGAAAACTTGTAAATTAAGTTGAACATATGGATCTTATGCTTTGATAGTTTTGAATTTTAGATTTGAACTTTTTATTTTCTAAATTTAGCATTGACAGTTTTTGGATTTCTTTTTTTTTGGTCACATTTTCTAGATTTGATTTTTACTCTTTCTCTAGATTTTGGATCACTTTACAATCTATTATTAAATTTTTTAATTTAGTTTTGTAAAAATTGTGATACAATATTTATCTTTTAACATAAGAATAATCATATTCTATTTTTCAATATGTAGGCACAAAATAACTTGACAATATAATTTTCTAAGCTGATCAACTACAAGTAAAGTCAATTAGTGAGTGTAGTGTGATGTTTCAATTGTATATTTGTCTCATGTTGTCACACAACTATTGAGTTGCCATAAACCACAAAGTACTTGGTTCTTTTTAGCCTGGTGTTTTTTCTATTTGTTTTAATTAATCTTCTCTACTTGCATACATTATCATTATTGCTTGCATCTATAGTAAGACCTACTATTTCCATTTCTACATGGCCATCCCCACCCCTACAAATGATCCAAATAAATCTATTCAAAAGAAAATGCAAATGTTAAAGTATCGCAAAAGAAACCAAGTTTACTATGTCTGCCATAAAGAAGAAATGAATATTTGATGTCGTATGTGTCAAATGGAACAACAATCTATCCAATCCATGGACCACCCAACTACTACTCAACCAATCAATACTCATTCAAATTAGTTCAAAATTAGTGCACATGACCACACAAATTCTCCCCCAATAGGACAATATGCCCAAACAACATCGATGAGTTCCCATGAAACAACACAAACTATTTACACTCAAACAACAACATTACCAGAAATAAATAACTTCATTGCAACTTCCAAAATATTTCAAAAAAAGGATAGATGCACTAGAAAATTTACAAACATGTACATTATGTATTGATTGCTACCCTGGGATGTGTACCAATTCAATATCTAATGGCTCCATTTGTAGTAGATGCTTTCAAGAAAAAGGTAGACATCATTTTTCATCATCTAATAATAACATGGACCTAGGACAACAACCACTTGAATTAAAAAACCTAACCTGGGTAGAAGAGATACTAATAGCACGAGTGAGTCCATTCGTTCAAGTCACTCACACTCATGGTGGCCAATACAAATATAGTGGTCATACAATTAGTTTCCCACAAGATATAAAAATGATAGCAAAATACCTTCCACATAGATTGACAAACTTGGATGTTCTAATAGTTCATAGATTCCATACACAAGGAAACCACTATGACTGCTATGTAAGTAAAAAATGTGTGTGTTGCATTACAATATAAAAACACACATGATTTGTACTACATAGATGTTGAAATAGATGTTCACTCGCTAGCACTATTGTTGTCTACTAATACAAACTTTTCAAACATGCTTCATAGCATAAATATTCAAACCGAATTTGCACATGACCAAGATCAAACACCTTTGCATGATATCAACCAGCTAGAAAATGAACTAACCAATTCATCATCCTTCATGGTTAGACTTCCAAATCACTTACCAAAAATAGAAATCATTAAAGAAATCTTGCAAGTCACTGATGAACCTGACAACATCATACCATGGCCATAGTTGGACTCCTCACCAATCAAAGAATATGAAACCGAGGGAATTTTTTATATGGATTTTCCCACACTCTTTCCAATTGGCATTGCATTGTACATGCAACTTCGCTATAAACAAGTCAAACTACATATATATATATATATATATATATATATATATATATATATATATATATATATATATATCTCACTTAATGCAATTTCATGACTCTAGATTTGGTAGCCACCCAAGATTTTGGTATTAAATTGTTTTGAACCTTATAATATGCCACCGTAGCTAAGGACTTTCATTGGTGTTTGTTAAGAAAAATAGAGAGGATTGTATACCAACAACCATTGAAAGCCTTTGTACCCATATGCAACAATTGCTTGACACTCCATTAGTTGAACAATTGATGCACTTTGGTTCTTCCATAAGAGGAACATGCTCATACTAGAATAAGTGTTGAGGTGAGCTATCAAACATGATCAACCAAATGGGCTCAGCCACTAGGTATATGTAGGATCATCATGGAAAAAATAGGCCCTTAAGTGGTGAAAATTTTAGAAAAATCAGAGTTAGGAAACTTGACCTAAAAATTTGAATAAGTTATCTATATTATTTCAAAAATATGTAAGAATAGAATCTATAGAAATTTGAATGTAGTTTCTAAACTACTAGGTTTATTTAAAAAAAATCTCTTCGGTGAAAATTTGAGATTTCAATGCAGTAGTACTTAAATTTTAGGGAAAAAATAAGAATCAGGTGTTTGTCTAACCACCCTAACGACAATAAAATGATAATAGTTTTTTATAAGATTTTAGATATAAGTAGAGGATTCATGTCATGATGTGATGCATATTTCTTTGTAATTTTTTTCCAAGTAAATAATTAATTATGAATTTTTTATTACAACTTTAAAAATATAAAACTTCATTATGTCTAACCACCTTAACTTGGTCAAAACTTCATGATTTTTTTTTTTAATCCTATAGTATGCAAAGAATAGAATGTGATGCATGTTTTAGATTCAAAAAATGTGATACCATTTGAAAGCTATAGATTTTTTTCAATCATCCTATCAATCAAGACTTTAATCGTAATTTAAATAGAAAATGAATAATAATTATTCATTAAATTCAAAATAAAGCATAATTTCTATTAGTGGAAAGTTGAGAATCTCCTTTAAAAACCCATTTCATTTCATCAATTTTGGGAAAAAAAGAGTCATTGGCCACATACCCTACACATACCCATCATATCACCACTTTTTGGCCCATCATGATCCTGCACATACCCCACTCTATTTTTCACATTGAGTGCAACAGATACTAAATGAAAAAAATTACATAGGATTTTTCCAAATAGCATTTTAGGTGCACCACAAACTAACAAAACTTGAGTGGAAAACATAGTTAATAACCCACATATGACATCATTATACTTGCACCAAAGGTTTGCCATATTTCATGAAGTAGCACAAAAGCTCTTAAATGCAACAGATTATTGGTATAGATATGAATGGCAACATTGAGGTTCTCTACACATACATGGCTTTCTTTGGCTTACTAATGCACCATACATGGACAAGCTTAACTAGCACAACAATATAGAAGCTGAACAAGAAAAAGCATTATTTGACAAATATGTCAATGCATGGAACCCATGGACACCTTCTAAAAGAAATAACACAACATCGATCTGGACATGATGACACTTGCCTACTAAGTACGCCAAAAATCTTCTCTAGACATATACTTGATGACTACGAATATTTTCTCAACCGTGTCCAAAGACACACAAAATTTACTAAAGCAACTTTCCTACATATAAAGGATCAACCTCTAGCATGCCGATACAAAGAACCCTAGATTGAATGTGCCATGTCTACCTTATCATATGATGAAATAGGCGAAAAAAATATGCTCCCGTCCGTAATGATGACAAATTAAATATACACAATCTAGACATTCTTTCAATATGGAGAGCTAAAATGGATTTCCAACCTGTAGTTTTAAAATGCATGTCCTTAGATACATTGCCAAATATGCAGCTAAGGTAGAAAGAAAGTCTAAGATTTGTATCGACATGCTAACATGAATATGTAGATATCAAGCACCAGACAAACTTTCTCTAGTAGGCTATAGAAAATTGATCACAAGTATTGTTGTAGACCGTGACATAGGTGCCCAAGAAACCTTCCACATGCTACATAGATTACCTCTAGTTATATGCAACCGCTCATTTTTCACATTAAATGTTGGTTGAAAAGTCCATCAAATTAGAAGAAATATAGATGGAGATACATTACCATTACACTATCTACATTCCTATATGCAACAAGCTCTTGACATGCAAACAATAACACTGATTGACTCTGCCAAATCTTTCTCCTTTTCTACCTTTCGCAAAGGGTGCAAGTGGAGATGTAAGAACTGTTGTCACCTAGAAATTGCACCCTTTGCACAGTGATGTAAACTGAGCTTTCTAGAGACACATGGGATCATTTCAAGGCTGTGGGTCACCTGAATTTGAAATGAACCTCTGGAGAAGGATAGCTTCCTTTGGGTATCACCTAAACTATCAATTTTATAAGGGTAAAAGGAGAAGGAAAGCATACAAATGAAAATTAAACTCTCGTGATACACTGAATTGATGAGGAAATATGAAATGAAAACAAGATGAACATACACTGGAAAACTTAACTTCAACCGTTTCACATACTCAACACAACTTCTTTTAGGTCTATGTGTCAATCTTAACAGGTTCGATCTACATACACATCTTAGGAAGGAAAGATAAATTTCACGGCTTTAAGGTATGAATGTAGACTTATAAAACATAGTTAAAGATTTGCATAACCAAAAAAGAAATACATAAATGAGAGTAGTACAAACATGAACACTAGCTTCCAAGGTAAACTCTGTGTTGTATTCCAGATTCTAGTTGAGTTACAAAACATACATTTAGTTGAGAAAGGATTGATAAAAATCACTAACTCTTCAGAGTGTATAATCCGAACTATTTACAAAAAGGCAAAAAATTCCTTATATATCAAAATGTGTCGGCCCCTTAGGGCTTACAAAATATCTGTCCTCGGGATAGATCTATCCTTAGATATTTTGATTGAATTAATGTTGCACCCTGCATGTCCATGTCAATGAAGATTCATTCCCCAGAGGAGCCTTCTTCAGATCTTTCTGCAACCACCACATTTACTTCCTGGTATCGTGTCTGCCTTGAACCTCTTCGATCGAGCGCTTTGAATGCTACTAAGCTCAGCACAGATACACTTTGCTTTTCATTCCATTGATGTTCTTCATCCTGGTCAGACTGCCACAGCTCGCTTTCAGATCTCTCTAATTGGTCGAGTAAACTTCACGCAGATTCTTCAGGCAGTCAAAAACTCCTCCTATAGAATCACATCTCAGCGAGGCACTAGAAGTGTCTCACCGATGCGATTAAATCCTCCTGGAACCATTGACATAACATGGAACTGTCGATGAGAGTTCTTATCGAGCCCAAAAATCATACTGATATCGCCTCTGTGGTCGCCAAGACAATCACGTTCGGATAGAAAATCATGGCAAACTCTTCTCATCCTTTATTGGCGAAGGTATATTGATGTCACGCCAAATGCACTCCACTCCACTGAGCTCCACATGTCTTTCTTCAGACCCTATTGGGTCGGAAAGACTCTCAGCAAGGCCTCCTTGCTCCGGTGAGAGCTCATTTCATTTTGCTTCGGCAAGAGAAACCCTCATCGATAAGAGGTCATAGCGGCTTCATTAGTCATACCAAGATTTCTTTCCATCGCTGAGACCACACCATGTTGATAAGACATCATTCTGAAGGTCGGGCGCTATACCAATGTTATTTATGTCGGGGAGACCTTTTGCTAGTTGGTGAGACCTCAAGGCGAAATCTTCAACTTTTGGCGAGCTCAGCTTGCTTTTGGTGAGACCTTACCAAGTCGGCAAGACCTCACCCCGACCTCCTAATTCTTTCAGTGAGACTACCTATTTGTCAGGATGTCATAGTGAAGCTTCTCCTTTTCTTCGTTGACATCACACTTTCGCTGAGACAAACATGGCGAACCCAAACCTCACGGTGAACTACATTTCCCTTTCGGTGAGAGCCTACTTGGTCGGTGAGACCTTCATTGATCTTTGTTTCCTTTTCCGAGTTCAATTCGACATCTCCTCGAGCTCCTCTTTATTCGGCTAGATAACCGAGTGTCGGTGAGACATTTTACCGAAGGAAAAATGTTACCCCGAGCCCCCTCTATTTTTCAGTGAGACACTAGCAAGTCGAGAAGACTTCATAGCGAGATCTTCTAGTCAGGCTGATTCCCACTTTCCATCACTGAGGCCACCTTCATTCTCGGAGACATCTTATAGAATTCCTTTTCCTTTGGCGAGCTCTTCATTTCAGGAAGACTCTTGGCAAGACCTTTTGTTGTCAGCGAGACATTGGCTTGTCGGCCAGACCTCTTGCTGGGCTCCTTATCTTTCGGCGATGAGCTACATTCTCTTCGGTTAGGGAGACATCGCCATCTCGATGAGACCTCAGGGCAAAAAAATAATGCTATACCAAAGTCAATCCACTTCGGCAAGACTTCAAGAAGTCACTAGGACCTCATGGCGGAAGCCTCAATCTCTAGGCGAGCTCCTTTCATGTCGGCAGGACCTCAGGGTGAAGTCTTCAACTCTTGGCAAGCTTAGCTTGCTTTCGGCGAGACCTTCTTGGGTCAGCAAGACCTTCTTGGGTCAACAAGACCTCACCATGACCTCAAAATTTTACATCGAAGACATCCCCCCGGTCAGCAGGACATCCACGGGTCGCTAAGACCTTATGCCAAAGGCCAAATCCTTCGGTGAGCTCCCTTCCTTCTATTGACAAGACACTTGAGTGTTAGTGAGAGATCTTACCGAAAGAAAGAGGCTACCCTGAGACCCTTCATCTTCTATCGGTGAGATATTATTAATGTCACCCCGAGACATTTCATTCCATTGAGCTCTAGATCTCTGTCGATGTGACTCCCATCGTTCGGGGAGACATCTCCCCGAAAACATGACCATTTTCCGCACTCCTATCTTGTCGCCAAAACTTTGGCCTATCGGCCAGACCCTTTGTCAAAAACACTCTAGTCTCCCTGCACTAGCATCTTTCAACTAGACTTTAAGCCATCGGCGAGACTCATGCCGAAGGAAAAAAGTTACGCCGATATCACTTCCTCCCGGTGAGATCTTCACTATCGGGGAGACTTCGCCTAGTCGGTAGGACTTACTCCGAAGTCACCAGGTTATGCCAAAAAAAAAACCTTTGGCATGACTGTCTTTATTGGCCAGACCCTTGGGGAAATCATCTTGTTTTGGCGAATGGCTCAACTGTCGGTGAGACACGTCCTGATCACAGAAACCACATAGCGATGAGAACCTGCTTTGCCAAGAGCGCAACCTTTCTCGTCGGTGAGACATGCTCCCAGCGACAAGATGCTATGCCAAATATGACCCTTCAGCGACCCTCTTATTTTCTTTGGTGAGACATCTGAGAGGTCTTGGCGACTCTCTCCTTAGAGGATTTTCATGCCGAACTTGAACAAGGCAGGCTTTCCAATTGAATTCCCTATGACCTAGAGTCAAATTCATGACTTTTTCCCTTGTGCGAATGCTCCATTTGGCCTTCTCAAACCTTTGTCACATGATTTATCCTGCCTAATTGAGCCCATGGGTGAAAATTAGGTAACATTTCTGGCGACCTTTGTTGGATGTTTGCCTGCTAAACATAGAAACTAGTAGCCAACCTCATCCATTGGGCATGGAGTCGTTAGGAAACTTAGAAAACAAATAAAAATATCAGTTTTGCACATGGTTGCAACTCGTCTAAGACCCATAAGACACAATAGGTTTCCGAAAGAAAAGAAAAACAGGGGAAAATGAAAGAGAATATTTACCGTGCCATCACAGCACCTAGGAAATAGAAAATAATTAACCTGAAGTGTAGAAGCACTTATTGAAAACATAAACCTAAACTAATATGTACAATAGAGGAACTCCATCAGACTTGAAAGTAGGGCTTAAGGTGTATCCCATTGACTGGGATAGGGAGCACTTCCCCTTCTTTTGTAGCTAGTTGATAAGCATTGTGCTCCTTACAGTCTCTGATAATGAATGGGCCTGTCCACATGTTGTCAAACTTGGTGTGATGGCATGGCCTTCTTTTTAGAACATCCCATTTGAGCATGAGGTCTCCCACCTTAAAATATTTTGCTGTAGCCCTTCTATCAAATGTTTTCTTTGTTTGGAGCTTATGATACTCCAAATCCTTCATTTCTTTGTCCCTTAATTCTTTGAGTTCCATGAGTTCTGCATATCTCATAGACATTGGGTCATGTTCCTCAAACATCTCCAACTGGCGAACAATATCAAGAGCTAGAAGCTCTACAGACAAAGGCAATCTTGCCTCTCTGCCATAGACTAACATGTATGGTGAGTTAGTAATAGACCTCTTAGGAGTCACCCTGTCTGCCCATAGTGCATACTTTAGTTTGATGTGCTAGGTTCTTTGATTATCCTCCATTGTTCTCTTGATAATCCTGATGAGATTCTTATTTGTGCTTTCAGCTAAGCCATTACCCTGAGGGTAATAATTTGAGGATGTATTCAAATGAATTCCCTATTTAATGACCCAATCAGTTACTCTTAGACCTAAAAATGCCAGAGCATTATCAGATATGATAGAGTGAGTAACTCCAAATCTGATGACTATATCTTCATAGAAGCTCAAAACTGAAGATTCTTTTGTTTCTTTCAATGCAACCGCTTCTGTCCACCTTATAAAATAGTCAGTGGCTGTAAGTACCCACTTGTGACCAGCACTGGAAGGTGGATTTATTGTCCCAATGAAATCAATGCCCCATCTCATGAAGGGCTGCTCCACTTGAATTGGATGCAGGGGCATAGCAGGAAGCTTTTCCTTTCTTGAAAATAGAGCACACTTGATACACTTTCTTGACCAGGCATATGCATCTTTGAACAAGCTAGGCCAGTAGTAACCAGCTCTCATGATTTTCCAAGCAGTAGTTATTGGGGAAAAGTGACCTCCCGCAGCTCCATCATGAAACTTATGAAGTACCTTCTCAATTTGATGACTGTGAATGCATCTTAATAGGACACCATTCAGATCCTTTTTAAAAAGAACATTGTTTACCAGCACATATGGTATGGACTGCAATCTGAAGTATCTTCTTTTAGCTCTGTTTAATCCTAATGGGCATTCACTAGTTTTTAGAAATTGGGTCATATCTTGAACCCAATTAGTTATTCCCATAGGGACATCATCTTGAGCATTCTGAAACTCATTTGTATTAGTAAACACAACATCCTTTTCTAATTCATTTTTGCTGCTTGACCCTGTAGCAAGCTACTCACAAAGACCTTTACCTCTAACCAGTTTGGTGATCTTAATATCTACATCACACTCCATGACCTTGGTGATCCATCCTGCTCTTTTTTCATTCAGATCTTTATTCAATAAAAATTCTTTCACACTTGAGTGTGCAACCAGAATATGAATCTTGTTGTTCAAAATTAAAGGCTTGAATTTCTTTAGGCTTCTGATCATGGAGAGAACATGCTTCTCAACAAATGTATACCTCTCTTCTTAATTAGCAAGTATTTGACTAAAGAAGGCTATTGGCTGTTCTAAGTTGTCACTATTTTTCTATACCAACATAGTAGAGATTGACCCAGTGCTGCCAAAAGCATACAAAAATAAATCCTTAGAGAAATCTGGATTTACCAACGTTGGGGCAGATGCTAAAGCCTCCTTGATTTCTTCAAAACTATGCTTTGCTTCTTTTTTCCAACTGAAAGATGCACTCTTTTTAAGCATGGTGGTCAAGGGCTGTAGCAAATTTGCAACATCTGGGATGAACCTTCTCAAAAAGTTGATTCACCCCAAAAAGCTCTGCAATCCCTTCCTATGATTACGCAACGGTAGCTCCAATTGGCTTTGACACTATGTATCCTAATAATTTCCCTTCATGAACAACAAAGATACTCTTTTTTGGATTGAGAGAGATACCAAACTCTCTACATTTTTTGAAAACTTTTTTAAGGTGTGACAAATTTTCATGAGCATTCTTAGAATAAATAGTAATGTCATCTAAATAAATCAGCATAATCTTATTGATCAAACTTTGAAACACCATGTCCATGGCTCTCTGAAATGTAGCACCAGCATTAGATAAACCAAAAGGCATCATTTTGTATGCCATGGTGCCCCACTTAGTTGCAAAAGTAGTTTTGAACTGATCTTCCTCTTTAACCAGCACTTGATTATAGCCCGAAAAACCATCTAACAAGGAAAATCTTTCAGAACCAGCAACTACTTGTAAGATTTGTTCCATGGAGGGCAACGGGTAGTGGTGTTTCAAAGATGATTGATTAAGATCCCTAAAGTCTACATAAGGTCTTATTTCACCATTCTTTTTTCTAACCAGAACAAGATTAGAAACCCATGAAGTATGTTTAATAGGAAAGACAATACCCCCCTCAACTAATTTGGTCAGCTCTTTAATCATTAAGGGCTTGAGCTTAGGGTTTAAGGGCCTTTGCTTTTGCCTTACTTCTTAGCATTAGGCTCTAACTCAATTGTGTGCTAAGCAATATGAGGATCAAACCCTTTCAAATCTGAGTATTCCCAAGAAAAGACATCATGAAATTCTTGACATAAAGCAACAAAAGATTGTTTATCTTCATGTGAACAAATTTTTCCTATCTTAAGGAGTTTACCTTTGAAAATATCCAGTTCTTCATAATGCTCTTGTTTGACTTGCAAGCCAGCTTTACCCTTTCTAAGTTGATCTTCAGTGTTGAAAATCGACTCTAAGGTAACAAGACCCTTGGGTAACTTATTTTCCTTCAGCTGTACAACCTGATCATCATACTGCTACTTGAGTTTTTCTTGATTAACCATGGAGAATTGATCTTCTTCGAGCAAAAAGGAAAGAATCTATTCATCAGTGTCAAAAACTTGCCAGTGAATGTTATTATCAGGAATTGATGGCCTGACTACAACCTTTACATACTCCTATAATTTCTCTTTTCTAATGTCACCTGGGATATCAAACTGTGCCCCAATGGCTGCAAGCCTATCAGCATGTTTGTTCTAGTTCCTTGGAATAGACACCAAGTTAAAGACATCAAATTCCTCAATCATATTCCACACTCTGTTTCTATAAGACTTTAGTGTGTCATTTTTAGCAACATTGACCCCCTGACCTGATTGACTATCAATTCACTATCTCCATAGACTCTCAAATAGTCAATTCCTCTCTTCCTTGCCCATTCAAGGCCTTAGATAAGTCCTTCATACTCGACACTATTATTAGAACATGCAAAATAAAAACAAAAGGTTGAAAAGTGCTTATCGCCTTGTGGAGAAATCAACATTGCACCTCCACCTACTCCATTCTTATTTCTTGAACCATCAAAATACATCTCCCATAATTTATTCTACTGCTCAAACTGGCTTTCTACACTTCTCTCAAGATTTGGAATTTCTATCCCAACTTCATGCAATACATAATTACCCAGACCAACATCTTGAATAAGCTCATTTGGATTATCAACCATGTTCTCAACTGCCCATTCATTCAGGAGTACCTCAGGTACACTCGTAGCTTGTAACTCTTGTGCTGCAACAAGTTCAGTATCCTCTACAATAATAGAATTAGCATCTATAGCAGATGGCACATAAGGTTCAATGTGATCCTTGGAAAGGGACTCAGAAGTTCTAGTTACCTTAGTGCCATACCTGGTCCTAAAAAGCATATGAGACCAATCTGAAGATAAATAACCTCCAATTTTAGCCTTGAAGTCTCTAGACAGGCATAGAGCAAAAAATGGAGGCAAATCTATGACAAACACATCTTGCGGGATTGAAAATTTGGGACAGGCATGTAGTGTGAGATTTAGATTTTTAATAACACCTATAGTGTTTACTGCTATCCCATCCAATTGAAGTACTCCCTTTTCTAATGGCTGGTATTGTAAACCTAGCTGGTCTGCAATCTTTTTTGGCATTACCGAACTACTAGCCCCGCTATCAACCATGTAATTGTGTACCAATTTATTCCCCACTATTAAGGAAACATAGAAAGGAGGGGGTTTGACACCATTACTTTGCTGTGTGGTACTATCCAAAGGTGCATTGGTTAAAACTAACTTTTTTTGGCCTAAAGAGACTTCATTTGGAGGATTCAAACTAACTGGATTTGATAAGGCTGACTGTAACAAAGTGATTTGACCAGGGATTGCAAAATAATCCCACATCAAAATTGAAACATTCATTTTTTTCATACTTTCAACAATGTTGAAAGGTGCAGATATATTTACCTTTGGCTGCATCTTTACAACAGCATGGTCAGGTTGCACTTGACTTGTGGATGAAGCATGTAAAGGCTGCTCCTTACTAGTGTCATAACCTTGCTGCAGAGTGCATGGTACTTGCTGATTTGATGGACCAACATCTCCCTTATCTTTATTCGTTTCTTTGTCAATCTCGAAAGCCCTCTTCTTAGCTCTAGTATTAGTAGCAACAGATGTGTCATCTTGGTTCACTACACAAAATTCTTCTCTCTACCAATTCAGGAGAGTTGAATCATATCCAGGCTAATCTTGTTGTTGTGGATACCCCTCAGGAAAATCTTGCGCACCTACAACATTTTGCACCATAAGAGCTTGATTGATGACACCATTAGAGCATGTAGCTTGATTATGTGGCTGATTACACAGATAACACCACTCATAATCAGCAGCAAGATTGTTTTGAATAGGAACAAGCTCTTTGACAACAATAATTGGAGCTGGATTGTAGGCCTGAAAAGGCCTTGTGGCAATATTTTGTCTTGTTCCTTGGTAATTACCTTGATACTGCTGTCTATTCCCCTGGAATTGCTGTTGTTGACCTTGAAAAGGCTGACTTGAGGCCTGATTTAGTTGTTGATAAGGCCTAGAATAGGACTGTTATTTTTCCAAGTTCACCAACTTGTTACCAAAAGTCTGTAAAAGACTTTTGATCTCTTGTAACTCCTGTGATGAGCCTGAAGCAACACTTTCTTGCTTATCAACGGCTAGAACAGTAGTTGGCATTGTTGGTACAGCTAGTAGAGGTGTGAAAGGAGGTATTTGCAAAGGAATGTTTGCATGAATCTCTGGAAATATAGGCATTGGAGGCCTAGGAGCAATTTTACCAGTTGTATTAAGCTATTCTCAGCTCTGATTGCTATTTCGAAAGCATCTGGAAAAGACACTCCTCCCATTGACTGTATCATGACAGCTATATCGCTGTTCAGAGCCCTCAAAAAGTATAAAAAATGTGTATTCTAGAGCTGGCCTCACCGTTGCAGGGATTCTATCCCAAGTTCTTTGAAATCTAAAGTTGAAGTCATTCATCTGCTCTTGTGGAGCCCTCTTAATTGTAGTTAATTGTTTCAATAGAGATAAGTTATCAGACCTGTCTTGAAATTGTTTATGCAACTTGTCTCCAAATTCGTCCCAAGTTGCATTTGAACTGACTGGTAGGCTCCTATACCATTGCACAACTCTTCCTTTCAGTGAAGTAGCTAGTAATCTTACTGCAACATCCTCTTGAGTTATGTGATGGACTATGCATAAAGAAGCCACATCTCGCATGTGTTCAATCGAGGTAGTTTGGTCTTCCCCTGTAAAAGTTGGCAGACTCTTCAAGGCTGCCATGGGGATGTCATTGTGCTGTACCAAATTCAAGGGGCTCCCTCCATTAAAAGAAACAAAGGGTTGATTCCTTGGAGCGGCCATTGGAGGTGGCTGAGGAGGATTTACTGGTACTCTAAATGAAACCAAAGACGAGACAACAATATGTGATCTCACAGATTGAGGAGTGGATTGAGTTCTTCTAGAATAGATAATTGTTGTTTCTCACCTTTCTGTTGCTCTACCTTTTCTTCTTGGTGGTGATAGCTACAAATATTCGAAAGGACCTGAGTTGCTCCTTGTCTGAAGTCTTCTCATAAACTGCAGAAGGCACTGATTCTAAAATTATTTCTCTCCACGAAGTCGCCAAGTATGCACAATTGACTTCTATAAAGCCTAGAACTCGCTGGTTGCATACTAAACCAACAACATAATGCACAACTTGTCCCACCAGGCGTGCCAGAAACTGTTGTCACCTAGAAATTGCACCCTTTGCACAGTGATGTAAACTGAGCTTTCTAGAGACACACGGGATCATTTCAAGGCTGCGGGTCACCTGAATTTGAAATGAACCTCTGGATAAGGCCGACTTCCTTTGGTTATCACCTAAACTATCAATTCTATAAGGGTAAAAGGAGAAGGAAAGCATACAAATGAAAATTAAACTCTGGTGATACACTGAATTGATGAGGAAATATGAAATGAAAACAAGATGAACATACACTGGGAAACTTAACTTTAACCGTTTCACATACTCAACACAACTTCTTTTAGGTCTATGTGTCAATCTTAACAGGTTCGATCTACATACACATCTTAGGAAGGAAAGATAAATTTCACGGCTTTAAGGTATGAATGTAGACTTATAAAACATAGTTAAAGATTTGCATAACCGAAAAAGAAATACATAAATGAGAGTAGTACAAACATGAACACTAGCTTCCAAGGTAAACTTTGTGTTGTATTCCAGATTCTAGTTGAGTTACAAAACATACATTTAGTTGAGAAAGGATTGATAAAAATCACTAACTCTTCAGAGTGTATAATCCAAACTATTTACAAAAAGGCAAAAAATTCCTTATATATCAAAATGTGTCGGCCCCTTAGGGCTTACAAAATATCTATCCTCGGGATAGATCTATCCTTAGATATTTTGATTGAATTAATGTTGCACCCTGCGTGTCCATGTCAATGAAGATTCATTCCCCAGAGGAGCCTTCTTCAGATCTTTCTGCAACCACCACATTTACTTCCTGGTATCATGTCTGCCTTGAACCTCTTCGATCGAGTGCTTTGAATGCTCCTAAGCTCAGCACAGATACACTTTGCTTTTCATTCCATTGATGTTCTTCATCCTGGTCAGACTGCCATGGCTCGCTTTCAGATCTCTCTAATTGGTTGAGTAAACTTCACGCAAATTCTTTAGGCAGTCAAAAACTCCTCCTGTAGAATCGCATCTCAGCGAGACACTGGAAGTGTCTCACCGATGCGATTAAATCCTCCTAGAACCATTAGCATAACATGGAACTGTCGATGAGAGTTCTTATTGAGCCCAAAAATCATACCGATATCGCCTCTGTGGTCGCAAAGACAATTGTGTTCGGCCAGACAATCATGGCGAACTCTTCTCATCCTCTATCGGTGAAGGTATATTTTTGTCACCCCAAATGCACTCCACTCTACTGAGCTCCACATGTCTTTCTTGAGACCCTATTGGGTCAACAAGACTCTCAGCGAGGCCTCCTTGCTATGGCGAGAGCTTATTTCATTTTGCTTCGGCAAGAGAAACCTTCATCGGTAAGAGGTCATAGCGGCTTCATTAGTCATATCGATATTGCTTTCCATCGCTGAGACGACACCATGTCGGTAAGACATCATTCCAACGGTCGGGTGCTATACCAATGTTATTTATGTCGGGGAGACCTTTTGCTAGTTGGTGAGACCTCAGGGCGAAATCTTCAACTCTTGTCGAGCTTAGCTTGCTTTTGGTGAGACCTTACCAGGTCGGCAAGACCTCACCCCGACCTCCTTATTCTTTCGGCGAGACTACCTGTTTCTCGGGATGTCACAATGAAGCTTCTCCTTTTCTTCGTTGACATCGCACTATGCCGAGACATGCTCATTCGTCGAGACAAACATGGCAAACCCAAACCTCACAACGAACTCCATTTCCCTTTCGGCGAGAGCCTGCTTGGTCGGTGAGACCTTCATCCATCTTTGTTTCCTTTTTCGAGTTGAATTCGAAATCTCCTTGAGCTCCTCTTTATTCGGCCAGACAATTGAGTGTCGGTGAGACATTTTATCAAAGGAAAAACATTACCCCGAGCCCCCTCTATTTTTCAGTGAGACACTGGCAAGTCGGGAAGACTTCATAGCGAGGTCTTCTAGTCAAGCCGATTCTCGCTTTCTGTCGCTGAGACCACCTTCCTTCGCCGAGACATCTTATAGAATTCCTTTTCCTTCGACGAACTCTTCATTTCGAGAAGACTCTTGGTGGTACCCTTTGTTGTCAGTGAGACATTGGCCTGTCGGCCAGACCTCTCGCCGAGCTCCTTATCTTTCGGCGATGAGCTACTTTCTCTTCGGTCGGGGAGACATTGCTATCTCGGTGAGACCTTAGGGTGAAAACACAATGCTATACCGAAGTCAATCCACTTTGGCAAGACTTCAAGAAGTCGCTAGGACCTCATGGCGAAAGCCTCAATCTCTCGGCGAGCTCCTTTTGTGTCGGCAGGACCTCAAGGCAAAGTCTTCAACTCTTGGCGAGCTTAGCTTGTAATACCCCTCCGTTTTGGTCATTCTTGAAATTTAGGAAGTTGGTTGTTTGGTGACCATGTCATTTTCACTTGTTACTTGTGGTTGGTAATTTGCTAGGTCATGAGGACTTTTGGATTCATCATTTAATTTGATTTTTATATTAGACAATATCACTAATCTTATGACTAGAAGTAATTTATCAAATTAATCTAATTTTTAAGGTCACTTGATTTGGTTTGGGATCAAATAAAGAGCTAGATTTAATAATAAATATTAATTGTATTATCAGTGAAAATTTCTTATTTTAAGATGAAAGAAATTGTAAGTAAATGAATTTAATAAAAATAATTATTCTCTAATAAGTGAATTTAATTAAGAAATTTAAAATTGAGAAAATATTATTGTAGATAAAATATTTAAAATTTGAACTCAAGTTTGAATAAAGATTAAAGCAAAGAAATCAATTGAAAAAAAATGGAAAAAGAATTGTTTATTGCTAAATAAATAAATAAATGATTGTGGAAGTCGAACGGTTCTCCGAGGGGAGTGGAAAGGACACCATGAAACAATTATAAACAAGAATTATTCAAAAAAATGGGGGAGAAAAAAGATGCTCATAGTTTGATCTTATCCCATGGCTTCAACAGTAAGTCATCTTGTGCAAATCTGGAATACCAACGATCACATTCATGAATGGTAACTGGAGATGGAGGAGGGGAGAGAGAGATAGTTCCATAGCTCCTTCTACGGCATAGGTAGCTGGTGTGCAGCAATGGAGCGTCACGACGGGATTTAGGACTTGAGGAAAACAACCAAGGTATGTTGTTTGATATCACTGGTGGCAGTAATATAGATACTACTTAAGAATTTATGTATCATAATGCTTCTACATTGATTTTCCTTGTATGAATGAATGGTTCAATATTAGGAATATTGTGAAAGCGACAATAGTGCCTTCTATAGAGTAGGAACTTGGGTATGTGTTTATATCTAATGTGTTAATCTGAGCTGACCAAGTTTTGAAGCATGATTCTCAGAGTCATGCCCTTCTATCTTGTAGCATACTTTCCCCCAAAGAAGCCTTTCTTTCCTCTCGACCCATTCTTGTTTTCTCTGGTTTTTATTTTATTGGGCTCGTGAAGGTGTAAACCTAATTCGGCGTTCCAAATTAGAGTTTTCTCTCCAAATACTCAATCTTCACGGTTCGGCCTGGTCAATTGTATATCCAAGTATCGTATTCCTCTTTTCATCAGCTATTATGCTCTATCTAAGTACCTTGCATGTGTATGGTTATGTAGAGAGAGTTATTGGTATTCATTGCATTCCATGTTTTAACATCTATTTACGATGTTCCATTCATTTGTGTCTGAACGTTTCTTAAGTTCTTCTTTTTCAATCTGATTCATGCTTAACTTACAATCATTGTATCCCATCACAGCTGCAACTTTTAGACTTGGTAAATTAAATAATCTCTGTGATTTCTGTGTCAACTTGTCTCAACCGCGCCCTTTTGAATATAATAGGCAGTTTAAAGGTTTAAATAATCCCTCTGAGTTCATTTTCAACCTATCTAAGCTGCAGCGCTTAAACATGACAGGAAGTTTAAAAATTTAAATAACCTGCTTAATTTCTGTTGGCAATCTATCGCAATTACTACACTTGAAAATATTAATTCTCCTTCTTTTAAGTCGCGTATTTGCACCTCACCTTTCTCCTTCCCTTCTGTCTTGTGAATAACACATGGGATTTGATAATAATGCAAGTGGATGGCGATATTTCCAAATTCCAATATTCACTTTCTAATATACTTGGCAATTTGTCACTGTTACAACATTTAGAATTTGAGGCGTTGTACAGAATTAAATAGCCTCCCTGAAACCATTGCCCATTCACAGCTGCAAATCTTTGATTTTCAAAGTGTAGTAAATTAACTAGCCTCTCTGATTTCATTGTTATCATGTCTCAGCTGAAACACTTGAACATAATAGGAAGTTTAGAGGTTTAAATATATATGTCTGATTTTCTTTGGCATCCTGTCACAGCTGCGCACCTGAACATATAAGAAGTTTAAAGGTTTAGATAATCTCTCTATTCTTTGCCAGCCTGTCACATCTGTAACACGTGAAATTAGAATATTGTAGAGGATTAAATAATCTCCCTGATACCTTTTTTAACCTATCATTCGGAAGCTTTTGAGCAAAATAGGAAGCTTTAAAGACTTAAATAATCCTATTGATTCTTTTGTCAATCTATGGATGCTTTTGATCTTTAAGTTGTATTGCTTTTGTATTGATATAATGATTTTTCTATGAAGGAGAATTAGTTATTAAATGGGACTAAGTTATAATAAAAAGATAACTATATTTATTTATTAGGTTATGTTATTTTGAGGAAGATTTACTTATCTATAATTCATTAATAAAAGGCCTTGATCTTATTAAATAAATATAAGAATGGGGCTAAGACTAGATAATGGGGAACTAAGCCAATTATGTTCTACTAAGGGATGATTAGATTTTATTGGTGTTAATTGTATTTTGCTTCTTCTTTTAACCATCTAACATTGACAACTTATGTGTATCGCTACTAAGGCGAGTTGACAAAAGGCATGAAGGTACACACTTTTTGTAAGTTCAATTAGACGAATCTAAGTATGTTTATTTGATAAAATGATAGAGGAATGTATTTCTTTAGTATTTCTTATATGTTTTATTTTTCACGTTTTAACCTTTATAGTAAAATCTCGTCATATTTTAATATCTTGTAGACTCTTTATGTAGTTGGTTACTTAGAATAAATATTGCTACAATTACTTGTGAATTATAGTGCAAAGGAATAAATTAGATTTATTAGGTTGTTAAGAGTATAATGTGATGCGTTAATGAGTAAGTTAGTAAAGTGATTAGAGAGAGAGTTTTCTTATGTTAATTTTTTGATAATCTGTGTAACATTGATAGATTAGTTTATTCTTAATTTGGTTAGTTTCAAGTGGAATAGTTAAATTAGAAATAATGAAAAGTAGAGTTTTGTATGTTATGGATGCCTTGTTCTTTTGGGTGCTTGCTCTACGTAAGTAAAATTAGATGATCTTTTAAATGTTGATCTCTCTTGTACTCCTTTAATTGTTGATGGTGAGTCTTTTATAGGGTGTTAGATAGAACACCAGAGTTGGATTGATTTCTTTATTTGAGAGGAGTAATTTTCGTATTAGGTTTGTGCCTTTGGTTGATTGTTCTATTGTATTAGTTATTGATTAGGTTTGAGTTGTTATGAGTCAAATTGTATGATTGTTGAGTATTATATGGTTGGGTAACCTAGGAGGAGAAATAGAGGTCTCCCTTGGATACCGGTCGAAAGTGTATTAAATTTAATTGTGATGATTTTGTGGGATGTTTCCACTCACTACCTTATGTCTGTTGACTCGTTCCTTGGGGTCTTGTTACTGTTGTTAGTCCTTTGAATGGGAAATCTTCCAGAGGCAAGGGAGTACTTGTTTCTTATTGTTTCTTTATTGATCTATTTTGCTGAGATTTTGATCTTAATGGCTGATTTTGATGGTTCCTCATTATTTTTCCTTTCGTTGAGGAGTTTTTCAATTGTTAAGTTTTCTTGTTGGAACTATATTGTTTTTCTTTACTCTTGTTTGTGGAGAGTCGTTCTTTTGAACTTCCAAGTGGCAAGTGTATTGGTATCATTATTTTGAAAGGGTTGTACGAAACTTTGTGAGACTCTAGTTTTGTACTTGTTAGCGAGATGGGTAATGCCTCACACGCTTTTATGATTCTTTGTTCAAATTATGATGGTACAACCCTTGGTTTTTATGTTGTTGGGTCTCTAGGGAGAGTGGCTCCTCGTGGGGGCTGGCGCCCTGTTTAAGGGGAAGGGTACAGGATAACCCACGAGTGAGTTCGTAATCAAGTGAAAACCTAATAATTAACTTAGGTGGGTTGGGTAGTAATATCATTACAAGATTTAAAAAATAGATGCCTCGTCTTCATTAGTGCTTCCGCAGACTAATGGAAGGTTGAGAAGGCCGTGGTTGGCAAGGTCGTGACCTCGTCTTCACGAGAGGGTTACGGCTCTGCATGAGTCACCCTATGGGCCGATGCCTCCAGTTGGGAGGAAGAGCATAGGATAGCCATAGATGGGGGCCGACGCCTCCAGTTGGGAGGAAGAGCACAGGATAACCCATGTAGGACTATGCGATGACACTCTCCCCTAGTTTCCCATGTGTTTTACTTTATTGTGTTCCTCTGGGAGTATGTTATGGGAGTAGGTTTAGATTGTGGTTAAATGGACTTATGTTGATTTACGGAGTATTGCCTTGATACATCTTTGGTGTACTTTGTGGTCTTGTATGATCTCATTGATATTTGACTTATGACCTTGTACTTTTATGGTACTGTGATATGATGTTATTGTATTGTTTAAGTGCAATTTGGAATTGTATTATGTTTATTAATTCAGTTTGTTTTGGAAGTGTTTCATGATCTTCCTTTGGTTACTTGTTTACAGGTTATTGTTTTGTTTAATGTGATGAGATTTGTGACTTTAAGTTATTATGTTGACTCTTGTAATCCTTGAGCTTTATGATACTTTTGTATGTTGTTGAGTCTTGTGGTTCCCTGCTTGGATGTTCTTGGTTGAGGTCTCTTTCTTGTCAGCCCCTTAGCACGGGGGGTGGGTCTTCAGACTCACATGGTTGGGTGGAACGTGCTAAGCACCCCATTGGGTCCCCAGTCGAGGATCGAAAGGTGCGGATTAGTGCTGTTGCGGCAACTCTAGAGTTGTATCTGTCTTGGAGCTAGTTATGATTCTATGTTTTCCTCTGTTCAATTGTATTATGTTATCTTGTTGTATGGTTTCTATTCATGATTGGAAACACTTTTGTATCATTGTACATCTTGAACATTGTATTGTAATGTAACGATAATTCTTGTGTGGATATGGGCCATGGTAGTTGTTATTTAATGTGTTAAGTTAATCATGCATATGTTGTATATATGTACACAGATGGTTTCTTATCAATGTTTATCATGTATGTATTATATTTGTTAATGTTTACTTTGTTATGGAGTATATCTTTGACTTTTATTCTTTATTATCATTGTGTGGAACTAAGTCGCGTAATGACTCCTCGTGTACCCCAAGGGATGTATGTGCTAATAATTCTACTTAAATAAGATTCATGTCTATTACATGTATGTTATGTTAATTTTTAAAAATAATTTTTTTTTTTTTTGCTGTGATTATTGTTAATTTGTCCTTTGGGGTTCGTACGACGGGGTGTTACATAGCTTTCTTTCGGCGAGACCTTCTCGGGTCTGCAAGACCTCACCACAACCTCAAAATGTTACATCGAAGACATCCCCCTGGTTGGCAGGACATCCATGGGTTGCTGAGACCTTATGTCGAAGGCCAACTTCTTTGGTGATCTCCCTTCCTTCTGTCAGCAAGACACTTGAGTGTCGGTGAGAGATCTTACCGAAAGAAAGAGGCTACCTCGAGACCTTTCATCTTCTATCGACAAGATATTATTGATGTCACCCAAAGACATTTCATTCCATTGAGCTCTAGATCTCTGTCGGTGTGACTCCCATTGATCGGGGAGACATCTCCCCGAAAACATGACCATTCACCGCACTCCTATCTTGTCGCCGAAACTTTGGCCTATCGGCCAGACCCTTTGTCGAACACACTCCAGTCTCCTCGAACTTGCATCTTTCAGCCAGACTTTAAGCCATCAGCGAGACTCATGTCAAAGGCAACAAGTTATGCCAATATCACTTCCTCCTGGCAAGATCTTCACTATCGGGGAGACTTCACCTGGTCGGTAGGACTTACTCCGAAGTCACTAGGTTATGCCAAAAACAAAACCTTCTGCGTGACTTTCTTTATCGGCTAGACCCTTGGTGAAATCATCCTGTTTTGGTGAACACCTCAACTGTCGGTGAGACACCTCCTGATCGCCGAAACCACATAGCAATGAGAACCTACTTTGCCGAGAGCACAACCTTTCCTGTCGGCGAGACATGCTCCCGTCGGCAAGATGCTATGCCAAATATGACCCTTCAGCGACCCTCTTATTTTCTTCGGTGAGACATCTGAGAGGTCTTAGTGACTCTCTCCTTAGAGTATTTTCATGCCAAACTTGAACAAGGCAGGCTTTCCAACTGAATTCCCTGTGACCTAGCGTCAGATTCATGACTTTTTCCCTTGTGCGAATGCTCCATTTGGCCTTCTCAAACCTTTGTCACATGATTTATCTTGCCTAATTGAGCCCATGGGTGAAAACTAGGTAACAAGAACCAAAAAGAAATTGTAAACATCTTTCCACTATTTCATAGTGTTCCAAATGAGGATTCAAAATAGTTTGAGACATTTTTTTGTAGTGATCTACTTTTATACAAGCATTTCCATGACATACCCACAAATATTGGCCTTAGTAAATATGAGATTGTTGCACATTGGAAGGAAATGAATCTCAACCAATACTTTGTTTGGCATGTCAACCACATCATAAACATTGAAGCTAACCAAGAAGATGACGAAATTGAGTCTCTAACAGATGCACAAACAACATTGCCACGACATAAATGGGAATTTTTCTCACAAATGGGTCTTCCTAATCGTGTAAATGTAGACACCCTAGAAATTATTGATAAACATTATTTTGACAACAATAACAAATGGGATACACATAAAATCCCTCCACATCTGCATAAAGGTGTTGAACACTTCATACACACAAACAAATAGCCATAATAAAATGACCAATCCACATCTCAATTCGCTAATCCACAATACCCACTATCATCAAAATAGGAAATTTCACATACAATTATTAAACAACACTATAACAAAATTTCCTTCAACCAACCATTACACATGATAATACAAGGAACAATAGGTACAAGAAAATCATATTTGATTTATTGCATAAAACACACTTTGGAAATTATCACCATGAAATTACAACCCCATCCTTGTTGTTGCTCCTACAAGAATTGTTGCATTCAATATAAATGCCTCAACAATACATTCAACCCTAAAAAATTCTAATAAAATAAATGCAACCATTAAAAGGCCAATCACTAGCATTATTTCAAAAAGAGATGAAATGCATTAAATACATGTTAGTTGATGAAATAGGCTTCATTGGACCAAAATTACTACTAAAAATAGATAGCAGACTGTGTGAAGCTTTCCCCCACAACCAACATATGTGTTTTGGAGGTACATCTATAATACTTGTAGGTGACTTGGTACATCTCCCCCCTGTTATGGACAAACCAATCTATGCATCCCACTCAAATGCTATACTCCTATGGGAACAATTCACTGTAGTCATTACTTTGCAAACAAGTTTTCACCAACAAGGTGACTTCCAAACCCAAATCGCCTCTTGTCACACATTACAAAATATGCATAATGCAGAACCGCTTGAGGAAGACTAGACATCACTAATGACTCGAACAAACAAACATCTATCAAATGATGAGCACACAAATTTCAGCCAATCAATGCAACTATTTTCTACAAATGATTTTATGGCACTACATAAAAAAAAATGGTCAAACTATTAAATCTTCCTATTGCGCTATGTGTTGCAATACAAACACATACAAAATCAAATACTGATAATGATTCTGAAAACTTTCCAAAAGAGCTCCTCCGATGTAGAGGCCAATGAGTCGTGTTAACAAGAAACTTGTGGATTCAAACAAGCTTCAATCAATGGATCTCTTGGAGAAATACAAGAGATTGTTTAGCCAACTGGCTCTAGCCCACTAGATTCACCTTCATACGTGGTGGTGCACTTTGATGACTACAATTTCCCACCATGGAACCCAAATGAACCAAAATGTGTACCTATCACACCCATATCTATTAGAAACTATAGGAAAATATCACTATCCATGGCATGGGCTATAACCATACATAAATCTCAAGGGCTAACACTAAAAAATGCAACAATTGATATTGGAAAAGTTGAAAGACAAGGCCTCACTTTTACAGCTATGTCTAGGGTCAAATCAATAAATGATCTTTGAATAGAACTACCATTATCGTTCGACCACTATTCCTGAATGAAAAATAACCCTTATACCATTATCAGAAAGAGAGAGGAAGCTCAACTACAATCTCTCTCATTATAATGACAACAAGTACACAATTGTTAATGCAACCTTGTATTCCATTAATTTCTTATCGTTTACCCAACAAAAAAGATACTGGCATAGCATATTCACTATTTTCCATGATGTGCAAGGATTGAAAATGTTCTCCCTAGACTATGACTCTACATGCAACAATTTCCCCACTCTACCAACATACGTCTTCTTCTTTGATGTATGATGTTTATCTACTCTCAAACCATAAAATACAATGTTTCTAACCTCCTTATGATACATTATTTCTATCTTCTTTTGAAACACTAATCATTATTTTTTTCAATGTGCAAACAAAAAACAACTCTAAAATAAACAGTTGTGTGCAACTCCCTAGAAATATATTTTGTATAGAGGATTGATAAACTATGTTTTATATTTGTAATTTGTTTCATTAAAAAAAAAAATTGTACAAAGATGCAACCTTTTATCTTTAGTTTTCTATTTCCCACAAATGTACTGTGTACAGAGGATTGAAAAACTATGTTTTATATTTGTAATTTGTTTCATCAAAAAATTAGTCTATAAAAGCATTGACTTGTGGATGATACAAATCTTTTAAGTAGAATACATAGCAATAATTAGTCTCCTAGATACATTGTAGTGAGTTATGAATAATCATCTTGGTCTTTGGATTTTTGAAATAACAATATCCTTTTGCAACACTAATTATGTTGTGTTTGGAAATTTTCTATTTTCAATGGGACCTTTAGAATCTGTAGACACATTGACTTTTGGATGAAATAACAATGATAACTTTTCCTATTCTATCATACAATAATAAATAGAATATAAACAATCTTATTTGTTTGCTTGAATACAATAAATGAATCTTAATTAACTTCATTATGATTTACTTTCATATAATATTATTTGTGATCTAATACCCTTCTTCACCACCAGCTACTCCAAAATGCTTCAACCTGATCATTAACCATATTTCCAAGACAATCACATGCAACAGTAGAATGAATAGATTATAGTATTTATCATTCTATGGTTAGTTATTTATTCTTGAATGTTCCTATTTTCATTAATGTTGTCAACAATTCCCAACAAATTATACAATACTATCAATGTATTCCTTGCACCCCTCCCAAGCGTAAGTGCTAGTATATCAAACATACATAAGAGTTTAATTAGTAGAATGATAAATTTTAAAATTTATGATGTAACATTTTGCAAATATTTTGCAAGAAGAAGGGTCTAGTAATCTTCCTTTCCTTAAGGAAAAAAATATCAAAAGAGCATTTGCATCTATATAGAAGGAATTTAAACACATTGTATGATCATCTCCTTTCAGAATCTCTCATATAAAAGGAATAAATTTTCTAGTCTTTATATATTTATTTTTATATTGAGAATAAATTTGATGATTGTATTAATTATTTTTTTATTAAATAGAATAAAAAAATTAGGCAGACTATATTATATGAAAGAGATATTTTGGATGTATTATCAATTTTAAAAATATTATAGTTATTTATTATTTAAATTATAACTATTATATTTTTAAATAAGATATGTCTTAATGATTGAAAGATAAATTTGAAATGATAATTATCACAAAAAAATGTTTGATAAGCATGATCAAAATTGTCAAATTTTAAAGGCCTTGCCCATACATACACATTCTTATACATTTATTTGCATTTTATCAATTTTTTTCTAGGTAACTCTATACTAATCACTTATTACACTAACCATAATCAAACAACCATTATGTGTACAAATTTCATGTTCTACCATCTTAGAACATTTTCATAGCCCTAAATCTATACATTCAACCCTTAACTCTTTAAATTTTAAATCAAGATTTGGAAAACTCCCATTAATTTCACTGGTCATTATGAACCAATTAGATATATATTTTAATAATATGAATATATGTGCATGTACTTAAAAACATTTATTTGCATTTATTTTACATCCTCTCACATTCAATCAGCATCTCTCATCCTAGGAGTATCTAAGGAGTGACTAGTAGAAAAACACTTCAATTTTGTGCCCTAAATAAAACTAAATATTTATTATAACATATTGTGTTTTGTCTACTAATATTTTACATGAGTTTATATTGTTTGACTTAGGAGATCATGACACACTACAACACACTACTAATCCTCTAGATTTATTTCTAAATATATTTAGTCCTTACACTAAAGAAGAGGGCATAACCAATGAGGTTAAATCTATATAGTAGAAGGATAATCTACAAGCATGAAAAGGGCCTAGATTTGTAAACTTGACCCTAAAGAGTGCACAATTCTTGTGTAGAACATAAGGAATTAGATTAATAGAGATTTATCATTTCCCAGTATATAGAAAAACTCAATAAAATAGTATGAAATCTTAAAAAAAATCTTTAATATATTTAAATTCTAACTTCAAATTAAATAAGAAAAAGTACTATGATTTTGGTAATTTTGCTCCAAGAAATATTGGGCTCCAAGAATTTAGGAAAAGAATCAATTTAAATATTTTAACCAATAAAACATATGAACTAGGAAACTAATAATCATTCAATGACAATGACTTTTATATCTCCCTAATTTTAGGATTTACTAAGAAGAGAACTAATACAAATATTCAACTTCTAGAAATAAATGATGAGATCAAGTCACACTTAAAATTGGAGAAATATTATTCTAATTCATATCTCAATAGCAAGGACATTATACAATAGCAAGAACATAAAATGTAATAGCTACAAAAAATTAAAATAAAACTCTCACAAGCCATTAAAAAAATATATTTCCAATTCCTCAAATTTAATAATTTTGGCACTAAAATACAAATAAGATGCCTTAATTTGAAAGAAATGACTTGGAATGCCTAATGAAAATGAAATTATTATTTTACAACACTTACAATAGCAAAAAAACCAAAACCAAAAAATGAAAAATTGCTCCACAAAAAAAAATTCAAATTTTTGTTCTAGTTGGTTTGCCATGGCACTACCTAGTAGGGGCCCTAGTTGGTGTTCCCTTCCAAGAATTCTTCCTTTGTGTTAATAGTATTTTATGGGATTACCAACCTTGTTATAGGGTTTTCTGGGACTAAAGTTAAAAATCCCATGTTGTCTGATGGTGTCTTATCTTGAGACGCTAGAAAAACGTGCATGTCACCATGTCCAAGATCAAAATATTTTTTTACGGAGGAAAATATAATTTCATTTGTAGACAAATTGGTTGGTGATGGTTCTCAAAGAGGTTCCATAAAGCTCCTACTACTTCAAGTGCATGTTGTGCGGTGGAAGAACTAGAGTTTATAGTTCTAGATGAAATAATGGATGAGACTATTGTGAGACTTTGGTTATCACTTGTGGGTAATTTTTTTCCCTTTAGACCAAATATTGTTTAGGTGCATAAATAGATTGATTCAAGTTGGAAACTAAAAGGTGATGTGAGTGTTAATTCCATGTCAAATGGTCTATTTATCTTCAGTTTTTTGAACCATGAAGATATGATTAAGAATCTCACTCGAGGTCATTGGGCCCTTGATAAGAACTTCAAAAACTACCTTTTACTTTGTAAGTGGAAGCTTGGTCTCAAACCTACAATGGATCTAAGTTTAGCTACTCCTACTTGGATTAGGCTTCCAAGTATTCCCCTTGAGTTTTGGAATCAATTTTTTTTTTAAGGTATTACTAACTCCTTTAGAAGCCTGCTAGTAGACCAATGCACATATGAGTATGTGGTGTTGTGTGTCCTAAAAATCTAGTGCAACCATACACTAGATACCCTTCAGCAAGCATGAGTCTACTGAGTAGAATGCAATCTTGAACCATAATGAACCAACTAAGTGTAAGGAGAAACTTTTACACCTACTCTGGCCAAGGATTTCATATATAATAATTCCACTTAATATGAGTGGAGTCATATCTTCACCCAACCTTACTTGACTTGGAAGCTATAATGAACACTGAACCTCAAGGCTATACTCATAAATAAAGATCATTAAAGTAACAACATCAATAGTGAGAGCATATACCTTAAACGCTTGACACATTCACTAGATTACCCTTTCCTATGGTTGTAAAGTTGGGCTTCAGTAATTGCCTCAAATTCAAATACATATCTGAATCCCTAGGGAATGACTTACCCTTTTTCATATAAGGTATATATTTATTCAAGAACATAAGTTCTCATTCCAAAACAATATAACAAAAACATAGGTATTCCCATCACATTATAATCCAATCCAATCACATTATATTATTACTCTAGACCATTTTATTGCAATCAATAAGGGTATATGCAGGATCATCATGGAAAAAACAGGCCCTTAAGTGAAAAAAAATTCAAAAAAACAGAGTTAGGCAACTTGATGTAAGAAAATGAATAAGTTATCTATATTATTTCAAAAATATGTAAGAATAGAATCTATAGAAAATTTAATGTAGTTTCTAAATTACTAGGTTTATATTAAAAAAATATATATTTGGTGAAAATTTGAAATTTCAATGTAGTAGTACTTAAATTTCAGGAAAAAAATACGAAGTAGGTGTCTATTTGACCACCCTAACCGCAATAAAATGATAATATTTTTTTATAATATTTTAGATATAAGTAGAGGACTTATGTACTGATGTGATGCATATTTTTTGTAATTTTTTTCCAAGTAAATAATTAGGGTATGTGCAAGATCATGATGGGCCAAAAAGTGGTGATATCATGAGTATGTGTAGGGCATGTGGCTGAAAACTTTTTTTTTACAAAAAATTGATGAAACAAAATGGGTTTTTAAAGGAGATTCTCAGCTTTCCAGCAATATAAATTATTCTTTATTTTGAATTTAATAAATTATTATTATTCATTTCCTATTTGAATTATGACTAAAGTCCTGATTAATAGGCTGATTCAAAAACATCTATAGCTTTCAAATGATATCACATTTTTTGAATCTGAAACATGCGTCACATTCTATGCTTTGCATACTATAGGATTTTAAAAAGTAAAATTGAATTTCATGAAGATTTGACCAAGTTAAGGTGGTTAGACACATGAGTTTTTATATTTTTTAAAAGTTGTAATAAAAAATTCATAATTAATTATTTACTTGGAAAAAAATTACAAAAAAATATACATCACATCGAGACATGAGTCCTCTACTTATATCTAAAATATTATAAAAAAATATTATCATTTTATTGCAATTAGGGTGGTCAGATAGACACCTACTTATTTTTTCCCTAAAATTTAAGTACTACTGCATTGAAATTTAAAATTTTCACCAAATAGATTTTTTTATTTTAAATGAACCTAGTAGTTTAGAAACTACATTCAATTTGCTACAGATTCTATTCTTACATATTTTTCAAATAATATAGATAACTTATTCAAATTTTTACGTCAAGTTGCCTAACTCTGATTTTTCTAATTTTTGCCACTTAGGGCCCTAGTTTTTCCATGATGATCACCGCACACCCACTAATTATGAATTTTTTATTACAAATTTTAAAAATATAAAAGCTTCGTATGTCTAACCACCTTAACTTGGTCAAAAGTGAAATTAATTTATTTTTTTAATCCTATAGTATGTGAAGCATAGAATGTGATGCATGTTTTGGATTCAAAAAATGTGATACAATTTAAAAGTTATAGATGTTTTTCAATTAGCCTATCAATCAGGACTTTAGTCATAATTCAAATAGAAAATGAATAATAATTATTTATTAAATTCAAAGTAAAGCATACTTTATATTGGTGGAATGCTGAGAATCTCCTTTAAAACCCCTTTTCATTTCATCAATTTTGGGTAAAAAAAAGTCATTAGCCACATACCCTACACATACCCATCATATCACCACTTTTTGGTCCATCATGATCCTGCTACGCAATGCATCACTTGGTGTTGGTATGGCTCCTTAAAGGGGTGTTTTGACCATGAATTTCTTGCCAATTCCTCCTCGCCTTGATATCATTCATTGCTTGGGGTCATGACATGAACATCGAATAGAGATGCCATCATGCTTGCATGGGGATCAAGTTTCTAAAGAAACTAGTCGAGGAAGTGGAGAAGGAGCCAATGAACTAGTCATTTTCCTTCATGAATCCTTTAGCCTCATCGGTGATGGCTATGGGAAATCATTTTGAGGCTCGTGCTAGGGATGTTAGGTTAGATGGGGATGGTTAGTTTATATCAGGGGTTGGTAGTTTAAGGGTACTATTAGTATATGTTATCTCTGTGTTTTTTGTTTTCTAGTTAATCCAATGTATATCGGTGGGTTACTATGGCTGAAGCCATTTTGGTGGGGGCTTCCATTCTGGCAGTGGTGGTTTGCAGGTCATGGATAAAAAATTGCATGTAAATATTTTGAAGAAATTAATAGAAAGGATGTGTCCCTATACAACCACTTTACTGAGCAAAAGAAAATTAATATAACTTTAAATTACTAATTTTTAATAAAAGATTAGATTATATAGATGTCAATTTTCATATTTCAATTAAAAATTATATTTTAATTAATTATTTACAAATAGAATAATTAATTTATTAAAATAACTCTTATTATAGTAATTTTCATTAGGCAATACTATTGCAATCAATATTGCTTAATTGGTTATTAATACTTGTTGAAGAAATTAGAATTGACTATTTTTTTTCTTAAAATAAAAAATATTGTTTCTAAACTAAACATACAAGATTTATAACTTTAAAAAATAAAATTTATTTTTCATGAATATGATTGATTCATAGACTTAACTACATTGATAGAAAGAATAACAACATTTTCCACATGATATAAAAATAATGACATTTTTAGAATAGTTTTTATTTTTGAAAACTTGACTCCCACAAGTAATGAAAAAACAAATATGACATGAAAAAAAAATTAGGCTCCCATGTACCACAATTCTTTAAATGACATCTAATTTTAGATAAAGTGAAAATAATGTGTAATAGAAGGAATTTTTTTTTTAAATATCCAAATTTAACTAAAGCGAACATGTTATGTGTATGTCTAATGTGCTATGCATATGTTATGTGTATGCCTATTAGATAAATGCAAGCATAGTGGCACATGCAATTTGAATGACAAGTAATAGTTTTAATGATCATCCTATTTATATTTTTATATATATATATATATATTATACTATAGGAGTGTCCCTTGACCCAGTCCAGTGGCCCAACATCCCTTACCTTGGGTTCCTAAGGCAAGTTAGGGTGAGACTAGTCCCTTGCAGGTGAAATCCCCTGCTTGCAAGAAAAAATTATCTATTTGATGTACTTAGATTTCTTTAAAGAAAACTTTGGAAAAAACTATTTTTTTAATAAATTATTTAAAAATAGTTATATATTAAAGTTTTTTATTAAATGAAAAAATATATAAATATTATAATTTTTAATATTTTATTTTTTTAAATTAATTAAATTTATTTTTATCATAATAAATATTTTTTTAATTTTAATTATAAATTATCATATCTTTAAATTTTTTAATTCATTATCTAGTTATTGTATTAAAAATGTTTACATTTAAAATTTAATATATTATTATATTTCAATAATAAAGAAACTAATAATTTAAAATTTAATATATTATTATATTTCAATAATAAAGAAACTAATAATTTAAAATAATAAGAAAAAATAGATTCAAGGTTAAGTTTATTAGCATAATTATGATTATATAGAACAAATTACAAATATAATTATACACATTTTTAATCAAATATTTCAATTCAATAATTATTAAAATTAAAACAATTAAGTATATCTCTAATTTTAAAACTATTAATTAACTTATAATTGTAATTGTAATTATTATTAATTATTATAATTTAAAAAGTTATAATTATGGTTAAGGTTACAATTAAGATTAGACCAAGGGTTAAAATTAGGAACCTAGGTTTGGGTTAGGGTTTAGACTTAAGATTAGAATTAAAATTAAATAAAAATATTTCTTCTTCATAAATAAATTATATATATATATTATTTCAAAAGATGTCATGTTTGAAATTTTTATTTATTTAAGATTTATTTTAATTTAATTTAAAATTATTTAAGAATTATTTTATTTTATATAGTTTAGAATTATTTTATTTTGAGCACAATCAATTTCAACTGTGTTGGTCGAATTGTGTGTAGTACAAATTAAAGTTAGGGTCAAGGTCAAACATAACAACTATAATCTTCACTACCACAATAATATTGGAATATATTAAACTTGCAAGAGTCTATTGAGCTCAAACTAGTATTAACCTCCTCTAAACTATTATCATGCCAACTTTTTATCAATTAGATAACACATTATTTATCTACCTCTAAATTAACAACAAACACTTTTATTACAATACTAAAAAATAAATAATTTGTCATAACAGCACTTATCAAACTTCAAATCAATCAATTAATTTAAAATAATAATATATTTTTTAATTATTCCATCGACATAAACTACACTGTACATGCCCTTTGAGTCTCCAATATGACAACATAGACATGCCGTTCTTTCTCAAAGGAATAAGGTGGAACACAAGGACGAAGAATATGGAGCCACTTAATTGACTAAACAAGGTGAAGTTTCCTGTCATCATTTGGATAACTGAGAAGCTTCGAGAGGCTGGTGGGTCCGCTACTCCGAAAACTAAATTTTAAAAAGTACAAGGGATCTGAACTAGTAAATCCCATAGCTTGCCGACGTCCAAGTCACCGGCGCGAGCCCAAAGACTCTAGCGGGGTTCATGGATGCCTTGTCGAAAGCTCCTCGGGCCAACATGTTGGCCCCCACAATGAAACCCAGTACACGATGAAACCCAATACAAACCGGGGAAAGGATATCAATGTTCCCTTCAGGTCTAAGACCATAGCATGCACTGATAACTAAAGCCCAAACGTCATCACGAGCTCAAACACCAGCTCACTGCACGCCCACACACCAGACGACAGCCACAGAGCTGCCGTACTGTAAATAAGGTGCCCGTCAAAAAATCAATATAATAAAAAAGATAAGCTTGGGTGAGCTACACCCTTACCAGGCTGCCAGTTGTGAGCTTCAACAGCTCACAAGCCACGATGGCGCTCAGTAGCTGCGGAATCCAGCAGAGAATTAACGTAAGGGCAGTACCTATCCAGTAGAGAATTAAGGTAAGGAGCGAGACGTGCCACTGCCCGCCAATTCAGGCGCCGAATGTGGCAGCCGTGTTGACGTGGCTTCGGAGATATTGGCCGTCTAGCGATGGCTACAAACAGTCAAAACGTGTGCGAAAGCTCCACGGCCACAAGTCTGGCTGGTACAACCCAGGAGTTCATCCACGATTAACAGGTACTATACCCTGGTAACGCAGAGGGTCGCTCGGTAGCCGGTGACAGCCCACCAGCCATTTCCTTTATCATCCCCTTCCCGCCCATTCGCTGGCGTGACAGTTCACCAGAGGTCGACATCGATCTACACCAGCCCGTCGTCTATAGGATGGTCGGTAGACTAAAACTTAAAAATATACAAAAGAATGCTTGGTGGGTAACGCTAAAGTCTAAACGGTTGCTTGGTCTCATTCGGAGGTACTGATATGGCATTCTTTTCCTCGAGAAATATCAGGGGGCCATACTTGTGGATATGGACAGAAACATTGTGTTCTTGTCAGCACATTCGAAAGTCAAAGGATATGAGGTATTCCAATGCTAAATATTCAATGTAATGAAAATACTTATTGTCTGTGCTGTCTAACCGGGATAGTTCATGCCCCACTGGAAATTAGGAGTCAAGATTGCGTTCTTAGTATTAAATTTCTTGTTGTTTTGTTTGTGTCATGTTAATCTCCCTTTCTAGCTTTTTGCATTGCGTCAAATATTTTCATTCTTGGTGTTTCTTTTTCCACGATGTGCTCAAGGCTTCAACCATATCTCTAGACATTTTATCATCAACTTCATATAGAAATTTCACTGCTCCGGCTGTATTTTAAACTCTAGAGATAGATTCGCAGATTGACACTCAGATGATTTCTGTCAATGTATCTGTTCAGGCTGCGAATCTTTCAGATAATTTAAAGAACAGCTGAGAGCCAACAAGGATTTGAAAAGACACAGTCAACGAGCATTAGAAGAGAAACAAACGGTGATTTGTATGTCCAGTGTTCTGGTGGTGAAAATGCGTCGAGGCATGGATGAGCCCATACCATAATAACTGCTATCACCAATAGCTATGGTGAGAAAACATATAATTGCAGCTTTACATAGATAAAACATTTTTTTTGAAAAGCAATATTAATATTTTTTTGTTGTTTCTATTTTAATTTTGTTTGGTGATGCAAGTTTTATCTATAAAGATTTAATCATTTTTTTTTTGTCATTTTAATTTTTTTTTTAACCTAATCCTATGAAAGCTAGGTTTTTTATTATTAAATTTCATAATTGTAATTTTTTTTTATTAAAAGTTTTTTATTTTAAATACATATTTATTAATTTTTTAATTATAATTTGTTTTTGTTTTTTTATAAATTATAACTAATATTAAAAGAAATATATATTAAAGTGACAAAAAAAATAGATTAAAGCTTTATAGATAAAAGTTGCATCGCAAAAAAAATAAAAAATAGAAACAACAAAAAAGATACTAATATTGCTGGTTTTCAGAAAAAAATGTTTTATCTATGAAAAGTTGCAGTTAACTTGGTGAGCACCTATTAAAGGTCTTCTATTTTAAATACATATTTTTTAATATTTTAATTATAATTTGTTTATTTATTTATTTTTTATGAATTATAACTAATATATTTATATCTAAAATAAATTATGTAATAAATGTCAAAAAACATTATTTTCATACATCTATTTTATTACATAATTTATTTTAGATATAAAAATTAGTTATAATTTATAAAAAGAAAATGAAAAAAATTAAACAAATTATGATTAAAAAATTGAAAAATATGTATTTAAAATAAAAAAAATTAATAACAAAATATTATAATTTTGAAATTTAATAATAAAAAACCTTCCAATACGTAGGAATCCGTTAAAAAAATATTAAAGTGACATAAAGAAAAAGATTAAAGCTTTATAGATAAAAGTTGCATCGGGAAAAAAAATTAAAATAGAAACAACAAAAAAGATACTAATATTGTTGACATTTTTCGAGAAAAAATGTTTTATCTATGAAAAGTTTCAATTAACTTGATGAGCAGCTGTTGCTGAGCAATAGTTTCCATTAACTTGTTGAGCAGCTGTTGGTGAGCAATAGTTATGATGGTATGGGCTCATCCATGCCTCGGTGCATTTACAGGGCTGGATAGCCATTTCCCTTTGTTAAATGACTAGTTCGTATCTCCTATAAGTAGTACCATATATGTCATTTAAATTGTGTTCTTTCTACTATTGTGTAGGGATCTTTTTCTTGGCTAAGATATAACTTTTATTTCTTGGCCGCATGTTTGTTGTAATAGTTACTACAATCTTTTTTTTTATTTTAATATTATATTCTCAATATAAAAAACTCTTTAAATGTTCAAAACAAAACCAAAAGAGTTTAAATTACCCCATAAAGCGGAGGTGTCCATCATACGTAAGTAAACGTGGTTATTTTTGGAAATCAAACCTATGTAAGAGTTTAATTAGTAGAATGATAAATTTTAAAATTTATGATGTAAACATTTTGCAAATATTTTGCAAGAAGAAGGGTCTAGTAATCTTCCTTGCCTTAAGGAAAGAAAGATCAAAAGAGCATCTACATCTGTATAGAAGGAATTTAAATGCATTGTTTGATCATCTCCTTTTTGAATCACTCATATAAAAGGAATAAATTTTCTAGTATGTATTTATTTATTTTTATATAGAGAATAAATTTGATGATTGTATTATTTTTATTATTAAATATAACAAAAAAGTTAGGCAAATTATATTATATGAAAGAGATATTTTGGATGTATTATCAATTTTAAAAATATTATAGTTATTTGTTATTTAAATTATAACTATTATATTTGTAAATAAGATATGTCTTAATGTTTGAAGAATAAATTTGAATAGATAATTATCACAAAAAATTATTTAACAAGCAAAATCAAATTTGTCAAATTTTAAAGGCCTTGTCCATACATATACATTCTTATACATTTATTTGCATTTTATCAATTTTTTTTTGGGTAACTCTATACCGATCACTTATTACACTAACCATAATCAAACATCCATTATGTGTACAACTTTCATGTTCTACCATCTTAGATCATTTTCATAACCCTACATCTATAGATTCAACCCTTAAATCTTTAAATTTTAAATCAAAATTTGAAAAATTCCCATTAATTTCAATGGTCATTATGAGCCAATTAGACACATGTTTTAAAAATTTGAATATATGTGCATGTACTTAAACACATTCATTTGTATTTGTTTTACATCCTCTCACATTCAATCATTTCCTCTCATCTTAGGAGTATCTAAGGAGTAACCAATAGAAAAACACTTCAATTTTGTGTCCTAAAATGAAACTACATATTTATTATAAGATATTGTGTGTTTTCTACTAATATTTTGCATAAGTTTATATTAATTGACTTAGGAGATCATGCCACACTAAAACATACTACTAATACTCTTTTTAAATTTATTTCTAAATATCTTTAGTCCTTACACTAAAGTAGAGGGAATAACCAATGAGGTTACATCTATATAGTAGAAGGATAATCTACAAGCATTGAAAGGGCCTAGATTTGTAAACTTAACTCTAAACAGAACACAAGTCTTGTGTAGAACATAAGGAATTAGATTAATAAAGATTTATCATTTCTCAGTTTATGGAAAACCTCGATAAAAAAGTATGAAATATTTTTAAAAATATTTAATATATTCTAATTCTAACTTCAAATTAAATACCAAAAAACTCCTATGGTTTTGGTAATTTTGCTCGAAGAAATTTTGGGCTCCAAGAATTTTGGAAATGAATTAATTTAAAGATTTTAACCAATAAAAAATATGAAATAGGAAACTAATAGTCATTCAACAATAACGACTTTTAGATCTACTCAATTTTATGATTTGCTAAGAAGAGAACTAATACAAATAGTCAACTTCTAGAAATAAATGATGAGATCAAGTCACACTTAAAATCAGAGAAATATTATCTTGAATTGTATCTCAATAGAAAGGACATTCATATAATAGAAAGAAAATAAAATCCAATAGCTACACTAAATTAAAATCAAACTCTCACAAGCCATAATAAAAAAAGATATTTCCAATGCCTCAAATTTAATAATTTTGGCACTAAAATGCAAATAAGATGCCTTGATTTGAAAGAAATGACTTGGAAAGCCTTATGAATATGAAATTATTATTTTACAACACTTACAATAGCAAAAAAGCTTAAACCAAAAATATAAAAATCGCTCCACATAACAAAATTCAAATTTTTGTTCTGCTTGGTCTGCTATTTTTATTCTACTTGGTCTGCCATGGCGTTTCCTAGTGGGGCCCCCAGCTAGTGTCCCCTTCCAAGAATGCTTCCTTAGTGTCAATTGTCTTTGATGAGATTCCTAACCTTTTCGTAGGGTTTTCTAGGACTAAAGTTAAGAATTCCCTATTGTCTAATGGTGTCTCATCTTGAGACACTAGAAAAGCAAGCCTGTCACCATGTCCAATATTATTATTATTTTTATAGAGGAAAATGTGATTTCATTTGTGGAAAAATTGGTTGGTGGTGGTTCTTTTTCAAAGAGGTTCCATAAAGCTCCTACTTCTTCAAGTGTGTGTTGTGTGGTGGATGAACTAGAGTTTATAGTTCTAGACAAAATAATGGATGAGACTATTGTGAGCCTTCAGTTATCACTCATGGGTAAGTTTTTTCTCTTCAGACTAAATATTGATTAGGTACATAAATAGATTGATTAAAATTGGAAACTAAAAGGTGATGTGAGTGTTAATGTCATATCAAATGGTCTATTTATCTTCAATTTTTTGAACCATGAATATATGATTAAGAATCTCACAAGAGGTCTTTGGGCCTTGGATAAGAACTTCAAAAACTACATTTCACTTTGTAAGTGGAAGCTTGGTCTCAAACCTACGATGGATCTAGGCTCAACTACTCCTATTTGGATTAGGCTTCTAAGTCTTCCCCTTGAGTTTTGGAATCAAAAAGTCTTTGAAGGTATTACTAACTCCTTTGGAAGCCTGCTAGTAGTTGGTAAGGTTATTGTTCAATGAAGAGATTGGTATAAAGACCATAACAATGCACATATGAGTATGTGGTGTTGTGTGTCCTACAATTCTAGTATGACCATACAGTGGATACCCTTCAACAAGCATGAATCTATTGACTAGAATGTAATATTCAACCACAATGAACCAAATAAGTGTAAGAAACAACATTTACACCTACTCTGGCTAGATATTTCATATATAATAATTCCTCTTCCTATGAGCAGAGTCATATGTGTAATGTCGTAAAATTACACCCCTTGCAATTTCACTTACATTCTTACATCTACTTTAGTGTCCACTCCCCTAACATTTGTGTAGGCTCATTTTAGCCCCTCCATAAGCTTTTTTCCCTCTCAAGATGCTCAAGACCCCTTTTCAGTAGCTACCTTTGTGCATCAGCTTTGCGTCAAACCTTGTGCTTTTCTCGTTCGTGTCATTTTGTAGAGTGATGTTTCTGGACAACAACACGCCACACAGATGTCTACGTCTCATGCTAGCATCTTGTGATGTCTCAATGTTCAAATGACCACTTCTGAGCATGTTTACCACTTGTCAACAAGTTTTGTCAGTGGTAACGGTTGGGGACACCTTGTAACCACTCAGGAAGCTTCTTTTCTCTCTTTTAAAGCTATCTTTTCAATTCATTTGGCCCTCTAGCTTCTTTTTTTTGTTGGATTCTATCTTGGACATTCTCCCATCTTTCTCTTACTATCTTGCTTGCACAAATCTCTCACTTGTTGTAGCAGCCTCAAGCACTCTCAAGCTCTTAGAATAACCTTTGCAACTCTCTTGGCTCTCACAATTATCTCTCGCTTTGGCTTCCTTAAGCCTTGCAATTGATATCCCTCTTGACTTGTGCTGTAGAGCATCTTGGTAATTCACACATCCCCTACCTATTGCATCTATATTTTGTGATATGGGTTCTCCTCCTCAAGTAGTGATTGCTTTTATCACCTATATTTTGTGATATGGATTCTCCTCCTCAAGCGGGGATTGATTTTATCACTCTTACATTCATTTCATTTTTATCTATTATCTCTTTCTATCTATTTGGTTGTTCGTGGAGGTGGGAACACCAAAACAGGGGTTTGACTGAGGTAAACCCCTATACAGCCCCAACATTTTTTTAGATCTTATGCATGCATGTATTGAAGATATTCATTTGTTGGAGGCTTCATTACTTGGGTTGCTATGAGTATTTTTTATCTTTCCCTCTCTTGTTTGATCATTTTTGCTTTATTTCAATTTTATCATACTCTATTATTTTCCTACATTCTAGAAGTTCTTAGTAACTAGATTGCTAGTAGTCACTTTATCATTTTTTGTGATAATCTTGGTTTTTGGCCCATACGAGACACCAGCATGCCTCTAGGACTCTAGCATGCCATGTTGTCATCCTTTGGCTGCAAACTTGCTAGTTTGTCTAGAAAATCTCTATGACCTACTCTTTTTTATTCTGAAACTCTCATGTTGTTCCTTAAGGTAGTTTAGGACAACTCGCCTATTTGAAATCTCTTGAGAATAAAGAGACTCATGAGTAGTGAATCCCCCTTCTCTACATTTTGGTGAACCCAACGTGAACCACATTTTTTTTTTAAAGTAGGAATTTATTCACCCCAACTTGGTGGGGTCATAATTTTTTACTCGGTGTGCAGAATTCAAAACTATTTACACTGTTGGAAAGGTCTCCAAGAGGAATAATTCAGGAGCTAAAATATTGTTCCTTCAACAATTGAATTTTAGGGATTGATGCAAGTTTCAAGCCCAAATTCTGCTCTAAAGACCTCCGAAAATGCAAATTACTAGAACCTAGAAAATACTGAAAAAAAATCAAAAATTTGGATTTTCAAATTTTCTTAGTTTTGTCACCTCTAGATGGCTTTGGGTCAATTAATGTGTCTATATCTCTATCTAAAAATATATTTTCTATCTTTCTTCCTTCTATCTCTTTCAAGTTTTGTTAAGAAGCTTCAAGAAGTCCTCTTACAAGCATGTGAAAGTGAGTTCTTGTCTCCTTTCTTATTACTCTTTGTTGATCCCTCTCTTGAGATTCCTTCTAAGGATATTTTGGCACAAGAGGACGAAATCATTGATACCTTCCTTAATGTTACTCTACCTTCTCTCCATTCCAATGCACTCTCTTCTAGATATTATGCATTAGTAAATGATGAATCTCTTCTCTATTCTAGTGCACTCTCCTCTAAGCATGATGCATTAGTGAATGATGAATCTCCTTCCACATCTGATCCTCCCTAGATCGATGTTGAGAATTTCTTTAAATAATCATTCTACTAGTTGTGATGAAATTGTAAATGTAATCTATGTCTCTGTTGCCCCTCAAAGGCCTAAGAGATTGGTCATTTATTTGACTCCAACTAGTCCTTCTCCTAAAATGATTTGTTCTAGTGACGGTGTCCCATTTGACAACAATTCTCTTGATCTTTCTAAGGCTCCCTCTTATAGAGAGGTAGCCCATACTTATAATAGTAGAAAGAATTTTAAAAAAATGTTAATCAACTTGCTTCTTTACCACTTTCTCAACCAAACCTTCTTCAAGCTCCTAAACCTATGATTAAAGCACCTAGTGATTACAATCTTGTTGAGAAACTTTGAGTTACTCTAGCCAAGTTCTCATTATGGGACTTGCTTCAATCTGCTTCAATTTATCAAGGTATGCTCTAGGAAGCCTTACAAAAGATCCTCTTTCCTTTTTCTTCTAGGCCAATGGATGCTAATGCATTCATATCTCATATTCATGTGGATTCACTGAATATTACATTCTATCGACAAAAACTCCCACCTTTGGAAGTACAAAAGAAAGCGGACCCTCTAATGATCATAGTTAATATAAATAAAATTGACATTAGATGTACTCTCATTGATGCTAGTTCAACACTCAATGTATGTAGCATTGATCTATTGCCTAAAATTAATATTGATTCATCTTTTCTTAGTGATTCTTCTATTGACATTCATGGGTACAATAATGTTGGTCGACAAGCCCTAGGCATGATAGTCTTTCCATTGAGGTTGGGACCCATTACCATACCCACCCTTGTATATGTTATGTTAGAAAAATTACCATATAACCTTCTTCTTGGTAGATCATGGATTCATGCTATGGGTGTAATCTCATCTACCTTGCATAAATCTATTAAGTTCATTTTCAATAATCAAGTGGTCACAGTCAAAGCTGACCCTAAGGCTATTCACTTATGTGAGATGGTAGCTTTCGATCAGGATTTGGTTGTGCCTACTCTTATCCCTTCAGTATCTTACAATGTATTGACATCTACTCTATCAGTACCTACTACAAAGGATACTTTTGAGATAGATGTCCCTGAAGAAGATCCTTCTAAAGCAAGAAATATTAAGTCTACTATTTCTACTTCTCGAAAGAATGCATGTCACGGTGATGATTGGGGTTCCTTACACTTTATAGACTCCTTCATTGGGGAAATTAAATTCAACCTGATCCACTCAAACCTTCTAATAACATCATCCAAACCCACTATCAAAGATGATAATTCTTCTATATCACAAGATAATGTGAACAACAATTGTAGTACTCTTAATGTTGATCCTTCCCCTTCTGGGGAAGATGATCACGCCTCTATTAAAGAGGATAATGTTGGAAATCCTATCAAGAAGGCTAATGGTGATCCTATAGTGGAGTATAATCATAATCCCCATTGCTAGAATAATACTCTCTATGTAGATCCTCCTTCTCATGATTTGAAAACATGTTATGGCCTTGGTTTTAAGCTCATCTCTAAATATGGCTATGGGCGTAAAGGTTATGGGCATAAAGGTTGTGGGCGTAATGAACAAGGCATTCAAGTCCCTATAGAATGTGCAACTTGTAATCATAATTTGGGTCTTGGTTGCTCGAATGAACAATCTAAAGGGAAACCATGGTTGAATGATGACATGGTTTCTACTCAACCTCATTTTCTTGAAAATATTTATCATCCATTATCCATTATCTTTGTGCCTTCTTCTTGCGAGCAATCAAACTTTTCTCCACAAGAGAAAGGTTTTCTTCCTACTCCTCATTCGTTATCTAAGAAAGAGTGTATTTTGTTGAGGCTTCTAAAAGCCCACTTGATTACTCTTCCTTCTACACATAATAAATTTCATAAGCATGACAAAGAAAAACATTCTTTTTGTGCATACCATCTAGTGCCTACCCATTCCACTAGTGAATGTAAGGCCTTGAAGGATAAAATCCAACAACTTCATGATTGAAGTGCCATCACTCATTTATTTGTTGATGCACCTACCTCTTCTTCAATTGAAAAGTGATATCAAGGTCTACCTCTATCATGTATATTCTAAGTATCTTGCATGATTCTCCTCCCTTGTATGTTGGAGGTAGTGATAATTTGTTCTAGAAATATGTGCCCTTCTTAAGGACGCTTACTCTTATCTCTATCTTTCAATTGAAGCATCCCTTGAGTGGACCCCTTTTTCTTTTGAAGGGTTCCCGAGGGACCCCCTTTGAAAACATTTCTCTCAAATGAATTCATTGGCACCTAGCTTGGGGCAGCCTGACTAGACGTTGCTTTTCAAATTATATGTCCCTTGAGTGGACCCATTTTATTTTGAAGGGTTCCCAAGGGAACTCTTTGAAATATTTCAAATTATAGACTGTCTATGTGACTATCTACTTGTTTTTATGTGTGGCTTTTCCTTGTCTTCTAACATGTTCTATCTATGGATTAACATGTTGCTTTGTTGGTGTGCTTTTGAAGTCGCTTTCCAATCTGACTTTGTAGAGTCCCCTTACATCGAGATTCCTTCATGAGAGAGTACTTGAGTTAACGCCTTCTTTGAAAGTCTAAGGACCTATAAAGTGCTTTCATCTAGTGGGATATGTTCACCATTAGTTTGCGGGCCTCTTGTACAGTTTATTCAACTCTGTAGGAGAGAGTACCTATAGAGCCTTTTGTTCACCTTCTATAGGTCTATAGATCTGCAGTACATTTTTTCAACTCTCCTTGGGTCCAAGGACCTATAGAGCCATCTCTCTTGGAATTTTCATTCCTTTCTAGCTCTTAAATTCTCTTCTCTTCTCAAATGTGTATGTTGGATCGAAGACTTGCATCTTCTTCATCTTGAGTATATACTTCTTTCTCTCTTCGACATTGATTGCTTCCCTATCTTTTGTATGCATTATTCTAGTGAAGCAATCAATCATTACGTTCTTCTCTCCATTTTAGAATTATTCTATGTATTATTTCTTAATTTGGGGATGACACATAGTACTAAGACAAACTTCTACATCGGAGTCTCTTTCACTTTGTTGACTCAAATCCTTTATTTTTATTTTGTCTGTGTGTGTAATTTTATGTTCTAACCCTGTGATGTAATGTCTTTTTATGTTGTTTTCTCATGAAAGTATTTCTTGTCTAATGGATTTTTTTTATAGGTCTTCAACCTAACGGCATGCTTCCTTGGTTCAAAGAGCTATCTACTTCTTCTATAGTATCCTTTTGGTATCATGATGTTATTTATGTTTAGTTGATTTCCTCTATCATGCATATTAGTGTAGATTCATATGCCTACTAAAGTGGGGGGAAAATGTAATGTCGCAAAATTGCACTGTTTGTAATTTCACTTGCATTCTTGCATCTACTTTAGTCTCCACTCCCCCAACATTTGTGTAGGCTCATTTTAGCCCTTGCATAAGCCTTTTTCCCTCTCAAGATGCTTGGGACCCCTTTTCAGCACCTACCTTTGCGCATCATCTTTGTGTCAGACCTTGCACTTTTCCCATTCATGTCATTTTTGTAGTGTGATGTGTTTGGTAACTAGCATGTCGTGCTAGCGTCCTATGACATTTCAATGTTCAAATGACCACTTTTGAGCATGTTTTCCACTTAGCAGCAAGTTTTGTCGATGGTAACGGCTGGGGACACCTTGTAACCACTCAGGAAGCTTCTTTTGTCTCTTTAAAAGCTATCTTTTCAATTCATTTGGCCCTCTAGCTTCTTCTATTTGTTGGATTCTATCTTGGAAATTCTGCCATCTTTCTCTTGATATCTTTCTTGGAAAAATCTCTCACTTGTTGTAGTAGCCTCAAGCACTCTCAAGCTTTTATAATACCCTTTGCAACTCTCTTGGCTCTCGCAACTATCTCTCTCTTTGGCTTCCTTAAGCCTTGTAGTTGATATCCCTCTTTCCTTGTGCTTGTGAGCACCTTGGGATTTCACACATCCCCTACCTATTGTATCTATATTTTGTGATACGGCTTCTCCTCCTCGAGCGGGGATTGATTTTATCACCTATATTTTGTGATACAGGTTCTCCTCCTCGAGCAGGGATTCCTTTTATCACTTACATTCATTTCATTTCGATCTATTATCTATTTCTATCTATTTGGCTATCCATGGAGGTGGGAACACCAAAACGGGGGTTTGATTGAGGAAAACCACTATACAGCCCCAACATTTTTCCAGATCATACGCATGTAGGTATTGAAGATATTCATTTGTTGGAGGCTTCGTTACTTGGGTTGTTGTGAGCAGTTTCTATCTTTCCTTCTCTTGTTTTATCATTTCTAATTTATTTTAGTTTTATCATACTCTGTTATTTCCCTGCATTCTAGAAGCTCTTAGTAACTAGATTGCTAGTAGTCGCTTTGTCATTTTTTGAGATACTCTTCATTTTTGGCCTATACAAGACACCAACACACCTCTAGAACTCCAGCATGCCACACTATCATCCTTGTTTTGTGTTGCTATGATTTGGCCAAAAACTTGCTAGTTTGTCCAAAAATTCAATGTGACCTAGCCTTTCTGATTCTAAAACTCTCACATTGTTCGTTGAGGTAGTTTAGGGTAGTTCACCCCTTGGTAATCTCTTGATAATAAAGAAACTCATGAGTAGTGAATCCCCTTTCTCTACAATATCTTCACCCACCCTTACTCAACTTGGAAACTATAATGACCACTGAACCTTGAGGTTATACTCACAAATAAAGATCAATAAAGTAACAACATCAATAGTGACAACATAGACCTTAAAGGCTTGACACATTCACTAGATTACACTTTCTTATTCTTGTAAAGTTGGGTTTCGGTAACTACCTCAAATTAAAATACATATCCCAATCCCTATGGAATGACTTACCCTTTTTCATATAAGGTATATATCTATTCGAGAACGTAAGTTCTCATCCCAAAACAATATAACCAAAACATAGGTATTCCCATCACATTATCCTCCAATCCAATCCTATTATATTATGACTCTAATCCATTCTATTACAATCAATCATAAACATTCAAGAAATATATACACATTATTATAATATAGTGATTATTCAACAACTCAAGATATTTCAATTTTTTATAGTTATGAAACACTCATATCACACTCTATATAAATTCCCTAGTTCAGTCAATGAAGACTCAAGAATTCATTTCCATCTTTTTAACAAGAGAATGCATACAATAATAGCTCAACATATTCCAATAAGCACACATTTTAGTTCCAAAATAGAAGATATTAAGAGCAATCAAATATCAAGCATGCCTAGAGAATAATGCTTCCAATAAGTAAAATTCTTGCAACTTTTTCCAAATGGCTCTACTTCCAGCCTCCTACTTTCTTAACTTCATAAATCAACTTTACCTCACTCCAACAATTCACACAATATCATTAAAATAATTCTCTCAACTCACTCAACAAGTTGCTTTCTATCTCACAAAATAACTCTATATTCATAATCATAGTAATTCAACTTCAGTAGAATACTTAGATTAGCAATATGATGGACAACTAAACAATGAAATATTACTCTCAATTTATAGGAAATAATGTGGAATTGGATGCTACATATTAGCTAATAGATATGCCACCTTTCCTTATTTCTTCCACCTTTCTATATAGAAAACATGAACTCAAATAAAAATATTAAACTATGCATGTCAAATGGCAAGTTGGGCACCCTTTTCTCATGTTGTTGGCAACATAAAATTGACATATAAATAGTCCCAAGCATACTCATTTTCTACCTCTATTTTTGAGTCACTAAAATCAAAGTCTTACTCATACCTTTTTACCAAGTCAAAATGCTTGGAAAATATCACAATGAATGTAAGGCCCCTCCCTTTATATCATAGTCACAACCCCTTTTATTCTAAACTTATGCTACTCTATTGTGTAAATTTAGAGTGCATCATTTAGATGATACATGATCTAGCTTTGTCTGAGTGCCACTGTACTTTTAGTCATTTGATTCTAAAAGTAGATTAGTTAAATTCTTATGTGAATGCTTATGCTAAAGTATTTAATGACTAAATCTACATTGGTAGATACTATAATTTATCATGCTATAATGTTTTTCTAAGGCCCCCTTGTAGTAGTAGTTCTTTCTTATCATTTGACTCATGTTGGTTGTGAATTCCTCCTATAGTATTCACTTTAGGTTCCTCATATCAAGTATTATGACTAAAGTCACTAAAGGAGCCTTAGAGGTTTTAGTAAAAATAGAAAGTGTAGATTCAATCCCTATAGTATCACTTAACTTAGAGAAATCAAAATAACAAGTAAATAAGGAAAGATGATGATTTTAGAGTCTATACTACTATTGTGTTGTGATATATCATGGAATTGTGATCAACACTTAGATTAGAACATCATACCTTTACTTAAAATTGGGTGATGTTAATAGTGAGTTAATATGACATCGATGTTTGGACATAGCTATAGTTATATTAGTTTGTTGGCAATATGGTTTCCATTGATGTCAAATGGGGCACCTCTTTAAGGTCAAAAGGAGATCTAAGTGATATTAGATGAGTTATTGTTTGAGGTCAAGGGAATTCATAAGGATGTTAGGGAGAAGGATTCATGGGCCTTAGGGTGTCATTATAGAAATCCTTGAAGAGTTGCAAAATTTCAGGTATCAGGCCTTAGGCTTACCTTTTATTGCTTACTAAAGAGAAAAGAGTTAGTTTTTTTTCAACTAAGTCTAATTGGGCTTCATACTTCAGGCTTGAGGCCTACTCTCTGTTGCAAGAGATTAGACTTTGGGCTTTGGTCATACCTTATACTGAATTCCTTAAAGAAATAAAGGAAGTATGAGTTAAGTTCAAAAGGCATCAGACTTCGAGCTTCGATCATACCTCTTATCAAGTGCCTTAAAATAAATAAAGAAAGTTTGTGCAAAGTTTGGAAGGTTTCAAACATTGGGCTTTGGTCATACCTCATACCAAATTCCTCAGAGAAAGGAAGGAAGAGTGTTTTAAGTCCAAGAAGGTTTCAAACATTGGACTTTAGCCATACCTTGTACTAATTGCACAAAGGAAAAGGAATTTCGCATGTATTAAGTCTGAAAAGGCATTGGCAATCGGGCATTAGCATTAAGGCTTATGCCTTAACTGAATGTTAATAAAGTGATGAAATATGTATGATGGAGACCCAAACTTTGACACCCAAAATGGTCTCAAAGTTCATGGGTCAGTGTTAAGGCTTATGTCATACCAAGAATGTTAAGAAAGGGGCATAATGAAACCTCGAACCTCAACACTTGATATGGTCTCGGTGTTTGTGGGTTGGTGTTAAGGCTTTTTCCTTAACATGAAATAGAGGAAGGGGAAAGATGAAAACTTAAGCACCAACACCTGAAATAGTTTCATTGTTTGTAGGTCGGCTTAAGGTTTATGCCGTAACAGTTTGGAAAGAATGATGTAAAGAGAAATCCTAAAGGCTGACACTTGAAAGGGTAAAGCCTATGAAGGAAACATTTGGGTTTCATAGTTCGGTAGGAAGTCTTATGCCTTACTGAAAGGATGGTAAGTGGTAAGAGTCAAGGGAGAATCCCAACACCTAAAATTTCTCTAGTGTTCATGGGCCTTTGTTAAGGCTTATGCATTAACATGAAACAAAGGAAGAAGTATGAGGTAATCCTGAACCCTGACACCCAAAATGGCTTCAGTTTTCGTGGTTTCAGCCATAAGGCCCGTGCCTTACCAATTTTTGGCATGTGGTATGAAGGATGTTTGAAGGCCGATACCCAAATGGGTTAAGTCTCTCAATGCTTAGGATTATTTCAGACATTGTGAGTCTGCAAGTTGGCTTACACCTTAACACAAAGGCATGAAAGAAATAAGGTGGAAGAGAGAACCTCAACATCTAACAAACTCATGCATGTTTTAGAGGTTGGTGGGAAGGTTTGCGATGGAGTAAAGGTAGGTAAAAGTTAAGGGGTAAGACCAATGGACAAACCCTAATAAGAGCATTAGACATATGTGTTTAGAATTGCTTGTAAAGATCAGCTATGCACTTCAAGGATGAGGCAAGAGGAGTTAGTGATCCCAAAACTCCAACAACTTAAAGCACTATTTGAAGTCTCATGCTTCTGTGTTTTAGAGGTTAGTGTGTTGGTTTGTGATGGTGTAAAGGAGGGAAAATGGTAAAGAGTATCACCAATGGTCAAACCCTAACATACATATAAAGAGGATCAAACATTGTGGTTTAGTCTTATTTCTTGAGGCCTTCAAAGCATGTCAATCATGAGGCAGAAGGTAGAGGGTAAGGTTGATGACCAAACCCAAATAGGGTAAGAAGTTTCAAAAATAGGTGTTTGGGATTGCCTCTAAATTTCTACAATAAAATTTGAGCATGAGGTAAGGTAGATACCAGACACCCAAACCTCAAAGCTTGAGAAACGTAATGTCATAAAAATGAAGTGGTAATCTTGTCATTCCATGAATTCTTGTGTTGACTAGGGTTGACCAATGTGAGTATGTAGGATAGTGACACATGACAAGAATTTATTACCTCACTTGATCCATATCGTTGTTGTGAATCAATAGAGATCTTAGACCAAAATTAAAGCAGGTCAAATCAAATGGTGGTGTTTTAAAGCAAGACAGGGAATTGAGATGCATTAGACTATGGCATGCATTTTAGATTGATGGAATACATTCAAATGCTAGATTGTGTCAGGCACTAGGGATGGAGCTAGGGAACAAAAAATGATGTGTTAGCTTCAAGAAGCATTCTTGCAAAGGAATGAAGGAAATGGATGCCTCCATTAATGCAAAGGTTGGCAATGAAAATTGGGAAAGATCGAACAAATAGAGAAATGGGATTAAATACAATACAAACCCTAGTTGGAAAAGCCAAAAAAATAGCCAAGGAAATAAAAGAGGTCAATGGTGCTTAGCTTGAGGGAGGTAGCTTGTTGATGAAGAAAAGAGGAATGGAGTTCATTTGCTTGCGGAGGAAGGAGGACATGAGCTTCAAGGGAAACAAAATGATGGGAACAAAGAGAGAGAGAGAGAGAGAGAGAGAGAAGTAGAAGGAAATAGAGAAGGAAAGGGCTAGGCATGACACTTTTTCTCCAAGTGGTGGAGATTGAAGGGCATGAAATCACATTGCCATTTTAGAATTATTGTATTTCTAAAACCTTTATAGCATTTCATGGTGGACAAAGGATTTGTGGAGTAGAAGCAAAATTTTAAGACCCCACCTCAAGCCCTTAGAGAATATTTATGTAGGTATTGGAGTCTATCTTTAGCTAGTTTTAAGCATACTCACTTGGCATTTTGTATGTATAGATTCATTTGCATGTTGGACCAGGTATCATGTGCATTGGGGGCATTGGCTATGTATTTTGTGTATTGTTTTAGTGGGGTAATATTTGGGAGTTTATGTTTATACCCATATCGTACCCATGAGTGTTTGGGTTCTATGTTTAGAATTTTTCCTTCCATCAACCATTCCATTAGTCTCAAGTCAAATCATTTTTTATAATCCATTGTATGGTGATTTTAATGTTATCCCTAAATGAATAGAGCTTGGGTTTCTAAGTCCTTCTTGATCTTTAAATTCTAATAATGGTAAATTTTATATAATTTTTGATACATAATAACTGGTAATAATAATGGGTGTTGGAATGCTTTGTTTAGAAAAATTTGAGTATCACACTCATGACACTGTTTGACAGTTACTTAGATAAATATTGTCTTGAAATACCAATTTTATATTATCTGAATGGAAGACCCCATTTCATCATCATGGGATTAAAATATTTCTTGCTCAGGGGTTTGGCTAGAGCTCTTGAGGCTTCATGATGCCAATATGGTCAAGTGGAGAGAAAGTTTGATTCTTTTGAGTTATATCATTGTTGTTACTAATCTCATGGTTAGAGATGATCTTTGAACATTTCACTTAACTAGGATTGTTGCCTTAAAGAGAAATAGATATTAATTCTAGACATTAATTGTTTTTGTATGTGTGGTGGGAATTATTTATGAATAAACTATCTTTATAAAATTTATGCATATCTTAAAAGGGTTCTTAGGAAAGAACAAGATCCTTAGCAAGTAAGCAAAATGAAATTATAAATCCAGTATTAAAATTTCCTTATGTTAATACTCAGTATATTCAGATTTAGCAAGGGAATAATATTGCAATATGCCCCCAAATATCTTTCAACCACTTATTTTTCAACATAAGTCTAATAAGGGAAAATATAAGATATTATTGCTAGGATCCATATAATATATTCTTATGTTAATACATAGATTCAACTCGTATTATGCATGAACGAGTTTTACCAAATTATCAGGGATCAATTATATACCCTTATGTTGTTTAGATATCCTTGATGAGTTTTACAATCCTCGACTTCACTTAAGTGGGTGGAAGCCAACTATGGAAATCTCTGGGGAAAAAGGACCCTAGAAAGGGTTGTGTACCCACTCATTTAGTTTATAAATAAAATAATAGAGGCATATGATGAATTGGAGTAGAGAGATGAGTTTCACATATGTCAATGTTATTGGGTTATGAGAGTGACTGAGGTAGAGTCATCTTTGAACCTAAGGATTATACCCCTTGTGTTAGTCAACCAAGTGTATGATTGTTGAATTTCCTAGAAGGATTCAATATGTGAATTTTTTTATTAACCTTTCACTTTGTAATCATAATAATTTTATATGGTGACCTTTATCCTAGATCATTCTTGGTTTTCTATTTTGTCAAGTGGCCCTTGAGGAGCATTGTAATTGAGATTGTTAACCATTACTCCTTATAGTAAAAGGAGCCCTTATAGATTAACCATTGTTGATCATTCTTGGTATTTACTACTGTTGTGAGTTAGTGGTGATTAAACCTTGGTGAAATGTGTGATTGTTGGTCAATCAAATATGAGTTGGAGTGAACTCAATTTGTCGAACTACAAAGCCTCTATGGAATATGTAGGCAAGGCCGTTAGAGATGAGCCCCCAAGGAATTAGATCTAGCCTCTAGGTTTTGTTCTCTAATCATTGATAAAAAATTATTTTGATATATTTTATTTTCTGAACTTGTGACTAGAATTGTGTTTATGATTATTATGGAGTTAACAGGGCTAATTAGGCCTATCTCAGTTATGTGGATTCCATGTCTCCACTAGAACCTGACCATGCTTGTCACAAAAATTGTATACCTGACTAAGTTCTTATAATTTTATTGATCAAATGTTCTTACATCTTCATGAAGTATAGGTTTAGGGAATAGACTTCAATGAGTTATGCAAGTTTTGGTTGTCAAAATTTGAAATTTGTGTCTTGTCCTTAACTATATTTTTGTGTAAAAATTTTGGGCTTGATAGTGAACTTGGCAATAGTTCCCTATTTTACTGTCTTTTGGTTGTAGGCTTCAAAATCTTAAAACTTAAAAATGATACGCCTCTACTTGGGTGACTTGGGAAAGCTTACAATAGCTAGAAAATGATATTAAATATTATATATTGTGTGGTTAATAGACTCTCTTCCCATGCGCATTTATCACACCACCTCTTGGCTTCTATATCAGCCTTCATATGTGGCCTTTAATATGCTTACTTTTGAATGCTTTTACAACACATTTTTAGTGGAAAATAAAGCATGTGATAGCCTTAGAATAAATGAATGAATGTGCATTATATATATATAATGCACATTCATTCATTTATTTTATCCATAGAAATTCACTAAAACATCATCATGCATTTAAAGCTTATTCATCAGTAAGTAAAAGTATGTGGTAAAAACATAGGGTGTAACATACCCCCCTTAAAAATAATTGTCCCTGATGATCTAAAATATCAAAGCATATCCATAAACATAATATAAATTGTATCTAAGAATTCTCAAATTCTTTCATAATAAGAGGAAAACGTTGCTTCATCTCTAGATAATCTTCCCAACTAGTGAAATATTAGCATATTGACCACATTGGACCATGCACTAGAGAACCTATCTATTGTGTAGGTGAAGCCTACATTTTCTAAGTATTCTAAGAGGCTCGACCATTATCACCCTTGGATCCTATACCTATAAATCATTCCAATCAATAATATGATTGCCTCCTGGTATGCACTTTTTCAAATACGACACATGGAAGACATTATGCATCCTAGAAAGTGCTGGTGGTAAAGAAATTTCATAAGTGACTGAGTTAATTTCCCCGAGAATCTCAAAGGGACCTACAAAACGTGGAACCAATTTGGATGATTTTCCAAACTTGATCGACCTCTTATGAGGTTTGACTCTTAACAAAACCTTTTCTCCAACTAAGAAATTTATGGCAACATTCTTGGCATCTGCATAACCTTTTTGGGTATGTGCAGGATCATAATGGGCAAAAAAGTGGCGATATGATGGGTATGTGTAGGGTATGTGGCTAACAACTTTTTTTTACCCAAAATTGATGAAACAAAAAGGGTTTTTAAAGGAGACTCTCAACTTTCCACCAATATAAATTATTCTTTACTTTGAATTTAATAAATAATTATTATCCATTTTCTATTTGAATTACGACTAAAGTCCTGATTGATAAGCTAATTGAAAAAAATCTATAGCTTTCAAATGGTATCACATTTTTTGAATCTGAAACATGTGTCACATTCTATGCTTCACATACTATAGGATTAAAAATAATAATAATAATTTCATGAAGTTTTGACCAAATTAAGGTGGTTAGACATACAATTTTTATATTTTTAAAGTTGTAATAAAAATTCATAATTAATATGTATCACATCGACATGAGTCCTCTACTTATATCTAAAATCTTATAAAAAATATTATCATTTTATTGTGGTCGGTGGTGGACAGACACCTACTTCTTATTTTTCCTAAAATTTCAAATTTTCACCAAATAGATTTCTTTTAAAAAAACCTCGTAGTTTAGAAACTACATTCAATTTGCTACATATTCTATTATTACATATTTTTGAAATAATATAGATAACTTATTCAAATTTTTAGGTCAAGTTTCCTAACTCTAATTTTTCTAAATTTTTTGCCACTTAAGGGCCTATTTTTTCCATGATGATCTTGCACATACCCTTTTTCCTATCAATTTTCTTTGCTAGTTCCTTTTCCTTATCAATTCAACTTGCTCCTCCATTTTTTATAGCATCTCAGGCCCAAGGCTAATCCTATCTTCTAGCTTATCCCATCTTATAGGAATTCGACACTTATTCTCATACAATGCTTCAAATCGAGGCATCTTAATAGTAGAATGATATGATTTATTTTATGAAAAAACCACAAGTGACAAGTAATCTTCTAATTTTTATTGTGGATCCATGTGATACATTCTCAGTAAATATTCTAACTCTTGGTTTACTCTTTCTTTTTAACTATCAGTCTCTAGATGATATAATGAACTTATGTTCAACTAAATCCCAAGTGAGGAAAATAAGGTTTTCCAAAATCTAGAGGTTACACGTGTATCCCTATCCAATAGAATCTTCTCTAGGACTCCATGTAACCTAAACAACTCTTGCACAAACTTACAAGCTATGACAAATGCTCCTTCTGTCAAGTTCCTTGGAATAAAATGGGCTACCCTAGTGAGTTTATCAACCACTATAAGAATAGTGTTATGCTTATTCCTAGACATAGGGAGTCCTTGCACAAAATCCATGCTAGTGACTTGCCATTTCCTCTTTGTACTTTTATGAGGGTATAGTAACCCTACCAAATGATGATCTGCTTAACTTTCAACCTCTAGCACTCTAAACAACTTTCTACAAACCTTGTAGCATCCCTTTTAATTCCCTTCTAGAAATATAATGGCCTCACATCATGTAGTATTTTCATAACTCCAGGATGTCCAAAATAGGTGTGCACTTTCTTGTACACAATATTCCTTAATTCCTTAGATTTGGGTACATACATTCTCCCTCTATATCTAAGTAATATATTAGGTTAAAAAAAACACATTCATATCTTGAATCTTGTGGATTTTCCAAGAGTGATTGTTTAACCTATAATACTCATCATCCTTGGATTAATTATACAATTCTTGATTTCTAAAATTGGAATGAATTGATACCATCAAGGAGATATGCCTCCTTCAACTTAGGGCATCAATAAATTTGTTTTCCTTGACCTTAATATAATTGATCTCAAAACCGTAGTTCAATATCAAATAAAGCCATATTATTTGTTGTGCATTCATATTTGGCTCGATAAATAGATACTTCAAACCATAGTGATTAATTTTTAGTTCAAACAGTTTCCCAAGAAAATAGTCCCTCCACATTTGCAATGCATGGACAACTACCACTAATTCTAAATCATGTGAAGCATAATTCTACTCATAAGGCTTCAATTTCCTAGACTTGTAGGTGATTACTTACCCATTCTACATTAGTACTCCACCTAGACCTTCTCCTGAAGCATCCATGATGACACCAAAATTTTCTTATGGATCTAGTACTTTAAGTATTAGAACTAGGTATGTGTAAGATCATGATGGGCCAAAAAGTGGTGATATGATGGGTATGTGTAAGGTATGTGGTTGATGACTTCTTTTTACCCAAAATTGATGAAACAAAAAGTGTTTTTAAAGGATATTCTCATCTTTCCACCAATATAAATTATGCTTTACTTTGAATTTAATAAATAATTATTATTCATTTTCTATTTGAATTAAGACTAAAGTCCTAATTGATAGGCTGATTGAAAAACATCTATAGCTTTCACATAATATCACATTTTTGAATTTAAAACATGTGTCACATTCTATGCTTTTCATACTATAGGATTAAAAACATTGAATTTCATGAAGTTTTACCAAGTTAAGGTGGTTAGACATATGAGCTTTTATATTTTTTAAAAGTTGTAATAAAAATTCATAATTAATTATTTACTTAGAAAAAAATTACAAAACATATGCATCACATCGGGACATGAGTCCTCTACTTATATCTAAAATCTTATAAAATAATATTACCATTTTATTGTGGTTAGGGTGGTCAGACAGACACCTACTTATTTTTTCCCTAAAATTTAAGTGCTATTGCATTGAAATTTCAAATTTTCACCAAGTAGATTTAAAAATAAAATAAAAATTCTAGTAGTTTAGAAACTGCATTCAATTTGCTACAGATTCTATTCTTACATATTTTTGAAATAATATAGATAACTTATTCAAATTTTTGCATCAAGTTTCCTAACTCTGATTTTTTTGAATTTTTTGCTACTTAAGGGCCTATTTTTTCCATGATAAGCTTGCACATACCCAACTATGGTTAACTTCTCCTTAAGTTGATCGAATGTCACCTAACAAATTTTTGTCCACTCAAACCTTTTCACTTAACTTTACAATGATCTGATGGAAAAATCCATCTTGGAAAAATTAGGCACAAACTTTGAGGACTGTAATATCCTACCATACCCATAAAGATTCTAACTTCTTACACATTCTTCAATGTTGGTCATTCTATTACTACTTTAATCTTTGCTAGATCAAATACAATTCCCTTAGCTGAAATCACATGGCCCAAATAGTGCACCTCTTTTTGAAAGAAGGTACACTTTGAAAGTTTCCCATAAAGCTTATGCTCCCTCAGACACTGTAGAACAATTCTCAGAAGCAAGAGGTGTTCTTCCTCATTCTTGGAGTAGATAAGAATGTTATCTAAGAAGGCCAACACAAACTTGTCCAAAAAATCCCTAAACACATTGTTCATTGGGTTCATGAATGTTGTAGGTGCATTCGTTAGTCCAAAAGGTAAGACTATAAACTCATAATGACCATACCTTGTCCTAAAGGTTTCTTTATGAATGTCTTCATCTTTGATCCTTGGTTGATGATATCACAACCATAGATAAATCTTTTAAAACACCACCACTCCATGCTTCTAATCAAAAATACCATTGATACATGGTAAAGGGTACTTGTTCTTTATTGTTTCCTTATTTAGCAAGCAATAGTCAATGCATAGGTGCAGTGTACCCCCCTTCCTTTTAACCAAGATCATTGGTAGTCTCCAAGGTGAAACACTGAGCCTGATTAGTCCCTTAGACAATAACTCTTGAAGTTGAGCTTTTAACTCCATAAGCTCAACTGTGGTCATCCTATACAGAGCCTTAGATATAGGTTCTGACCCTAGAACTATTTCAATAGAGAAGTAAAATATTCTCTTAGGAGGTGACCTAGGTAGTTCATCTAGGAAAACATCCTCAAATTCTCTCAAAACGAGATATTTATCCATATCTAATTTCTTTGGTTCCACTATCTCTTCCTCTTCAGCTTTAGGAAGATCTTGTGTTTCATTGTACCCTATATCATCTTGAAAGATGAACTCCTTATACTCATCCACATTTTCCATCTTAACTACAAAAATTTGACACCCCTTTTTTATGGTTCTATGCAACTATACAATGGATATTTGTTGCAATTTTATTTCCCTAGGTGTACCTTGCTAGTGTACGTTGTGCTCATGGTCATCTAGACACTTTAAGGTCTCGACATGACAATTGACCTTGGCTTTATGCCTTCATAACCAACTCAAACCTAGAATGACATTGTATGAACCAAAGGGGGCTACATATAGGTTTACTTCCATTGAGAAACTTATAAGGTCAACCCTTTCCTCAAATAGACATTTCTCTACCCTTGCTCTTATCCGGTTAGCATATTCCATTGACCAATACTTTTCCATAAAGGCAGCTTTCCTAGCTAACTTACTAGCTACTTTAGGAGAAATAAAAAATGTTGTAGCTCCAATGTCTATTAGAATGGAAATTGGGATGCCAAGTAAAATAACTAGAACATCAATCGAAGTGATTTGGTACTTGGCCTATCAATTATCTAGCACTGCATGGATTCTTTGTTGGAATGCTACTTGCTGAGAAGGTAAGGGATTTCCATGTGGTTGTGCTATGTGAGTCTTGTTGGAAAATTTATTGGCATAATGATCAACGCTACATGAGAAACATCCCCCAACTAGTCCTTTTCTTTTGGGTGCCCTTCTAGAATGGTCTTCATTCCTTTTGGGGTTGTTATTGTTACCCCTATGATCACCCCTAGACTTGTTTTGATTACCATGAAAACTCCTATCGCACTTCCTCTTAAAATCAGATCGATCACCTTTTTTCTTGAAACTTTGATTGTTTTGAGACTAATTATACCTCTTGCAACTATTTTCTCAAGAGGAAAAAATAGACTTCGGCTTCTAGTCCTGCTTGATAGCATTTTCGTACACTTGGTCCATAGTGGTAGGATCATGTATGTCTACTTCACCCTTGATTTTTGTGTTAAGATCCATTATAAATTTCTTGATCCAAAATTGCTCGGCCTTATGGTAATGAGGCATGTACTTGAGAAGGCAGGTGAATTTCTCCTAGTACTCATTCACTGTGGGATCTCGTTGGTTTAGGTTTTGGAAGTCCATCAACTTCTAATCAAAGTATAACTAAGGAAGCCATCGCTTATGAAATATTTCACAAACTCATCCCATGTTAATCTTAATGAGCTAAGCCAAGCTCCATCTTCTTGCTCATCCACCACATGGATTGTTCTCCTGACAGTTGAAAGCCTCACTAGACAACTTTGGCCACTTTAGAATAATTTTTATTTTGAAATATTTTTCCATCTCGATTAACCATGCTTAGGCGGCATCACCACTTGTGGTTCTCTCAAACTTTGGTGGTTTGACTGTCTTCATGTCTCATGATAATTCTTGAGCAAGCTAACTTCTCTTAATCCTATCAAACTTTGATTGATAGTTGTCACTTCCATGTTCACTTAAAGTGGTGTGATCATTGGAGTTCTCACCTTCTTCTTATTTGGAACTTCCTACTCTATTCTATCTACTCCTCTAACCTCCTGCTCGAGGTGATCGATCATGTCCCTTATTTCTATCAAAATCATCAAGATCTAATCTAGTTTGGCCTCAATGTTTTCAGTGGTTTGAACCACTTCCTAGCTACCCCCAAGATTAGTTCTTGTTCAAAAATTTACACAAAAAGTATCCCACCTAGAGATTCATTCCAATTATCTCATAAAAATATTTATCAAACAACTTTAAAAAATTTATCATTCAATCATTCATCAAGAAAATAAGGCACTTCAACACAAGCTTTTTTTTTTGTCAATTACTTTTTCTTTTATTCAATATTAAGGATTCCAATAATCCTTTACTACATAGATTACATAAGAATACTATTCATAATAGTCAAGGGGAGTATATCCCTCAAATTCACTTTCTGATACACAGCTACGAGGAACATATTCCGCTGACTCTCTCTCAAATGCAATCATTATAAGTTTAGAAGATGAGGACCATATATGAGGGTTCCTATAGATAAGAGGAGGACTAACACTACACTTTGTGAGTATATCCCATGAGAGTGGTAAGGAAGCAGACCTAGCCGGAGAAATTCAAGGTATATATTGGGTTGCTTCCTGCATTTTCTTCTTTTCTTGTCTAATTCTAGGCATAACATTGTTGAAAGTTTTTCTATCACTAAGCCATATTGCATTATCAACATTGGTTTCCTCTATTGTTTTAACTATGGCTTGTCTTTCCTTTTTTTCTTTCAAGTAGCACTCATTTTTTATTACTAACTTCCTAATAGTCATATTGAGTCACACCATTCTAGCACAAGAAGTCCAAACATTAATTCTTCATAATGTTATGAAAGATTATCATAGTGAGCTCATCGGTCTTAGTGTTGAACCTGGTAGCTTGACACATCCACTAAGGAATTTAATGGCATCCAAAGCTTGCGTAAGCACATATCTATGATGAAAATTTTAGATTGTAAACTATGCAACAATGTTGTAAATGCAATTTTGATTTTAAGCAATGAACAAGATGAATAAAATTAAGTGAAATACAATAAATTGAATGAAACAGAAAGTCTTCCAATTAAAACAAGAAGGTAACAACAACAAGTAGAAACTTCGAAACTAAACTTTAAATGCTAGAAATGAAGTGAAAAATATGTAGAGGAGTTGATTTTCCCTCGAGGTGACGAATGAGTCCCAATGATGATTTTTTTTAAAAAAATCAAAATTTTTGAATTGAATTTTATACTTTTTATGTTTTCTGATGCAAATCTAAGATGCAAATGCAGAATTTGATTGTTTTCCAATGAAATTAGATGAAACAATGCAAGCTATATGAGCTTTCACTAATGCAAATTTTGAAACCCTAGAATGCAAATTAACCAATGCAAAACCTAATGCAATGTTAATGCAAGCTAAATCTAGGATGTAAATGCACTCCAAATTAGAATTATGATGCTCTAAATGTAGGTTCACCAAAATGAAAAGGTGGAAATTTTGGATGATTTTTAGGTTCTCTTTCACCTTTAGGGTTTTGGATCTAAAAGGAGAGAAGCAATTTTCACACTTTTCACTCAAGAACAAACCCTTGATGTTTCAATCCAAAGAAGATTGACATATTGCAAAGGAACTGTCCTAAAGGATGAATGATATCTAATGAAGGGTTCACAACCAATTTTAGACTTGGAAAAGATAATGCAATGCAAGTTGTAAAACAAAACCCTAATTGAATGCAATGACCTAGAAAGATGAACAAAATGAAACAGAAAGCTATGAGATAGAAAGTGTGCACCTGGGAGACTAAAGAAGGAAAAATATATGGTCTAGAATTCTAGAAAATCTATCGTCAATGTTGACTGTGACTCATTTGCCAAGCTGGGAAAATCAGTCCAATTTCTAGGAAAATGTGCAAATACAAGTTTTAGCCAAAAGGGTATCTAGATCTATGAAAATATTTGTCAGGCCTGCATAGTGGGACTCATTCACCAATAGTGGTGAATCAGTCCACTTCTGGCTTTCTAGAAGTTTGGGATCTAATTCTATTCCTCTCGGTCTGCTTTGCTCTTTTTGACTAGTTTCTGGATCTAAAATTGTGAATTGCCACATGTAGACCTTCTCCAAGGCTTGATGACAACTTTAGGGATTTGAAAAAATTTCTCCAACTTTGATTCTTGAAAAATCTACAACCTAGCTCAAACCCTAGCAACAAGGTTCTACAAGTATGCTTGAAATGGTTGTAATGGATATAGTTATTGACTCTTGCTAGAATGATGTTGATCTTGTTTGAAACACTTGCTTGAATCATAAACTCTACATCACAATTGTTAGCACAATAACAAACATGAAGAATACAATCCTTGACATGATGATTAGCACTTGAAGAATGCTCTAAAATGCTTGATAATCTACCCTTGAAATACTCTTGAATGCTCTTGTGAACTCTCTTGAATGCTAAGTGTTGAATATGAGTGAAAGAACCTTGTATTTATACTTAATTATGTAAAAATTCCCAAAATTACAACACTACAAGCCGACATCAATCTAGGAGAATAAAATCCCACCAGATTTTTGAATTAAATTTGAATTTTGGTCACATGGGACTCATTCGCCCAAGGTGGTGAATGAGTCCCATCAGACATAATGTATGGGACCAAAAATGAAAAGTGCTTAGAAATGTGTAAAAATTGGTTCGAGGCCAAAAGATCCAGGTGGGATCCATTCGCCCATGGTGGAAAATGAGTCCCAGACACTAAATCTAGGCCACACAAGCTAGGGACACCTGAATTATGATTGGTTACTGATTGGTGTCAGGATTATTCTTGAAAATATGCAATAAATGAGGCTTGTGGATGCAAATTAGGGCTAATTAAATCACAAGATATCCTAATTATTAATGACAAGCCTAGAGAAATGTGAAAGTGTGTTACAACATTTTACAAAACTCTAAATAAGGCAAGAATAAGGCTGATTATGATTAAAGTTATGTTTATTATGCTTAGTTGATTGACAAAACCCTAGAAAATTGTGAAAGTGTGTTACAACACTTCACAACACTTTTGCAAGGCACCATTAAGTTCCATTAGTTCACAAGGTCCCAAGACCTAATGTGAATGTGTTATCCAAATTACAACACTAAATCAAAGCAACATTAAGCCAAAATCCACAAGGAGGGCCCAAATGAGTGTGAAAATGTAAAGGGATCCATTTTACTACACTACATCTTGTCTAATTCTAGACATATCATTGCTTAAAGTTTTTGTATCACTAAGCCATATTACATTATCAACATTGGTTCCCTCTATTGTTTTAACTATGTCTTCTCTTTCCTTCTTTTCTTTCAGGTAACTCTCATTTCTAATTACTGACTTCCTACCAGTCATCTTGAGTCACACAATTCTAGCACAAGAATTCCAAACATTAATTCCTCACAATGTTATGAAAGATTATTATAGTGAGCTCATAGGTCCTAGTGTTCAACCTGATAGCTTTGATACCACATGCAACATGTCCCAATTTTACCCCACATATTTTTCATAAGTTTTTAACTTGCAAAGTAAATAACATAAATGCTCAAGATCTTGATCATAATTTTTTTTCCTTTTCATTAACATAAAATGCACATATCATATATCATTACATGAATGAATTAATCTTTATGTAATTTCCAATGAATAAAATACATCTTTCAAATACATTTTCTAAATGATTTAATATCATAAACATAAACACATCATATCCTTCAATAGTTCAGTGGTTTAATGGATGAAGTGTCCACCTACGGATCTTCACTTCTTTTGTTTCACAAGAATCAACAACCAAATACAAGAGGGAGGGCATCATACAAGTGCTTTTCCTCCAACCACAAATTTAAGTGATCCCTTGTACATCTTCCTTCCCAAGAAGATAGCCCTTCCCTTCAGTCAAGAGACTGGTATAAAGACCACAACAATGCACATCTGAGTATCTAGTGTTGTGTGTCCTACAAGTCTAGTACAACCATACACTAGATACCTTCCAATAAGCATGACTCTATTGACTAGAATGCAATCTTGGACCACAATGAGTGGACTAAGTGTAAGCAGTGGCTTTTGCACCTACTCTAGCTAGAGATTTCATGTATAATAATTCCACTTCCTATGAGTGGATTTGTATGTTCACCTACCCTTACTCAACTTGAAAACTATAATGAACATTGACCCTCAAGGTTATACTCACAAAGAAAGATATATAAATTGACAACATCAATAGTGACAACATAGACCTTAAATACTTGACACATGCACTAGATTACCCTTCATATGGTTGTAAAGTTAGGTTTCAATAATTTCCTCAAATTCAAGTACATATCCCAATCCCTATGGAATGACTTACCCTTTTTCATATAAGGTATATATCTATTTGAGAATGTAAGTTCTCATCCCAAAACAATATAACCAAAACATAGGTATTCTCATCACACTATCATCCAATCCTATTTCATTATGACTCTAAACCATTTTATTGTAATTGATCATAAAATTTCAAAGAATATATACACATTATTATAATATAGTGATTATTCAACAACTTGATCTTTCAAATGCATATAGTCATGAAACACTCATATCATGATCTATATAAATTCTCTAATTCAACCAATGAAGATTCAAGTATTTATTTCTATCTTTATAACAAGGGAATGCATACAATAATAGCTCAACATTATCCAATCAACACACAATTTAATTCCAAAATACAAAAGATTAAAATAGATAGATTATGAAGCATGCTTGGACAATAACTCTTCCAATGAGTAAAACTATTACAACTTCTTCCAAATGGTAGCTCTACTTGCATCCTCCTACTTTCTTGACTTCACAAATCAGATTGACCTCGCTCCAGCAATTCACACAATTTCACTAAAATAATACTTTTAACTCACTCAACAAGTTATTTTCTATCTCACAAAATAACTCTACATTTGTAATCAAAGTAATTCAACTTCAATAGAATAATCTTAGCAATATGATGGATGAATAAACAATGAAATGTTTCTCTCAATTTATATGCAATAATGAGGAATTGGATGCTACATATTAGCTAATAGATACATGACCTTTCCTTATTTCTATCACCTTTCTAAATAGGAAACATGAACTCAAATCAAACTCTTAACTTATGCAAGTTGAATGGCAAGCTGGGTTCCCTATTCTTATATTGTTGGTAGCAAAAAATTGACATATAAATAGTCCCAAGCATACTTAGTTTCTACCCCTATGGCTAAGTCATTAAAATCAACTTACTCATACCTTTTTACCAGGTCAAAATTATTTGAAAATATAATAGTGAACTTGGCAATAGTTCCCTATTTTAATGTATTTTTTTTGTAGCTTTTAAACTCCTAAAACTTGCAAACAATACACCTCTAGTTGGGTGACTTGGGAAAACATATAACAACTAGAAAATGATATTAATTACTATGCACTGTGTGGTTAATAAACTCTCTTCCCATATGCATTTATCATGCCACATGTTGGCTTCTATTTATATATATACATATACATATATGTGTGTGTGTGTGTATGTGTGTGTATATATGTATATATATATACATATACATATACATATACATACACACACACACACACACACACACACACACACACACGCACACACACACACACACACACACACACACACACACACACACACACACACATATGCACATTTACTACAACATCATCATGCTTTTAAAGCTTATTCGCTTCTAAGTAAAAGTATGTGGTAACATTCAACGAGGTGTAACATTTTCTTGAAAGAAAAAATATTTTTTTCTAAACTAAACATACAAGATTTATAACTTTGAAAAAAAACAAAAAAAAATTTCATGAATATGATTGATTCATAGAGCTAACTATATTGATAGAAAGAATAACATTTTCCACATTATTTTAATAATGACATTTTTAGAAAAAAAAATCTTTTGAAAACTCACTCCTACAGATAATGACAAAACAATATGACATGAAAAAAAATATTTAGGCTCCCATGCATCATATTTTTTTAAACGATGACATATTTAATTTTAACCAAAGTGAAAATCATGTGCAATAGAAGGGAAAATGCTTTCTAAATATCCAAATTTAACTAAAGTGAACATGTTATCTGTATGCCTAATGTGCTATGTATATGTCTATCAATATTTTCAACGGTCCTATTAGATAAATGCAAGCATAGTGGCATAGGCAACTTGAATGACAAGTAATAGTTTTAATGATCACCCCATTTATATTGTACACCCTAAAAAATTATATTCGATGTACTTAGATTCTTTTCTTTTTTTTAAACTTTGGAAAGAACTAATTTTTTAATAAATTATTTTAAAATAGTGATATGTACATATAAGTTTTATGTTAAATGAAAAAATATAAATATTATAATTTGTAATATTTTTACTTTTTAAAATTGATTATTAATGTAAGAATATATGAAATTTACTTTTATCATAATTTTTTTTTTTTAATTTTAACTAGAACATTATCATATGTTTAAATTTTATAACTTATTATTTAGTTAGTGTATTGATAATGTTTTCATTTAAATTTTTATTTATTATTATGTTTCAATAATAAAAAAATTAATAATTTAAAATAATAATAAAAAATAGATTCAAGATTAAGTTTATTAGTATAATTATGATTATGTAAAATAAATTACAAATATAATTATGCATTGGGGTAGAGGGTCTAGTTTGATTGGTTTAAGAATTTGGTTGCAAACAAGAGGTCATGAGGTCTAGTCTCCCCTCCATCCCCATGGTATTAAAGACCATGTCACACCATAAAAAAAGAAAACAAAACAAATTATACAAGTTTTTAATCAAATACTTTAATTCAATAATTATTAAAATTAAAACTATTAATTAACTTATAATTGTAAGTATAATTATTATTAATTATTATAATTATGGTTAAGGTTGCAATTAAGATTAGAGAAAGGGTTAAAATTAGGAACCTACATTTAGGTTACGGATTATAGTTTTTGAAAAGGAAAAAAATAGGTTTTACAGGGACCTGAAACTATGAAGTTCAAACAAACAAAAGATAACCATAAAAAGTACCAACAACCGACCAGCTGTCCCAAAAAGGAAACGACAGCAACAAAAGATAGCAGGGTCCAAAAAAAGGACCACCCAAAAAAACCAGAAAACCAAACACCAAGTTACTCCAAATTATTCAGTAACTCCTCAGCTTCTTTTTCAACATTCTGCATATCCTGTAACCCCTGCCTAAGGATTTGAACCGTGTGTGAAGAAGTCGGGGTTTTCCTTTTTATGTTTGCTCTGGTACGAGTCGAAATACCTTCACCGGCCGATTTGCTGCCGCCTCTGTTCACATCCAAATCCACCACCAGCAAACCCTTTTGACTTTTTTCAAGCTTTTCCACCATCGCATTTATGATGATTGTATTATGCCTTGCGATTTTGTGGTTGTTTGCAACAGTGGCCCTTATGTTTCGTCCAATCTTGAACATATTACATTCAATACTTGTCAATCTATCCTCCTGTAGTTGCTGTCTTTTCCTCGGTAAAGGAATTTCCTGTTCCTCACTAACTCTTCTGTCCCAACTGATCTTCTGCTCCAGTTCCATAACCTTATTATTGAGAACAGTAATACGGCCTTTCAAATCACAAACTTCTTCATAAATAAATTATATATATTATTTCAAAAGATTTCATGTTTTGAAAATTTTATTTATTTAAGATTTATTTTAATTTAATTTAAAATTATTTAAGAATTATTTTATTAGTTGATAGGCTACATGTAGTGCGAGATTTGAGCTTGAAACAAGTCTCACACTTGCAAACCATTATTGAGTCATCGTAAAACAAGTTTTATCTATCGTTTAATGGTAAACCAATTGTCGTTTAATGGTAAAAGGCCCCAAAATCTTACTTATCATATAAAAGCAAATAGATATTCATTTTCCAACTAGATGAGAACATTCTATTTCCATTTTTTTTTTCATTTGTGTTTTAAATTTGTATGCAAATATTTAAAAATCAAATAAAACTTAATTTCTTTAAGAAAAAATCTAAATTTGTCTAAGTTTTTTTCATTATATTATATAGCACTTATTATTAATTGTTTAATCTAGTCACATACAACCAGAATTTGCAGCACATGGCATCCACACACACCCATACACAAACACACACTCTCTAACATATTAACATACATATAGTTTTCTATCGGCATAATCCTAGAACCTCCTTTAGATGTAAGTGCTAGATTTATATAGTTTAGAGTTACTTTACTTTGAGCACATTCAATTTCAATTGTATTAGTCAAATTTTGTCTAATACAAATCAAGCATAGAGTCAAAATCAAACCTAACAACTATAATTCTCACAACTCTAATAGTATTGAAATGTATTAAACTGTCAAACTAAATTATTGTTTTGTAACCTTTCTATCAATTAAATAACACATTATTTATCTACCTCTAAATTGACAGAAAATACTTTTATTACAATACAGAAAAAAACTTATGATAATAACACTTATCAACTTCAAATCAATCAATTAATTAAAATGATAATATATATTTAATTATTCCATCGACATAAACTACACTGTACATACCCTTTGAGTCTCCAATATGACAATATAGACATGGCGTTCTTTCTCAAAGGAATAAGGTGGAACACAAGAACGAAGAAAATGGAGCCACTTAATTGACCAAACAAGGTGGAGTTTCCTGTCATCATTTGGATAACTGGCAAGCTTCGAGAGGCTGGTGGGTCCGCTACTCCAAAAACTAAATTTTAAGAAGTCCATGCCAGGAATGCCACCGCCTATAAGGGGTCTGAACTAGTAAATCAAGTAGCTTGCCGACGTCGAAGTCACTGAGCCTAAAGACTCTAGCGGGGTTCACGGAGGCCTTGTCGAAAGCTCCTCGGGCCAACATGTTGGCCCCCACGATGAAACCCAATACAAACCGGGGAAATGATATTAATGTTCCCTTCGGCTCGATGAACTAAAGCCCAAACGTCATCACGATCTCAAACTCCAGCTCACTGCACGCCCACACACTAGACGACAGCGACAGAGGGGTCGTGCTCTACATAAGGCGGCCTTCAGCAGAACTAAAAAGAATCAACCTAATAAAAAGATAAGCTTGGGTGAGCTACACCCTTACCAGGCTGCCAGTTGCGAGCTTCAATAGCTCACAAGCCCCGATGGCGCTCAGTAGCTGTGGAATCCAGTAGAGAATTGAGTAAGAAGCGAGATGTACCACTTCCCGGCAACTCAGGCGCCGAATGTGGCAGCCGTGTTGACGTGGCTTCCGGAAATATTTTGCCGCCATAGCAACGGCCACAAACAGCCAAAACGTGTGCGGAAGCTCCACGGCCACAAGTCTGGCTAGTTGACGCGTTGTCCGTAGGTTTAGATGAGCATGCACAACCCACGAGTTCATCCACGATTAAGAGGTACTATACTCTGCTAACGCAGAGGGTTGCTCGGTAGCCGGTGACAGCCCACCACCCATTTCCTTATCATCCCCTTCCCGCCCAATCGCCGGCGTTAGCGGTCGACATCAATCTACACCAGCCCGTCATCTATAACATGGTCGGTAGGTTACAAATTAAAAAATATACAAAAGAATTGCGTAGTGGGTAACGCTAAAGTCTACAGGCTTGCTTGCTCTCCCTACGTCAATGTTAACGCAGAGAGGTACTGATATGACATTCTTGAGAAATATCAGGCGCCCATACTGGTGGGTATGGGCAACAACATTGTGTTCTTGTTAGCGCATTATAAAGTCAAAGGATGTGAGGTATCCCAATGCTAAATATTCAATGTAATGAAAAAACGTATGGTCTGTGCTGTTCAACCGGTATAGTTTATGCCCCACTGGAAATTAGGTGTCAAGATTGCGTTATTAGTATTAAATTTTTTGTTGTTTTGTTTGTGGAATGTTAATCTCCCTTCTAGCTTTTTGTATTTCGTCAGATATTTTCATTCTTGGTGTTTCTTTTTCCACGATGTGCTCAACCATATCTCTAGACATTATATCATCAACTTCATATAGAAATTTCACTGCTGTGGTTGTATTTTAAACTCTCGAGATAGATTCACAGATTAATACTTAGATGATTTCTGTTAATGTATCTGTTCAGGCTGCGAATCTACTCAGATAATTTAAAGAACAGCTGAGAGCCAACAAGGATTTTATAAGACACAGTCAACAAGTGGAAGAGAAACAAACGGTGATTTGTATATCCAGTTTTCTGTCGCTGCTATACTGATCACTGATCAGTTATGTCAATGTCTTACTGTAACTGGATTTATGTACTTTGTTAAATGACTAGTTCGTATCTCCTGTAAGTACCATATATGTTGCTTTAATTGTTATCTTTCTACTACTGCGCGGGGCTCTTTCTTGGCTAAGATGTAACTTTTATTTCTTCGCCGCATGTTTTCTGTAACTGTTACTACAATTTTTATTTTTATTTTAAATTATTTTATTTGTATTCTCAGTATAAAAAAGTTTTTACATGTTCAAAACAAAACCAAAAGAGTTCAAATTATCCCATAAAGTGGAGGTGTCCATCATACGTAAGTAAACATGATTATTTTTGGAATGTTTTGTATCAAACCTACTTAAGAGTTTAATTAGTAGAATGATAAATTTTAAAATTTATGATGTAAGCATTTTGTAAACATTTTGCAAGGAGGGGGTCTACCATCTTCCTTTTCTTAAGGAAATTAAGATCAAAAGAGCATCTGCATCTGTATAGAAGGAATTTAAACACAGTTCATCTCCTCTCCGAGTCTCCCATATAAAAGGAATAAAAAAATTTAGTATAAATTTGATGACTGTATTATTTTTGGTATTAAATTTAATAAAAAAATAAGGAAGACTATATCATATGAAAAGAGTGATTTTGGATGTATTATCAATTTTAAAAATATTAAAGTATTTGTTATTTAAATTATAATTATTATATTTTTAAATAAGACATGTCTTAATATTTGAAGGATAAATTTGAATGGATAATTATCACTAAAACTTATTTGACAAGCATGATCAAAATTCTCAAATTTTAAAAGCCTTGCCCATACATACACATTCTTATACATTTATTTGCATTTTATTAACTCTATACTGACCACTTATTACACTAACCATAATTAAACATCCATTATGTGTACAACTTTAATGTTCTACCATTTTAGATCATTTCCATATCCCTAATCTATAGATTCAACGCCTAACTCTTAAAAATTTAAATCAAAATTTGGAAAACTCCCATTAATTTCACTGCTTATTATTATGAGCAAATTAGACATATGTTTTAACAATTTGAGTATGTGTGCATGTATTTAAACACATTCATTTGTATTTATTTTGCATCATCTCACATTCAATCATCGTCTCTCATCCTTGGAGTATCTAAGGAGAAACCAATAGCGAAGCACTTCAATTTTGTGCCCTAAAATGAAACTACATATTTATTGTAAGACATTGTGTATTGTCTATTAATATTTTACATGAGTTTATATTGGTTGACTTAAGAGATCATGCCACAATAAAAATACTACTAATCCTCTAAAGTTATTTTTAAATATCTTTAGTCCTAACACTAAAGAAAAGGGCATAACCAATGAGGTTAGATCTCTATAATAGAAGGATTATCTACAAGCATGAAAAGGGATTAAATTTGTAAACTTGACCTTAAATAGAGCATAAGTTTTGTGTAGAACATGAGGAATTAGATTAATAGAGATTTATCATTTCTTAGTTTATAGAAAACCTTATTAAAATAGTATGAAAATTTAAAAAATTGCTTTAATATATTCAAGGTCTAACTTCAAATTAAACAAAAAAAATAGGTCCTATGATTTTGGTAATTTTGGGGTAAAAGCAAAAACCTGTGTTACACTTTTGGTCAACTAAATAGTTCTCAGTGGAATGGTTTCATCCTAAACACTTTCGGGTGAAATAGTTTTGCCCAAAATTACTTGGCCTATACATGGCAGATAAGGTTTCAAATGAAACCCTTTTGTTTGAAATAATAAAACCCTTGATCAATTTAAAATCTGACTCAATTCACATGTATATTTTTGGATGAAAGGGTTTTAGTCAAAACCCTTTCACCTAACATCCTTGTTGGCAGCCACCTCAGTTTTTTTCAAAAATTTCTAAAACTTTCCACTTGAACATGATATTCCTTCAATCAGAATGATTTTTTTCAAAAACCTAAAAATACCCTTTTGTAGAGCTCAGAGTCAAGAATCTAAATATGCATTTTTTTATATGTTGATTATTTTTTAATTTTTTTTTAATTTTAAATAATGCAAGTAGGTTGTTAAAATAAAAAATGAGGCTGATTAGAAATTAAAAAATACTAAAACATATTGAGAAATATAGGGTGCACACTAGAGGAGAGAATCCTCTCTAAAAGGGCATAATTTTTTTTTTGAAAATGATACAAACATAGACAATAGTTGATGCCAAATGAAAACTATCAAATTATGGTACATTTTATTTTAACATGTTATTATGAGGATAACATACATCAAATTTTTATTTTTTTTTCTATGCACTAGATATTGAAGTTATCTATTTGTGAAAAAAAAATGAGGGAAAAATAAAGTTGTTTTCTATTATTTTCTTGATGTCAACTCAAGATCACTTTTTTCCAAAAAAAATAGCAAATTTTCTCTTAAATTTAAAAATAAAATAAAATATTTTTAAAAAAATTAAAAAATTATAGGAATAAACTTCATCAAGAGTTCTACATTTCATTTTTTTACATCATTTTGAAATTAAAAACATAAAGATCACTTTTATGTGGTCGAGGTTGAGAATTTTTGTTTGTGTTGGCCAATTCCTTTATAAATTGTGACATAGGTTTGTAATTTTACCCTTTGCTCGAAGAAAATTTGAGCTCCAAGAATGTTGAAAATTAATTAATTTAAATATTTTTACCATTAAAACATATGAACTAGGCAAATAATAATCACTCAACAATAATAACATTTAGATTTCCTAAATTTGATGATTTACTAAGAAGAGAATTAATACAAATAGTCAACTTCTAGAAATAAATGATGACATCAAGTCACACTTAAAATTAGAGAAATATTATTTTTATTTGTATCTCAATAATAAGGACATCCATACATTAGAAATAAAATAAAATCCAATAGCTACAAAAAATTAAAATCAAACTCTTACAAACTATAGAAAATAAGATATTTTCAATGCCTTACATTTAATAATTTTGGCACCAAAATGCAAATAAGATGCCTTAATTTGAAATAAGTGACTTGGAAAGCCTTATGAATAGGAAAATACTCTTGTACAACACTTACAATAGAAAAAAAGATAAAACCAAAAATCTAGGAATTGCTTAACATAACAAAGACCCAAAAACTTGCAAACAAACACAAAAAATTAGAAACTTCTCTAATGAATATAGGATGAGATTGCTCTTCTAAATTAAAAGGGAAACATCCTCTAAATCCTAAAATTAATGGGTTTTCATCCTCAAATTTATGATTAAACTTCAAAGTATAGACTATAATGCCTAAAATAATGAATAAAATTTGTGAAGAATATTTAAAGGAGTCACATGCAAATTTGGTGCCCAATACCCATGCCCATTTCTTGGGAAAATAAAATAATTTAAAATTTCATTTCCCTCCATTAAATATTTTCTAACATTAGATTAAATAATCTTCCTTATAATTTATCATTATCTACAAATCATAACTTCCAACTTCAATTGAAATCTACAAAAATCAGTCTAGTGAGTTACATGGGAACGCATGCAAGTCTAATGCCCCATATTAATTTTTTTTATAACTATTTAATATCGAATGGACCATTAACCATGAAAAATATTAATTTTAAGTCTATATAATTAGATACTAGATAAACATTTCCTAAGTATTTACCTTAACTCACTAGCATTATAGGGAATTAGCTAAAAGGTCCTCTAAATTGAATTTTAATTGAAATGAGACATTACAAGTCCTTCCTTCCCAAAATCGTTTTCCTTCATGAAATTTAATTTTAGGTGTTCTAAAATTTAGGCCCTTCACATGTATCATCTTTTACAAGAAGATTCTTCCAATAAACAAGATATTATGGTATAATTTATCTTCTAAATTTATTCACCTTGATATCAATCACAATTTTAGGAATCAAAATTAATCTTCCCTTATCATCTAACAATAATAAATCAAACTAAATGATAGCATGTAAACCAATTTCTTCTTTCAAACATGAAACATGAAGAACATTGTAAATTTTACTATTATTAAGAAGTTCCAATTCATATGCCACTTTGTATACACTTTCCTTAAAATCTTGCAAGGTCTATAAAACTTGGGTTTGATCTTTTCTACCTCACTTCTCTTTATGGAATATTTCCTATATGGCTTCAATTTCAATGAAATCATATAACCTACCTCAAATTGTCTTTATGTATATTTCTAATTGGCATACATCTTCTAAAGATTCTATGCTTATTGTAGGTGATACTTAAACAATCTCAATTTTCTTGACCTTGATGTACTAATTAACTTGCCACAAGTACTCCACTATTTGAAAATAACAAATAATAGTAAGAGAATCATAGCCATATGAATATCTAAACATTTGGTGACATACCAATAGAAATGTGACATGAAGTGGTGTAACAATACTCTTCCAAATGCAACTAATTAATATATATATATATATATATATATATATATATCATTGATTTGAAATAGACTTCTCAAGTGCCCCTCAATTCACTTTTGTACTATTTTTGAATTATTTATAGATTCTATTTATTACTTTGAGGAAGTTAAATATTTATTAAATAGAAAATTTCTTTCCAAACATAATGAGGATTCTACTATCACTATGATTAATTTAAATGTTTGCATGTAACAACCTCCATTCCTAATCTCTTTGTCATTATATAATTTTCTATTTTTATGATAAAATTGGAAGTTCTCTATTGACATATGGTAGATGAAAAGCATTTATTGAGGTTATTTGTGTATAATGTGAGATTATATTATTGTATTTAATTTAAGGTGATTATATTTTTTTATTTTTTAACAATGCTTTTAAGGTATGTGTGGTAAGATGTATTGTGTAATATGAATTAAATTTTGAGAATGGACTATTTAATATTTTCATCAAAGTGTATCAACAAATAATAATTGATTAATTTATAAGAGTAAGTGATTTGATTTTAAAATAAATAAATAAATAGTGTTGGATAATTATGAGTGTATAGTAATACTCCAATTATTTATTATTGTGGTATTTAATTTTATGTAGGAAAAGAGAAGTTTTATTATTTAATTTACATGATATTCATCTTATTGGTAAATTAGAAAAGATGGTTTATAATATTAATTCAAAATTAAACTCCTCAATTAGAAAGAATTGAATATATATACATATATATGTATATGTATTAAATATTATCTTCTTCTAACCCTAACTATAATTGATCCTTGACACTAACCCTAAATCTAATTGAAAGCTAACCTAGTTGAATATTAATCCTTACTCATATGTATTTGTAGCCTTATTTTAACCCTAACCATAATTGAACCATAATACAAATTGAATCATAACCCCAACTCTCAATTAACTATAATTATAATTGAACCAAACCTAAATTGGACTATAATATTAACCATATATGTAAGCCCAACCCTAATTGAACTATAATTGTAACCCTATTGTAATAATTATAATAATTGAAAGATAATTGCAACCGTAAAAATAACCTTAACCCTAATTGAATGTTAACCCTAGTTGATAGAGAAGGTAAAGTACTATTGTGTATAACTAACACTTGTTATTATTACATTATTATTACATTATTATTATATTATTATATTCTTATTATTATTTCATCATGATTATATTATTATATTATGAATATTGTGGGGTTCTCCTTATTACACCAATTTTCTTTACACCAAACCAAAAAATATTCCACACAATGGTGTTTCCATGCACTCCTAAATATGAGAGACCTAGAGTTGAGATTCCTAAAATATCTTAAATGCATTCATCAGAAATGTAAATTATAAGAGGCTTAGGAGCTAGAGTGGCCTTAGTATCCCCAAGAAATAATGTACAAGGAGATAATTAATGATTCTAAGATTAGGGAAATAGTTTAGGAGAAAGAGAGATGTCCTCGCCAAATGCACCAAAAGGATGCACAACCTCCACCATGCTTTTAATTCCTAAGTCTATCTTAGGGAATTCCTTCAATATTTGGGAGGGGTTGGATGAATTTTAGCAAGAGTTGTAGGTCCTCTACATAGTCATGAAAGACCCTTGGGTAAATGGAGAAGCCAAAGAAATATTGAAATCTAGGGACAAGGACCCACAACTAGATTTTGACTTTGTAGAGACCTTAGCTCTGTAGGCATAATTATCCTTGATCAAGTCAAAGAATAAACCATTAATCATAGCCTCATAATTCCCATTATCACATGCATCCAATTGCAACATGCCAAACCCCTCAATCCTCCTATTGCCATTCTACAATATTTTGCTTGCTTTTTGCAATATTTCACTCATCATTTGCAGTCTTCCACTCATCATTTGTAGTTTTTCATTCACCTTCCATCATAAATTCCCACTATATTAATAATATTTTTTATTATTATATTATTATATTATTTTTATTTTTATTGTTAATTTATTATTAAATTTGTTAATATATTATTTTTATTTTTATTATAATATTATTATCTTATTGACTTATCTTATTCAAAACTTTTGGTACGGGCCCTACCCTTCTTTATCTTAATAAAAAAATATCTTATCTTATTATATAAATATTTATTATATTATTTTTATTTTTCTTATTCTATAATTAATTTTATTATTATAATATTACATGAAGATGCATTTATCAATGAAAACTTTTAGGTTTGAAATTTTGTGTAAATAAAATCAAAAGGTGAGGACGAGATAGGATAATAAGATAATAATAATATAATAATGATATAATAATAGTATAATGGGTTAGGGGACCTAGCTTAATTGGCTAAAGCATCCTGTTGTAGGCAAGAGGTCAAGGGGTCTTGTCTCCCCCCATCCATGTGGTACTAGAGGGTGTCTCACACCAACGCCATTGATCACATGAAAAGAGTTTACTAGGTGCATTACAGTTTATAAGGATGCTACTTGATTCCTATAGTCCATATACACACACATATACACATATACATATGTATATATACATACATACACACACATACACATAAAAAATAAAAGAATGAGGATAAGATAAGATAATATTATAATAAAATAAATTAATAAAGTACATTGAGAGATATCCTTTTTGAGATGTATAATGATATCTCTCAATATATTTTATATTATTTCAAAAGATATCATGTTTGAATTTTTTATTTATTTAAGTATATAAAATAAAATAATTCTTAAATAATTTTAAATTAAATTTTAAAAAATCTTTAGAGTTATTTTACTTTCAACACATTCAATTTCAATTGTGTTAGTCAAATTGTGTCTAGTACAAATCAAATTTAAGGTAAAGGTCAAACCTAACAACTACAATCTTCACTACTTTAATTATACTGAAATATATTAAGCTAACAAGAATATTAGTCTCAAACTTGTATTAACCTATTTCTAAATCATTGTCATACCAACTTTCTATCAATTAAATAACATATTCTTTATCTACTTCTAAATAAAAAACAATTACTTTTATTACGATAAAGAAAACTCATGAATAATAACACATCAAACTTCAAATCAATCAAATAATTATAATGATAATTTTTTTTATAAATTATACGATCCACATAAACTACACTTTCAAAGTCCAATATGACAATATAGACATTGCGTTCTTTCTCAAAGGAATAAGGTGGAACACAAGAACGAAGAATATGGAGCCACTTAATTGACCAAACAACGTGGAGATTCGATAACTGATAAGCTTTGGGAAGCTGGTGGGTCCGCTACTCCGAAAACTAAATTTTTTAAAGTCCATGACAGGAATGCCACCCCCTATAAGGGGTCTCAACTATTAAATACAATAGCTTGCCGACGTCCAAGACTCTAGCGGGGTTCATGGACGCCTTGTCGAAAGCTCCTCGGGCCAACATGTTGGCCCCCACGATGAAACCCAATACAAACCAGGGAAAGGATATCAATATTCCCTTCGGGGAAAGGATACTATGATCTCATTGCACGCCCCCACAACAAACGACAGCGACAAAGCTGCCGTGTTGTACATAAGGCGCCCGTCAGCAGAACTAAAAAGAATCAGTATAATAAAAAGATAAGCTTGGGTGAGCTACACCCTTACCAGGCAGCCAGTTGTGAGCTTCAATAGCTCGGAAGCCAGGATGACGCTCAGTAGCTGTGGAATCCAGTAGAGAATAAGGTAAGAAGCGAGATGTGCCACTGCCCGCCAATTCAGGCGCCGAATGTGGCAGCCGTGTTGACGTGGCCCCCGGAGATATTGGCCGCAATAGCGACGGCCACAAACAGCCAAAACGTGTGCGAAAGCTCCACGGCCACAAGTCTGGCTAGTTGACGTGTTGTCTGTTGGTTTAGATGAGCATCCACAATCCACGAGTTCATCCACGACTAAGAGGCATTATACTCTGGTAACGCAGAGGGTCGCTCGGTAGCCGGTGACAGCCGACCAGCCATTTCCTTATCATCCCCTTCCCGCCCAATCGCCGGCGTTACAATTCACAAGCGATCGACATCAATGTACACCAGCTCGTCATCTATAGCATGGTCGGTAGACTAAACATTAAAAATATACAAAATAATGCCTGGTGGGTAACGCTAAAGTCTAAAGGGTTGCTTGGTCTCATTACGTCAATATTAATGCGGAGAGGTACTGATATGGCATTCTTTTCCTCGAGAAATATCAGGCGGCCATACTGGTGGATATGGACAGGAACATTGTGTTCTTGTCAGCACATTCTAAAGTCAAAGGATATGAGGTATCCCAATGCTAAGTATTCAATGTTTAAAGAAAAAACATATGGTCTTTGCTGTTTAACCGGGATAGTTTATACCCATGGAAATTAGGTGTCAAGATTGCGTTGTTAGTATTAAATTTCTTGTTGTTTTGTTTGTGTCATGTTAATCTCCCTTCTAGCTTTTTGTATTACGTCAGATATTTTCATTCTTGGTGTTTCTTTTTTCCACAATGTGCTCAACCATGTCTCTAGACATTTGATCATCAACTTCATATAGAAATTTCACTGGTCTGGCTGTATTTTAAACTGTCGAAATAGATTCGCAGATTGACACTCAGATGATTTATGTTAATGTATCTGTTCATGCTGCGAATCTATTCAGATAATTTAAAGAACAGCTGAGAGCCAACAAGGATTTTAAATTGACTGTTAAAAGACACAGTCAACAAGTGGAAGAGAAACAAACGGTGATTTGTATGTCCAGTTTTCTACATATTATATACTGATCAGTTATGTCAAATGTCTCACTGTAACTGGATTTGTATACTTTGTTAAATAACTAGTTCGTATCTCCTATGCGTAGCACATATGTTGCTTTAATTGTGTTCTTTCTACTACTGTGCGGGGCCCTTTTTCTTGACTAAGATGTAACTTTTGTTTTTCCGTCGCATGTTTGCTGTAACTTTTACTACAATCCTTTTTCTTTTTTCTTTTAATGTATATTCTCAATATTAAAAGGTCTTTAAATGTTCAAAACCAAAAGAGTTTAAATTCCCCTATAAAGTAGAGGTGTCCATCACGTAAGTAAACATGATTATTTTTGGAATGTTTTATATCAAAGTACAATGATAAATTTTAAAATTTATGATGTAAACATTTTGCAAGGAGGAGGGTCTAGTAATCTTCCTTTTCTTAAGGAACCTAAATCAAAAGAGCATCTGCATCTGTATAGAAGAAATAAGAACCTAAATCAAAAGAGCATCTGCATCTGTATAGAAGAAATTTAAACGTATTGTATGTTCATTTCTTCTTCAGTCTCCCATATAAAAGGAATAAATATTCTTAGTCTTTTATTTTTATATAGAGAATAAATTTGATGACTGTATTATTTTTGTTATTAAATTATATAATGAAAAAATTAGGAAGATTATATCATATGAAAAGAGAGATTTTCGATGTATTATCAATTTTAAAAATATTATAGTTAATTGTTATTTAAACTATAACTATTATATTTTTTAATAAGATATGTCTTAATGATTGAAGGATAAATTCGAATAGATAATTATCACAAAAACTTGTTTGGCAAGCACAATTAAAATTGTCAAATTTTAAAGGCCTTGCCCATACATACACATTCTTATACATTTATTTGCATTTATCATTTTTTTTAGATAACTCTCTATTGATCACTTATTACACTAACCATAATCAAACATCTATTATGTGCACAACTTTCATGTTCTACCATCTTAGATCATTTTCATAACCCTACATCTATAGATTCAACCCCTAATTCTTTATATTTTAAAGCAAAATTTGGAAAACTTCCATTAATTTCATTGGTCATTATGAGTCAATTCGACATATATATTAACAATTTGAATATATATGCATGTATTTGAACACATTCATTTGTATTTATTTTACATCCTCTCACATTCAATCATCGTCTCTCATCCTAGGAGTATCTAAGGAGTAACCAATAGAAAAACACTTCAATTTTGTGCCCTAAAATGAAACTACATATTTATTATAAGATATTGTGTGTTGTCTACTAATATTTTACATGAATTTATATTGATTGACTTCAGAGATCATGCCACACTACAACATACTACTAATCCTCTAAAGTTATTTCTAAATATCTTTAGTCCTTACACTAAAGTAGAGGGCATAACCAATGAGGTTAGATCTATATAGTAAGAGGATAACCTACATGCATGAAAATGGCCTAGATTCGTAAACTTGACCCTAAATAGAGTAGAGGCCTTGAGTAGAACATATGGAATTAGATTAATAGAGATTTATCATTTCTCGGTCTATAGAAAACCTCAATAAACTAGTATGAAATCTTTAAAAAAATATTTAAGATATTCAAATTCTAACTTCAAATTAAATACAAAAAAAGTCTTATGATTTTGGTAATTTTGCTCTAAGAAATTTTGGGCTCTAAGAATTTTGGAAATTAATTAATTTAAAGACGTTTTACCATTAAAACATATGAACAAGGAAAATAATAATCATAACAACAATAACTTTTAGATCTCCTCAACTTTATGATTTACTAAGAAGAGAACTAATACAAATAGTCAACTTCTAGAAATAAATAATGAGATCAAGTCAGACTTAAAATTAGAGAAATATTATTTTGATTTGTATCTCAATAGCAAGGACATTCATACAATAGTAAGAAAATAAAATCCAAAGACTACAACAAATTATTAAAATCAAACTCTCACAAGCCATAAAAAAATAAGATATTTCTAATGTCTCAAATTTAATAATTTTGGTATTGAAATGCAAATAAGATGCGTTAATTTGAAAGAAATGACTTGGAAAGCCTCATGAATAGCAAATTATTATTGTACAACACTTACAATAGCAAAAAATACTAAAACCAAAAATATGAAAAAAAATGCTCCACATAACAAAATTCAAAGTTTTGTTCTACTTGGTCCGCCATGGCACTACCTAGTGGGGGCCCTGGCTAGTGTCCTCTTCCAAGACTACATCCTTAGTGTCACCAATCTTTTATGGGATTCCTAACCTTTCCTTAAGGTTTTCTAGGAATAAAGTTTAAAATGCCCTATTGTTTGATGGTGTCTCATCCCGAGACACTAGAAAAGCTTGCATGTCGCCTTATCCAAGATCAGAATTTTGTTCTTTTTAAGGAAGAAAATATGATTTTGTTTGTGGAAAAATTGGTCAATGGTGGTTCTTTTTCAAAGAGGTACCATAAAGCCTGCATTGTTTCAAGAGCGTGTTGTGTAATGAACAAACTGGAGGTTGTAGTTCCAAATAAAATAATGGATGAGACTATTGTGAGCCTTCAGTTATCACTCGTGGGTAAGATTTTTTCCTTCAAACCAAATATTGATTAGGTGCGTAAATAGATTAATTCAAATTGGAAGCTAAAAGGTGATGCAAGTGTTAATGTCATGCCAAATGGTCTATCTATCTTCAATTTTTTGAACCATGCAGATATGATTAAGACTCTCACTGGAGGTCTGTGAGCCCTAGAAAAGAACTTTGAAAGCATCCTTTCACTTTGTAAGTAGAAGCCTGGTCTCAAACCTAAGAGGGATATAGGCTCAACTGCTCCTATTTAGATTAGGCTTCTAGGTCTTCCCCTTGAGTTTTGGAATCAAAATTTTTTCCAAGGTATTGCTAATCCTATAGTATGGGAAGTATAGAATGTGCTACATCTTTTGGATTCAAAAAATGTGAAATTGTTTAAGAATTATTGATTTTTTCCAATCAACCTATTAATCAGGACTTTCATCTGAATATATGTATAAAATCAATAATAATTATTTATTTAATTCCAAATAAGGCATATCTTATATTTTTGGAAAGCTAACAATTTTCTCAATAAACCCTTTTTGTTTCATCAAATTTGGATAAAAAAAAAAATTGTCAGCCATTTTTATCTTTGACATTTGTATCAAGTGTTAATAGGTTGATATTTTTGTGCAATGAAAAATGCTTCCGACAAATGGTTGGGTAAAGATAAAATTCAATGGTGCATCTCGAGGAAACCCAAGGAAAGTTGGAGTTGGATATGTGGTTTAGGATAGCAATGGGAAATTTTATCTAATTGTAGCTAGGAAATTAGGAAGCAACATAAACAATGAGGCAGAATACCAAGTTGCCCTGCTTGGCCTAGAGATGGGGCACAAATTAAAATGTGAAAATATCAAACTAAAAGGATAATCTTTGAACATTGTGAATGCAATACATAATAAACATTCTCTAAATTGGTCCCTAAGAAAATGGCTCAAACTAATCTCATTTAACATGGTTAATTTCAATAATTTTAAAGTATCCCATATATATTGTGAAGGAAACAAATTGGTTGATGAATCAACCAACTTTACCATCAACATGGAATGGGAGATGGTACCATTGAAATCAATGGAAGAGTGGAATGAGTAGTGAAGAGAGATATATAGGTGATCTTGGAATTTTGTTAACCATTATTTATTTTTTTGGCTCCATCATACTTGTGTAGGATAAGGTGTGGAAAGTATAAAGATTTCCCTAGGAATAATTGATGGCTTGTTGATTAAGGCACCATTGGAATCCATTTCCAAATTCATTGGGATGCTCGAGTTTGTTTGTGATGGACACATCCATATACCTCAAAAGCAATAAAGTGGCAAATGGCCTTCTTAGGTGAGGTATCAGAGCGATGGTTGAGGATTGTCTTCAAGTCTAACAGTGGGATTGTCATGCATTCCATTAGGTTGGTGTTGGGAAATTGGTTTACAAATGAATTTTATTGCTACTGTGTTAGCACTAATATTACCTCAATGTTATTAGGCATGCTTCTGGTCATGGGAGAGGATCTGAGGGTTGTGGAAAAGATAATGAAAGAATTGATTTGGGTACGATGGTGGGGGGTTGAAGGAAGTGCTACACAATTCATCACCCAATGTCAATATGGTTTGTAAAGGGGCATTTGGACACAAATTTCTTACCAATGCCACCCTGCCTTGGTATCGTAGATGTTGCAAGGGGTTGTGAAATGTCCACTACGGGTATTATAGATGTAGGAGGAGGTGATGTAGGAAACAAAGGTGAAGGAGTGTTTGGATTAGGAGGTGTGTGAGGAATTGTTGTATCTAGAAGACTTTGTGCTTCTAATATGACAAATGCTACATCTCTCACAGATCCATCAGTGAAAAAGCTACGGAACAACTTTGTGCCTTCATGAGCTTTCCTTTCTTATTTTATTGTTATTATTATCATACCTGGTATCTCTACACTCTGCTTTGACATGATAGAGGTATTGGAATTACTCCTTTCTTTTAGTTTAAAGTTATTTTGAATTAGAACTATCAACTATGAAGCATTGTAAAATATCTTCTTTGAAAAAAGAGAGAAGCATGAATGTGACACACCCCCCATTTCGTAAGTGTAGTGTACATTTTTAAAATACTAAATTAGTTTTACCTTAGCTTCTGTTAGCAGTAAGAAGGGTGCCTCCCCTTTCTGAGAGGAGAGATTATATCTCACATAGTTGTGGTTGAAGCCTAGATTGTGTAATCTATTGAAAAGATGATTACATAATTTTCACCCAACACTAACCCAATTTATCTTTTATAGGTTTCTTTTTCACATTCGCCTTTTCAAGTGTCTTTATCCCAATGCTTAGAATCTTATTCTCTCATAAGCTTTAGAGATACCAAAGTTTTTTGGTCTCATTCTCTCAACTTAATCAAAACTCTAATAATCTCATCAATTTTGGTTGGTGGAACCATGCCCACATCATTGATTACTTATTTCTAACCATTTTGATCTTTTCTCTTTTCCTAGGTACTAACTCTTTTCTTGCAAGACCCTATTTTTATACAAGAATTAGATTTATGTCAAGATTTCTCCAACCCTTGTGGATACCTCCTCTATTGACTCTCTACTTTGATATAATTTATGTTGGCATTGCATACACATAGATTCATAGTGTTTTCATTAATTCTAAGAATTCTTGACTCTTTACAACTATAGGTTGCTACTAATAAGGGGGTTATCTCATTTCTTCTCATTCCCTTGGAGTCACTTAGCTATCTAGTAGGATAAAGGTATATATAATTGGTTATTCTTCCTCACCTTCCTACATAACTTGATTGCATAATCTTCTGCAATCCAAAGTAATATCATAAGTTGTATATTTAGGAGTTCCCAAATCCAGGGATGAATCTTAACTAGTCCCAAATTACATAAATTCCTAGAAATTTTCATCTTCCTTTTCACTTCCCTATATTCTTCTTTTTCCATTGTGGGACAATAAATTTTCAACCATTATCTTCTAATAAGGTTTACGCATTATTCAAGTGTAATGAGCTCATAAGTTTCAGTGTTGAACCTAGTAGCTATAATACCACATGTAACATGCCAACCCTTCAATGTTGTAATTTTTTTTTCTAAATTTACACCTTGTGAGTAAATAAACTAGGTAACAAGCCATTGCAATAAAAAAATTCTTTCTTTATTGAGAATATATGAACAAGATGCCATATCAAATTACAATGAAGATTCCATTTCAATACAATAACTTCACAAGTTACAATAATACAAGAATACATACATTCACATACATATCTCAAAGAGCTTTAGAACAAATAGTTGTAAGACGGTCCATGATCCTTCCTTTCAAATCTTGGTTCTTTTGTTGCATGCTATGGAGGAGAAGCATCACTCAAGTGCTTTTTTTCCAACCTCAGACTCTTAATGCAGTCCCCCACACATCTATCATTCAATAGATGGCCCTTCCCTTTGACAAAGAGATTGGTAGAGTGACCAATAATGACAACCAACTAAGCATAGTGTTGTGTCCTACATAACTAGAACTTGTAATCCCATAATCTCAAACTAGGATGTAATACTAGATCATGACCTAAACAGACAATGGAGTCTCAACATTCCCACTATCTACAATGGATTCTTAGACATTCCCACTACTTTGTCCAAAGTATTACATTCAATATTCTTACTGAGGGTCATCTATCACATACACTACTCAGGGACGATTTGACTTAAGGCCATCTTAAACTACGCATAGGTATTTCCTTCAATGGATAATCTATCATCCTAGAGATAACCTATCACCATTTTAATATACTTAGAATAAACCTACTTAACAAGTAAGTACACAAGCTAGGTATTTCATTCAATGGATAATCTATCATCCTAGAGATAACCTATCACCATTTTACATAATTGGAATAAACCTACTTATCAAGTACATAAGCTCCCTCCCATACTGGATTAACCATCCTAGGAGTAAACACAAGCTTTCCTAGTTAAATCAATAAATTAGCTAAGTGTATCACATGTGCCTCTCATGTTCAATCTTACAGGTAGCATATAATACCTATGATAAACACCCATCTCCTATTATGGAGTACTTAAAAGCACAACATGAAAATAGCATAAAAGATTCAATTTCCTTTTCAAAGACACTCTAATATCTCTAATGAACACACTAGAAAAGACAACTCAATCATACATGGAAGACACATCATTCATAAGTAAAATAACAAAGAAGAAGAGATCCTCATGCCTGATATCACTTATCCAATATTTTGGCAACAATGCAGCTTCTCCAATAGTAGCAAGCTTTATTATAACTTCTCAAGAAACATCGCAAATAAACTCTATCTCTCAAGTTGATAGCTTACTTCTCTCAAACAACAATTTTCCTCAGAGTCAAAATAGAACTCTCTATAAAATAGAGTATAGCTAGAAATAATGAAAAATAAAGATTTGCAAGAGAATAAGGAATTGCAATGATGCATCCTCTCAAATGAAATGGATCTGCTATTTATAGAGTAGCTTGGTAACTTCTTAGCCTAGAGTTTAGGCATGATAATGGACAACAAACTCCATGCAAAGAAACACAGGAAACTCAACAAAAAGGTGGCGATCAAACAAGCTTATACTCAAAAAAATCATCTATAGATTGACCTACAATACTGACAAAAATTAGAGACTTATTCAAATCTTCATATGCTCATTTCGAATTATCTCATGAAATAGACATCTATAGCAATTGGGTTTCCAGAGGTAGCGCCAAATCCATCCACACTCCTCTCTATTTGGAACGGTTTCTCTTCCATTATAAACAATCAACTACCAATTTGTAACACCAAGCATCTATTGAATTGGTTTGAAGATGAGCTGACTAAGACATTAAATATTTTTGACAAAGTCATTGACAGTTGTATAAAATCATGACAAATATGTTTACCAAGTCAAAGTTAATCTTATCAAAGGCGTTGATTAAAACCTTGCTTATATTAACATAAGACATCAACTCAAAATGCAATATAAATGTTTCATATTGTGTGGCAGCAAGAGTAAAGTTTGGATTCTAAAAAAAAAACCATTAGCAACTTCTATTAGCCTCTAAGTCATTCATGATAATCAACTTCAAAATCCATTTATATCTAGCCTTATAATCAATTGTTATTCATTGCCTAAGAGAGTTGATTCTAAACAAATAAGATGTCCTCCCTATGCAAGGTTTGCACGTAGCATATATTTCCAAATAATACTCAAGACCTAAATGCTAATATGTTGGAATCCTTATGTTTAACTAACTCTTTTTAAGACTTAATGTGTTGGCCAATACACTTTATATGTTGCATAATTCATAGCATAGAGTTCAACTTTTACTCAAAGCCACTATACATTCTATTTGGCCTCAACATGCTTATATATTAATTGCATATAAAATGACCCTATATATGTAATAAATAGGCCTCAAACTTGCTAAATTTTATTTACTTCAAAGCAACATATCTATCTATAAATAGTTATGTAATACCATATATTAATAGATATAAATATATACATACACACATATATATAAAAATCATCATATAGCATCAATTCTATATTTATATGTTGTAAGATGGTGTGTCCCTTGGTCTTCCTTGTGCAACACAATGCTTGGGTTCATGACATGTCTTAACCATCTCCCGTGGATCTTGTATAAATTGGGCAGTTATATTTGGCACTAACAAGTTGATCTTTTGGTGCAGTGACAACCACCAATGTAACAATTGGTATCAAAGTCAAGGTCATAGGTTCGAACCCCAACATGATTGTTGCAATATGGTGTGTCCTATGGTCTTCCTTGTGCAATGCGATGCTTGGGTTCATGACATGGCTTAACCACCTCCTATGGATCTTGTATAAATTTGGCAGTTGTATTGGGCATTAACAGGTCAATCTTTTGGTGCAACGTGAACCACCAATGTAACATTATATATATATATATATATATATATATGTGTGTGTATATATATACTAACATATATATGTATATTTATCCTATGTCATCAAGATTGTATACATTGAATATATAGATACTTAAATAAATACAAGCATGTTATCTTCCACATAATAACCCTATCGACTACATATATATATAGTCTTATCCTTAATATATATACCCATTCTATATTCAAGTGTATAACTCTTTTTATCATATTTTGTAAATAAAAATATGTGTGTATATTCATACATATATACTTATATATGTATACTTCTCCGATGAGCATTAACTCTTACGAGTGTATTAGCATATACATTATATAGCAATATGATAATCAAGTAATCCATTCAATATTTAATGATTATGAACACATGGTTATACACACATATATATCAGGTTACCCCTATCATATCATTTCCTCATCGATACATACATTTGTTTAAGTGTATATATTCACACACACACACACACACACACATATATATATATAATTGATTCCACATGTGAGTATGTTTGTAAGTATTTCTACTTACAAATACATGCATATGATTATGCTCTCACATGGATCAATGTATGTATATACTTCTATAAATGCATACTTTTTGCATAAATATGTATTGATGGAAAGCTCAAGGACACATAACATCATAATAACGTTTATATACATATATGTATGTCTATACATATGTCGTCACAGTCATATGGACATCCCATTATATGCATCATACATGTATGCTGAGATATGCATATATATGCATATATGTATATATCCAAAATACTTATTCAATAACACAATCAAGTACGGTAATATTAGGAAGGAACTCACCAGCTCAAACAAATAAACATCATCCAAAAATGCATTTAGTAGTAAACAATACCTTTACTAATGTAGACACATCAAACTAGGGATGACTTACCAACTTCCTACTTCTATTTCTAGATTCGACCGTTCTACTATGAGTGTGTGTAAGCTCATATAGTTTAACGTTACCAGTTACCCCACCAAGATCTTCTCTTGAGTGATACTTCCCCTCCACCTAGAGGATTGAACATTTACCTACAACCACTAACACATGCCTATGATAATCAATTGTTCACAACATATGTAGTATATGTAAAACATCCCCAAAGTTAGAATATCAATTCAATAACCATCATTTCTCACACATATGCATTTCTTCATATGACATTAAATAAAATTCATTCATATTGCATCAATAAAAAAGTGCAAGAACATTTTATTCATCATCGTAATTCACCTTACTTTCATATTTACCCTATCTAGTGATAGTAAATAGTAATTACAAAATTGGGGTGTAACATTCATCCTACCATCTTAACAAAATGATATTGTACATCAATGTGCTTGGTCTTGGCATGAAATATTGGGTTCTTAGCTAGATATATCACACTCTGACTATCACAATATATTGTCACTTCACCTTGTTTTATTCCAATATCTAAACACAATCTCTAAAGACAAATGGATTCTTTACAAGCATGACTAGCTACCATATACTCAGCTTCAATAGTGGAAAAAACAACCAAAACCTATTGCTTACTCATCCAACTAATTACACCACCAAATAAAGTAAACACACAAGCATTGGTGAATTTACTGCTATCAATATCACCTTCCTAGTCTAAATCCACATAACCATGAATATCAAGGTAAATAGTCTTCAACCATATTATTATGATAACATAAGGAATAATATAAGGTATTGCGCAAGTATCTGAATACTCTTTTAACTGCATCTCAATGAACTCTACCAGGATGAGACATATATTTGGAAAGAACTCCCACTACTTGGGAAATGTATAGTTTATTACAAACCATAGCATACATCAAACTTCCAACTGCACTCTGGTAAGGCACTCTACTTATGTCTTCCATCTCTGATGGGGATGTTGGACAATTTGAATTAGATAACTTTGTTCCAACTGAAACAAGAACATACAATGGTCTACAATCTTGCATATCAAACCTATGTAAAATTGAATTGACATACTTACTTTGTCCAAGCCATAGCTTTTTGTTCCCTCTATCTCTTTTAATTTCCATCCCAATAATGTTTCTAGTTGGACCAAGTTCTTTCATTCCAAATTCAGTAGCAAGTTGAGATTTCAATTCTAAAATCATCCCTTTCCCTTTACCAATAAATAACATATCATTAAAATATAATACAATAAACAGGAAACAGGAAACAATCAATTTTATAATAAACACAATGATTTGATTTAGAATGCTCAAATCCAAAACTCAACATATATGTATCAAATTTCTGGTACCACATCCTAGGACTCTATTTTATGCCATATAGAGATTTCTTCAATTTGCAAACCAATTTACTTTTACCTTTCACCATGTAGTGCTCTGCTTGTGTGATATAAATATCCTCCTCCAAGTCACCATGAAGGAAAGCAATTTTCACATCCATTTTCTCAACCTCTAAGTCATAACTAGCAGCAATAGAAAGAAAAAATATAATGGATTTCATTTTTACAATAAGAGAAAATATCTCACCATAATCAACGCCCTCAAATTGAGAGCAACCTTTTGTAACCAACTTTGCTTTATAATTCTCAATACCTCCATCTGAACCAATATTTTTCTTGAACACCCATTTGCAACCAACAATTTTTCATCCTTTAGGAAATGGTACAAGATCCCATGTATCATTCTTTTTCAATGATTTCATTTCTTCATCCATAACAATCTTCCAAAATTTTGCATCATTCATACCCAATGAATCTTCTATAGATATAGGTTCATTGATATTAGTATTCAAAGAAAAAATACATCTCCAATCATTAGGTGAATACCTATCAGGTGGTTGTCTATGCCTTGTAGACCTTCAAACAAGATGACTTGGAGGTTCTTCCTCCTCTTTTGAAGATTTAGAGGTAGATGAGCTCTCCACAACTTATTTTCTATCCATGGCCTCGATTCAACTTTCTCAAGTGTAGAAGGAAATTGAATCACATCTTCTTTTTTACTTTATTCTAGCTATAATGTAATAGAAGAAGGCTTAGTTTCTCGAAAAATAAAACTTCTACTATATATTACCTTCTGTGCAGCAAGATCCCAAATCTTGTATCCTTTCACACCATAACTGTATCCGATGAAAATACATTTCATAGCCTTATTCCCCAACTTTTTTTGCTTCACCTTTAGCACATGTGCATATGCCTTACAACCAAATAATCTAAGATGTCTTAATGAAGGCTTACAATCTGACCATGCATCTAAAGGAATCTTATCAACAAGAGCTAATGTAGGAGACTTGTTAATTAGGTAACAAGAAATGGCAATAACTTCAACCCAAAACCGTTTTTTCTAGGATAGTACAACTCAACATACTCCTATCCTTCTCCATCAATGTCATGTTCATTATTTTTGCAACTCCATTATGTTGTGGAGAATATGAAGTTTCCTTTTGTCTATGAATACCACAATCTTTAAAAAATATTTCAAAATCATTAGATAAAAAATCACCACCATTATCAATCCACAAAAAAATTATTTTCTTTCTAGTTTGCAACTAAAACATTGTTGTAAATTATTTAAATTGACTAAAAACTTCATATTTACTCTTTAGAAAGTATACCCATGTCCTTCTCCTATAATCATAAATAAATGAAAACTAATATGTGGATTTACCAATTGAAGGGACATCTAGAGGACCAAATACATTAGAATGAATAAGATCCAATACACCACCAAAGATTTATGAGAACTCAAGTAAAACTATGTGTGGTTTTGATTTTCATAAATGTAATTCTCACATAAATAAAATTCAAGATTATAATCACACAACCCTTCAACAAGGTTTTTATTTTTCAAGGTCCTTAGACCCTTTTCTCCAATGTGGCCAAGTCTCTGGTGCCATAAGATAGTTTCCTCTATAGGTAACTTTGATTCAAAAGAAAGTGCACCCTTGGGTACCCAAAATCCATCACCATTTGTTGAAGATGAAGTTACCCTAACCTCTTCTATAGACTTGGTTTTTCACAGAACTACTATTGCACTCAATAGTTCATGCATCAAGATTATATAATGTACGATATCTAACACCTCTACCAATCATCATAGAACCTCTAACCATCTTGCATGCTGCATCATAAAATACTTCCTAGAAACGTGTATCTATTATTTTTCTCATAGATAACAAATTTTGTGCTAATCTAGGGATGTACAACATGCCATTAATCATTTTTATTCTACCATAAAGAAAACTAATTTTAAATTTTCCATGACCAAAAATATTTAAATAAGAAGCATCACCCAAGTACACCTTACCTCCATCGAATTCTTCATATTCAAAAAACCAATCTCTATTAAAGGTTGTATGGAAAGATGCACTTGACTCAATTAACCATGCATCATTAATTACATGAGTTACTAAAGCTACAATGAATGCATCGCCATCTTCCTTCTCGGCCTTAGAATCAAAATCAAGATCTCTTCTTTTTCTTCTTCTTTTCTTCTTTTCATTCCTTATGAATATGTCCAGGCTTACCACAATTCCAGCTAACAACTTTGGACTTTCAACAAGATTTGGATCTCCCCTTGGACTTGGATTTATCATGCTTCTCATTCTTCTTGCCTTTTTCATTGGGTATTCCATGAATATTTAGGGCCTCCTTAGCATTTATGGATACCTCTATCCTCATCTCTTTAGAAAGAAAAGAAACCACCACATCTTTAATCTTCAATATAACAAAAGTATTCCCAATAAGCATAACAAGATAATCCCATGAATTAGGAAAACAAAAAAGAAAGATCTGACATTTCTCTTCCACATCTATTTTGATGCCAATTGATGCCAATTGAGCCACCAACATATTGAAAGCTTCTAGGTGGTTTGTAATTCATCCACCCTCTTCCATTCTCAAGGAATACAACTTCTTCCTCAAGAAAATCTTGTTCACTAAATATTTGGCTTGATAAATCTCACCAAGCTTCTTCAATAGTTTTTGTGCATATTTTTCTTCTTAGAAATTTATTAAAACAAGATCTGCCTAGCACAATCTGATTAGAACCTTGGATTTACGGTCCATAACATCATATTGAGCAGCCTGAGTAGGATCTACAGGCCTTGAAACATTCTCATCAATAGCATCTCAAAGATCTCTATCTATCAATAGATCCTCCATCTTCAACTTCCACATTTCAAAATTATTTCCAAAAAAATTATCCACCTCTATTCTCCCTGATGAACTTTTCATCTAAAAATTCTTGCAATAAGATCACAAAGTATCATCTACACAAGCTCCCACTCAAATTTGTATTTACTCAAAAAACCAAATAACCCACAACTATAACCAAAGGTGATCAGGCTTTGATACCACTTGTAAGGATGCTGAGGTAGTAGAACAACTTCCTACACTAATCTTGGGAGGAGAATAATGCAAAACTTTGTGGATCTTTAAAATAATTAGAAAATCTTAAACACAAATAAACACAAATATCAGGCATACAGAAAACTATTTTGGGAGAAAATCCCCACACTCCAAAAGTCGCCCAATATATTATTTAGAAATTAAAAAAGATTATAATATACTTTCAAAACAAGCTTCTCACAAGAGTACCACCAACCAATGGTTTAGAGGAAATACGACCACTATCAGACTCTCAAAATACATCAAAATACACAAGCATAATACAACACCCTCATAAAATAGGGTTTCCTTCTAGGGAAATTCAAACCATCAAAATATCAACCATCAGATATGAAACCTAATGATGAACAATCCAAATTTACAATAATAAAATATACTTAAAATATGACTTTCACGGGCGCTACCCCCGAACCCCTGCAAGGGGTACCCCACCACTGTACCCCCCATGCTAATATATCAATAGTAATTTATGTATTTTCAAGGTTGAGACACATTTTACCAACACCGAGGAATATGTTTTTTAGAAAGAAAATTTCAGAAAGGTGTTCTTTCAATAGGGAACCCTTCAAGACATCAAGACACCAAGGAGCCCTTTTGAACGAACACACCATTTGAAAGGAACTCAATTTTCCACAAGTTAGTTTGTCATCAAGGAATCCATTGGAAAGAATGTTCCTTTTTAAAAGGAAATTTTTCAAACCCTTTCATTTTAGAAAAAGTTCTTTTCAAAGGAAAATTTTTAGACTCTTTCGCTTACGGGATCCTTTTTGAGAGAAAAATTCATTAAAAAGTCCTAAGAAAATACATCATATTAGAAAATGAGGGTTTTCAACAAGGGATTCTTTTTTCAAGGAATTCATTGTAAATAAATTTGACACCCAAGAATCATTTTGAAAGAATTTTCCTTATTGAAAATTAGAAAAGCATGATATCCCCCCCTTAGGATGATGTGTATTGTGAAGAGAAGCTCATGGAATCCTAAGGAGAGAAAGGAGAGGCAAAGATGAATGTCTCACACAAAACATGACAAGATGTATTTGTGGTATGTTATCACACACACAAGGGACAACATATTAAAACCACAACATCAAGAAGAATACAAATAGAGACAAAGAAATCAAGAGATGTGGGGGTCTAAGAATTTGAGCTCAGAACTACTTAAATAGATATAATATAATATATGTGTCAATTTTCATCAATCCCCAAATTTCTCAAAACATGAAGATAAAGTAAAAATAAAAATTGGGTCAACATGGAAGAAGTTCTAATTTCTCCCAACACTTTGCATTATTCCCAATATCAAAAAGAAATGTTATAACACATAGAATAATGATGACACAAATAGAATAAATTTACGTGCACTTGTATTTACATACCTATAAGGGTAGAAAGGGTCCTCAAAGTAGGAGCACAAACATAAAAATAAAAGCATGGGGGACACCAACACACAAAAAAATCTAATTTATAGATAGAGAAGAGGCACCACCCTAGTCCTCATCAACTAGAAGGTCATATTGATCCCAATCTAGATCATTATAAGGGAAGATAGGATAAGCCTATAAGGGAAGGATAGCAAGAGTACTACCCTCTAACTCACTTGCAACAAGATCCAAGGAAGAAGGCCCCTTGAGGTCTTCTTCACCAAGTTCTTGTGAAGCAAAGGTCATCAAATTTTCAAAAATCAAAGACATGGTCAAGATATCATCTACTGAGTTGAACATGCATTTATCAAGAGTTCCTTGTGTCAACATAGTAGGAGAAAGACAAGACACTTGAGGGTCACTACCGACCTCAACAAAAGGGGTAGTGAAAAACTTTGGGGAAGAGGGGGTTGCCTCTGTCACAAGGATGAAGCAAACCAAGACAAAACTAGCCTCTGAAAGAGGTGAACCCCTCTCATGACCATTGCATGTGGTGAGTGTTGGAAGTTTGTGTTGTCATTGATTTCAACGTATGGAGATGGTTTGATTGGCTGCAATATGTTGTCATTAGTAGTCTCACTAATGTCAACCTCTAGTGTTTCTTTGATGAGCATATGTTTGTGGATGTTCAACCTCTTTTGCAGTTGAGATGATAAGAAGGTGTTGTAGATGTTGAGATGGTGTTTTTGGTGCTTGGTTTCCATGTTCTTTCAAAGAAAATTTGAATAAAAGAGGAAATAATGTGGTAGAGTAGTGTTCATTGTTTTTCTCCACATTTCATCATGGTTGAAGATCTACTTGTGTTTTCAGATATATGTTGATCAAAGATGTTCAAAGGTAATATATCTAGAGTTTCATGTTTTGGATCATCCAAAAGAAGAACTTGTGTTCACTAGTGTGTGAATTAGGAAGTAGTGCTATCTAGGAGAAATGGTTTTTCACCACATTTCTCTACATTGTGGTATCTAGTCTTACAAATCTATGAGTGTGCTTATATTGTCCATATCTATATCTTTAAACTAATTTTTTTTATTTTTGGTACTCTGCAAGGTTGGATTCATGAGTTACAGTATGTGGAAGGTTAACTAAGTGTAAAAAATGAATATGTTCTTTTGGTGTATGTTGTTGTAAAGGATTCATTATATTTTAGGGTGTTTATGGAATATTCTAGATTGTGTTTAAGTGTTGTGTGGTTCGCAAGTCATCTTTGATTCAAAAGAAGTGTGCATTTAAAAGTTTAATGGTGTTAACATAGGTTTGGACAACCATGGGTGTTTACACTAATTGTGGATATGATTTGGTATTTTTGGAAGTGTTGCATGGTATGTATATGCATATTTAAGTCCAAATTAAGGTGTGATGTGTTCTTCCTTCATTCCTCTCCATCACAGGAATGTTTTGGTGATAACTTGATTTGAATTTTCATGTTTAAGGTGCATATCCGACCTTGTAGATTGTTTCTAAGGTTGAGGATGGTCTATATGTGTAATGAATTTATGGAGGATGTGTGTGGTGTGTGAAAAGAAGTGTTGAGATGTGAATTGTGAAGGTGTGAAATTCAATGTGAGATTTAATGCCTAAGACTACTAGAAATAGTGAGTAGAAGGTGTCTACATTCTTCAAATAGGTTGTGAATATTTTTCTAAAGTAGTGGTGGATATTCTCTATTGCTCTGAGATGGATTTTTTATTGTAACAATCTTCCATCTTCTTCTTTCTAATATGGAATTTTTCCATTGGTAGTGAGCCCTTTGATAGTGAGCCTATTGTATTTAGTGTTGCAATTACTTTATATTCTGAGCTTTAATCCTCACCATGGTTTTTCCCTTCTTATATTTTCCACATAAATCTAGTGTTCTCATGTGTTTGGATGTGTTTGTATTATTGTTTCTCATGTTTACATTCTACTAATACATGATAAGGGTTTAATAGTTTTCAAGGGTTTAAGAGCTAATGCAAATTTGAATTTTAATGAGGGTTTTGATATTTTAATGTACAAATGATTCACCCCCTTCTTAGTTGTCTTGTGCATTCAAGAATTGGTATCAACGCATGATTCCTTTGAAGAAAACTTAATTGATTGAGATTGATCTTGACAACACACAAGGAGGCTCATTTTTTTGATGAATTAGTTTATGTATTCTAGAAGACAAACATGGAACGTTTCCTTGTTTCCCTAGGGTTTGGGGTTTAGATGTAATAACCCTTCCTAAATTATTACTTAATTAATATTATTGCAAATGGTACATGAATATATTCAAATTAAAAAGACATAACTAAGTGGCTATAGTCAATCATAGAAACACATGTCCAATTAAATTGAGTCAAGTTTCGCATATACAATTGAAAATTCAAATTATAATATCAAGTTTGACTTGGCTCATAAGGCCACAAGTCATTACATTGTACAACTTTACATCAAAGTACATCAAGTTACAACTTAGACTAAATATTCTTGTGTACATCTATCGTTCCTCTTGAAGCTCTCCTCCTCTGATGGACAAGAACAAGGTTCAAGTGCTTTACCACCTAACCATGAAGCTTGTGCTTCCCCAGAATTCTTCCAACTTGAAGAATACTCGACCTTGCATGAAAATTTTAGCAAGAGAACAACCTGCAAAGTGGAATTTGGTGAGTTCCCATACATCAACGTGAAATTTATATCTACAAGTTAGAAAAAAAATGCAATATCTATTCTAGGAATGGAAAAGAGTCTTATCATAAAGTTCATACATACAAAATGAACTATATTGCTTGGCCAAGCATAAAAAATTTGTTGCAACAACAAAAAATAGGTTCTGGTAAAGAAAACATATACTCTCTAAACTCCATTTTGGCACCTGTCCTGGAAGGTAACTTTCTACTACACAAAATTTGATAAAAACTATCTACCCTCTAGTAGCATCTACCCTGAGGTGCTCTAGTCTATTTAGGTATCAATGTTCTATTCAAATAAAATATTATTCTTCTCACATATGTCTATAGAAAATAAAATTAGATTACTAATTCCTTAGTAAACAGAAATAAAATACATGATTCAAATGGAACATTACATTACATTATTCAATCAAATCATCCACATGACCCATGCCTACTTCTTACATAAACATTATCCATTTAAAAATAAATCAAGTAAGAAACAAAAGAAGCTATGTCACAAGTATGTGTATGTACATATACGAGATTCTATGTGCATACACATATATGTTCCTACTTAAGTTTTTGGTTTGTGCATACATTCTAAATTAAAACAATTAAATCAAAGTGCTATCACTTATTAAAGTTCCATTTTGACATTTCCATTTGTCAAAATTCAAAGAATAACTAAATCTAGAATTAAATATGCTTTAACAATTTCTCACATACTATTGTTTCGTTTGTTTCATAAAAGTTGTAATATTCAACTATGAAGTTTACATATCTACTTATAACAAAACAATATTGTTTCCAACTAAATAGTTACATAACAAGTTGTTTCAAAAAGAACGTTCTCGATTTGAATCTATACAATGCTATTTAATTTAAATAGTTACTGAACAAGATTGTTTTTAGCTATACGTACATTTTCACAATAAAAAAATGTCATTTCTAATAGAACATTCACTATTTATGTTGATACTATGTTGTTTCCATCTAATAGTTACAAATCGATAACATTACAATTTAATGTTCACTGCCTTTAATAGAACAGGGTTGTCCACAATGAATAGATAATGAACAGTACTATTTATGCCATTAACAATTATAGTCTATAGCTAACTCAATTGAAAATATCAAGGGAAATCCATTAAAATTTCATTAACAAAATCAAGCTAACCCAACTTCATTCATGAAAACAAAATGTCCATTATTCAGCACTTTGAATACATAAACAGTATAGAAAAATTCATTGTGTAACTATATATGAATAAAATGAAACTAGATCAACTTTCTCGTCAATGTGAAACCTAAGCAATCATTTGGTTATGAGACAAAACTTATAAGTTTTTTGGGTTCTTGACATAACTCATAATTTCAAGGTTATAAGCAAAGAATTCACTGGTCACTCTAGGAACACCTACTCCTTATATGATTGATACATTTCTTCCTTACCAAAACAAGGGTCATATTCGAGAATGCCCATAAAGGAATGTTGGTTTTACACCATATATATTCAATATGCAGACTTATATCTATAATACTTTCAAAGAAACAACTTGTCAATCATGTAGATTGAACCATACAAGAGTTTATTGAGTCTCAAACTTAATTACTCCATTGTTCCTATTGAACAATGTCGACATCATAAAACAACAGTATACATACACATGAAATATTCTTATAGAAATTATTTTAGCCCTTTACCATTATCGGCCCAGCCGATACTGAGTATTGATACATTAGAAATGAAACACATGGTATTATGCCCCTCCCATAGGATTGATAGTCGATCCTCTTCAAAGTTTAAATATGCAAAAATACATAGTCAATCAGAATGAAATTCTAATAGCCATAGTATGGTTAGCACCATCATGCAAAAATTAAGTGACAACCAATTCAATAATTGCTCTAAGCCTCAGCCTAGCTCTGCAAGCTAGCCGATAAGATGCTCAACCTAGATATTATCCATGCAAGGAAGGTCGTTTGGCCATGCAACCCAAAAAGTGGTTGACATTACACATGCATTCGGCTCAAGGCCAGAACTAACACAAATATAGAATTACATTTTACTGTGCTATTGAATTCATTTGACAGTATGATAACAATAGTATTAGAATTTGATGAAATGATAATAAATAAATTGAGCTTATTTCCAAAGGGGATCAATATACCTTAAAGTATAGCATTTTGCGAGCTTTCCACTAATTTTTCTACTTCCACGAGCTCTTTTTCCTACTTTTTTCCTTCAAGCCAGTTGATTCTATTCACTGTTCTTTTTCTTGTGTTATTCCTTTCAAGATAGAAATAGTTTTGCATGATGTTGGGAATTTCTATTGTGATATTATTTCCATTACTACCCACTATCTGATTCCGATTAATTGGCTATAATGTGTTTTCTAGGCCATGACGTGGAGAATCTTCCCAATTTCCCATTGAGTTTTCAATTAAATTTGATAATTATTCAATTATCGATTTTGACTTTAATTTCTTATTTTCATATATATATAGAGTGTGGTATATATATACATACATATATATATTTATATATGTAAATAAGAAATTGAAGTTGAAATTGATAATTGAATCATTATCAAATTTAATTAAAAACTCAGTGGGAAATTAGGAAGATTTCCCACATCATTTCCTGGAAAAAAATTATGGTCGATTAATCTAAATCAGATAGTGGGCGGTAATGGAAATAATGCCATAATAGAAATGCATAGCATCATGCAAAACTATTTCTATCCTTAAAGACATAACACAAGAAAAAGCATAGTCAATAGAATCGACTGGCTCGAAGGAAAAACAGGAAAAAGAGCTCGTGGAAGTAGAAAAATTAGTGGAAAGCTTGCAAAAAGCTCAATTTTAAGGTAAATTGATCCCCTTTGGAAATAAGATTGATTTATTTATTATCATTTCATCAAATGCTAGTATTATTCTTATCATATTGTTGAATGAATTCAATAGCATAGTAAAATGCAATTCTCTATCTCTGTTAGTTTTGAACTTGACCCAAATGCATATGTAATGTCAACCACTTTTTGGGTTGCATCGCCAAACAACCTTCCTTGCATGGATAATATCTAAGTTTAGCACCTTATCAGCTAGCTTCCAAAGCTAGGTTGAGGCTTAGAGCCATTATTGAATCGAATCACTTGATTTTTACATGATGGTGCTTGCCATACTATGGCTATCAGAATTTCATTCTAATTGACTATGTATTTTTTGATATTTAAACTTTGAAGAGGATTGAATATCGATCCTATGGGAGGGGCATAATACCCTATGTTTCATTTCCAATGTATCAATACTCATTATTGGCTGGGATGATAATACCCTGTGAGTTAATTTTTCTACCTTAGTTGTGTCCTTACACATTTATTTTGTGATTTGTACACATTTTTAGATTAATTTAGGGCCTTGGGGAAAAAATTCACAAAGTATCCCCTTTTTTCACAAAGTGTCCTCTTTCTTTGCAAAGTGTCCCCTTTTGTCACAAAGTGTCCCTTTTTTCACAGTGTCTAGGACCCTTAGAAAAGTACACTAGAACAACTTTAGTACACATTTTTTATTTTTGATGTGTAGATTAAGATTGTAGAATGATTATAGGACATCTTTTCTTTTTTGTTAGATTCCTCCCTGCCTACGGTAGTGTCTTGGTGGTAAACAGATCAATCGCCTCCAAGACCTAGCTCCCACACTTTCTACAGAGGATACAAAGATACTGCAAACCACAATATTATATTGGGAATACCTCATGCCCCCTATGAAGTACCATGATGCTATGTTGATGGCATCAACAGTGCATTGGGATGTAGACACATGCATGTTTCATCTTACCATAGGCGAGATTACCATCACGTTAGAGGATGTACATCGCATCCTCTGAGTTCCAATTCAGAGTGAGAGGTTACGTTTTCTAGGGGATCGGTCATTTTGGTAGATGAAATACGATATGTAGTATTGCCTTGGAAGTCTAGTTCATGATAATATCATGAGGTCATAGATCAATCTAGCCATGTTATTATATTTGTAGGCCCCACTTGTTGTATGAGTTATGATGTTCACTGTAGCACTAGTACTCGTCCCTGATGGTCACGGAGCACATTTAGAGGGAGGAATAGTACATATGATATGGTGGATGGCAGAGCATAGGACCATGTATTCCTAGTGGTGTAGCATCCTTAAACACTTATATTATGATTTAGGAAGATTTTCATTTTGTGAGATTGATAGTATGGTACATTAAATGCTACTACAGGTGTGGTGCCTACAGCATATCACATGCACCAAGCCAATAGGATTTCCATGTGCATTAACCTTAGGGTATCCTCATGCATTCAACTATCCATTGCGGTGGCTATGGCAATATGGTGACTTGCATTTTTGGAGAGTCTAATTCGACCGAATAGATGAAGAGATCATATGGAGACCTTACCAGCTTATACCATAGTGGCTGGATGAGACTCATCAATTAAGGAGATTGCAGATGGATAGATTTTTGATAGGTAGACACAATTACATAGTATGGCCCTTCTACTATGATCATGTCATGTGACAACTTGGACATGTTTAGATAGCACCCGCAGCATGACCCTTCTTTAGGAGATCAATACAAAGTGTTTGAAGGCCCGACAACATTAGATGATTTATCCCTAAGGATGTCATCTACAGTGACTCTAATGATGATGATCATGATATGCCTCCAGTCTGATGAGTCCAATTTATGACTCAATTTTGATAATATTTTATTATCCATTTGTTGTAGTTGTCATAGAATTTGATACTTTGATGTTGACCTTTTTATGATATTTCCTCAAAACCATAGACATTGGGCATAAGCTTATTTTTGTAATCTTCGATGACATCGACATGCTCTATGAACTATCTACGTTAATTTTACATGTGGATTAATGAATGTTACTTTAAGATAGTTATAGATATGCAATTATTGTGTGTACTAATATTGTTATGCAGATATAATTAGAAGCCTACAAAATTGAGGAAGATTCTGTCAGCTGGTCATTTGCTATCAAGGTCAACAAGGTGATCGTTCAAAGGTCAATGGAGGGAAGACTCTCAATGGAGGGAGATTCCTAGTTTAGATTGAAAATTGTAATCACCTTGTAAATGGTCTTAATTGTTTGTTGAGTGAATATGGGAGTTATTGTTGTGCTAGATCTATGTAAAGGAAAACATGCTTGACCAGATTCCATGCATGCATAACCTCCTCTCCACTTTTTATGCTTTCCCTAAAGTGGCATCCTCCTAATCTGTTGGAGTTGACAGCCTTGCTAGGTAGTTAGTTAGTAGTTATTCTTCTTATAAATAAGACTCAAATGCTCCTTCTTAGAAGGTTTATTAATCTGATGATGTACTCACATTCTTAGCTTTCCAGTAATATAGTGATGTTGCTCGATTGTACTCATGTTTTCCAATCAATAAAATGAAGTTATAAGTTTGTGCATTCTATCCTTTATTTTAGTTATTACTTTATGTTCAGCAATTAGTTAAAAATTTGGCACTATCTATTCCTGCAGCCACTAGAATTCCATTTTGTGACTGTTCCTACAGCCTAAGCAAATAGATTAGTTTCTTGTTTGTTTGCTTAGATTTTCATTTTTGTTATGCATTTCAAATCAGTATAGATTTTGGTTGATGCTCAACATTCATATTACTTCTTTCCATGAAATTTACTTTTAGCATTATGTCTTTCTTAGTTGTAGGATGAGTATGGCTACTTTAAATTCCTAGTGCACATACTATGCTGACCCATTTCAAGTCTACATCCCTAGGTTGACAAGTTAAATGCACCTTCATGATGATTGAGATAGCTTTTCATATTAGATGTCCAATCTTTGAATCACAATTGTAAGGGCTTAGTTGTTAAATCATTGTAGGAGGCCAACTTTTTTGGCACCATTACTGGGGATGGTGTCAAACTAGGGAGTTATTTGGAGTCATTGATAGTTTTTCTTGCTGTAGTATATTTCTAAAATTTTGTTCTTAGTATACCTCTCATTTAGGAAATTAATGATCCACTATTCTTTTTCCAATTCTTTGTGTGAGTTGGTTGATAGTGAGTTGATATCGTATTCATAGAGGAAGGAGGAGAGATGCTCATGGGAGATTCCTTCCTAATAACCCTGATTCATTCCAGCTAGTTGGGAATCAAAATCTACCAAGAGAAGAAGAAGAGTCACACCCCTTTGCTGATGCATTTCTTGATCTAACCAGTTCTGAAATTTCCTCTGAAGACAAAAATCAGATTGAGAATCCCTTTTCTTTAGAACTACATCAGGCAAGCATGGGTGATGCAAATAGAATCAAACCTAACCAACCAGGTTTTCCTTTCCCCATTGCTCATCAAAATGAAGTTGACAACCTCAAAAATATCCCTACTTTAGTCTTTCCTAAGTTCTATGGACTTCTCACAGAAGATCCTGATATTTTCTTATTCGAGTTTTTTATACTTTGCAAGAGTTATGACTATACCACTGATGCCTATAGGCTTAAGCTATTCCATACCACCTTGAAAGAAGCTACATTAATATGTTTTATGAGCCTAGGAAGGAATACTATGGAGATTTGGGAAGACATGAAGACAAATTTCCTTGAGAAGTATAAGGAATATTGTAGGGGTAGTGATATTAGGGGAGATGACATTTTTAGGATGCAGCAAAAGGAAGATGAGAGCCTAGAGGATTACATTTCAAGGTTTCTATTTTTCCTATAGAAATATCCACACCATACACTTAATGAAGAATCACAAAAGTTTTTTTTCCTAAGAGGAATTAATGATAGTTGCATGGATGCCTTGGACTTGATGGGAGGAGGAGATATCACTCAAGTTCCTTGGGAGGATATCAAAAATATATGTCAGAACAATTCTAGGGAAAATTCAAAGAAAGGGAGAGCTTACCAGTCCTGTATGGGTAAGTCATCTACCAATGGAGTTTCAAAGATGGAGATTACTCACTTACTGGAAAACTTCAAGCAAGACATCATAAACAATTCGGCTACTCAACTGGATACACTTCAGGCCAAGAAAAAACAAGAGGAGGCAAAGGCAATGTTGGCAGAATATTGCCCTTGTTACAAATAAAAGAAGGAATGTAGATGCAAGATGGTAGCTAATATTGATAGTAAGAAAATTCCACCTGGTTTCAAGCCAATCTAGGGTGAAGATTACCAAGTCTACTATATTGCACAAAGGAGGACATGGTCCCCAATACAATGTATGCCACTAAATCCACTCTTTTGCTAGGCCATATTTCAATTCTTATTCATCTGGTAACTAGTGGCAACCCCCATATCCATCCAATTATGGAGTATATCCACCATAACCTTGGAATAACCCTCCAAACACCTGGCCCAATCACCAAAACTCTCCACCCCAGTGGCAACAACCTTAGGGGAATTGGCAGCAGTTTCAAGGAAATTGGCAAAAAACATCTCAATGGGGGGGAGGGCAATAATGGCCAAATCAGACAACCAGTTGCATGTAACCACCTTCTCAGCCCCAACAACTTGCTATAATGCCTCCTCCTACTAGTTAAATTTCAAATACCCCCAAACCTACTTAGCTACCAACTCATCCCACACCTAACCCAAATAACAAACCATAGTAGTAGTTAGTATACTCTACTGATCCAAATCAATTCCCTACATATGTTGAGTGTAAGTGACATCCACTTGTTTGCAGGAACTACTTTACCAAATCCTTCCACACCCATTACCACTAAGCTTTCTGTGGAAGAAGAGGAGCCTCTGAATGCCCCCATTTAGCCAAGTGTACCTAAAAATATTGAACCAGCCGTAGTCAAGCAAACTAAACAAGAACCACCATTTCCCTAGAGGTTGGAAACTGTGAAACAAAAGGAAGAGAAGGAGGAACCAACCTTTGACATTTTAGATCAGCTGAAGTGATGCAGGATCATCCTTGGTTCTTGGCCATCCTACATCAACCAAAAACATTTTCATTTCAGTTTGTTCTTATTTCAGTTCTTGTTTAGTTCAAGTTGGTAGGTTCAACATTTCGTCATATTTGCTTACCAGACCCTATGGATCTATGTGTACATAGTGGACATGTTAATTTTCCTTATTCCAATATTTGAGTGTGATTGGATCTTTTTCTAGAAATTTATCACTTCTGTATTTAATGGCAGTTTCTTAAATCGGCACTGAAATAATTTTTAAGCCTAACGGCTAGTTTGATCGCTTGTGGATCTTTCCTATAACTTGCAAATCTTGACAGTGTGATTCTAATTGTTTCATAGAGTGTCCCTGACCTTAATTATAGGTCCACACTTCATCCTATGCATTCATCAAGGATTAATTCAAATTTGAGGCAGACATATTCCATGCACACGTTACATTTTCTTTCATTGGAGATTGTAATGATCTTTGGTTGATGCAAAATATTCTAGATCTGTAGACATGATATAAAGCTTGTAATAGATCATTAGGATAGCAAAAGTTGATTATTTAGAATAATATAGATTTTATATCTAATATTTTTGCTCACATTGACGACCATATGGGAAGATGGTATTTTAAGCATGTTGTATCAGGCATGTGAGCCCAATCTGTAAGCCCGGATGTCATCGACTATTTTTATTCAAAATTTCTATTAATAAGAATTTTTGAATATGCATTTTCCTCCATATTTTTTGTTGTTTCTATTGTGTAACTCTTGTTGCATGGTCTAGACTATTCTCTTTGAGGACCCTCCTACTGTGGCTCCACCAGATGGTATCAGAGTGAGATTTGTTATGTGAGAGATCGCTAGAATTTGTAGAGTCATGTTGAAGATTTGTTGTGAGGTGGCAGACTGAGGATCTAACCTATACCTACAGAGGACTTGTGTAAAGATGATGGGAAGAAGAAATGTTAGAGGAAATGCAGCACATGGAAATGCAGACCCAGCTATGATGGAGATGTTGAGAGGAATTGTTGCTAGATTGGAAGAAGTTGAAACAGCCCAGAGGATAGGTTGACCAGTTGATGATGTGGGTGATGAAGAGGTAGAAGAACAAGAAGAAAGCAAAAGAGAAAATCCTAGTCTAGATCACGGAGAAGAGAGGTTCATAGGAGCCCTAACTAGAGAAAATACTAAACCACATTTCAATCCACTGGCTCATAATGGTAAGTTGGATTTAGATGAATTTCTTGATTGGATAATAGAGATGGAGAAGTATTTTGATTTTGAAGGTACCACTGAAGATAAGACAAACAAATACGAAAATAAGAGGAAAGGAGAAGATAAATTCAAGTGGGATCAGATGGTGAATAAGTTAAAGACAAAGTTTATGCCTACAGATTATCAGATCAGTCTATTGTGGAAGTTACAAAATTTGAAGCAAAAGGAGTTACGTTTGGTAGAATATACCGAGGAGTTCTACAAGTTGAATATCAGATCTAGAAATTCAGAGGATGAGATAGAGCAAGTAGCTAGATATGTGAATGGCTTGAGACCATCTATACAGGATGAAATTAGTTTGGTGAAGTTGTAGAGTGTGGAAGAGGCATACCAATGTGCCCTAAAAGCAAAAGAAAAGCTAAATAAAAGATATGAGCAGAGACAAAGAGGAAGAGGTGGATGATTTTAGAGAGGAAGAATTTTTACTAGAGGAGGAAGAGGAACTTTTGCAGATCAGAATAAAAGTAAGTTAGTAAGAATGATAATTTGTACCATAGAGGTGATGGAAACTCTTACCAGAGAGGAGGTTATGGTGGTTACTGGAATGAGCGTTATAGAAAAGATGATAGAGGATAGGAGAAAAGAGTATTCAAGGGAACTTGTTTCAAGTGTGGTGGAGGACATAGAGCATTTGAATGTAATCAAGGAGAGACAAGCAAAAAGATAGAGAATAGTAGAAGAACAACCTTTGTTGAGGAAGATCATGCTGAATAATCTAACAAATTGGAAGATGGAGAAGTGTTGGTGAATAGAAGAGTATTGTGTCAAAGTGAGTTGGATTAGGAACCATTGCAAAGAAATAATTTGTTTCGGACTAGATGCAAGGTAGCTGGTAAATGTTGTAGAGTGATTGTTGACAATGGAAGTTCTGAGAACCTAGTTTCTAAAGAAATGGTAACCAAATTGAAACTGGAAAGATTGAAACACCCGAAGCCCTATCAGATAGCATGGATTCAAGATGAGCATAAGATACTAGTAAGTGAACAATGTTTGGTGAAATTGATGATAGGAAACTATCATGATGAAGTTTTGTGTGATATCATGCCTATGGATGTATGTCATGTTTTGTTGGGAAGGCCTTGGCAGTATGATGACAGGCTATTCATGATGGAAAGAAGAATACATATACCATTTTTGCTAATGGGATGAAGCAAACTTTGTTGCCATTGGAGGATGTTCCTAAAGTTGAGGTTTGTACGAGTGCTAGAATTTGTTTGGTTGATGGAAGGAGATTTCTAGATGGATTGAGACATGAGAACATGTGTTATTCCTTGGTTCCTAAGAAGACTGAAGACTTGAAGCATGTAGAAGAACAACTGGAGGAGATAAAAGAGATGCTAGAATAATATGAAGAGATCATTTCGGATAATGTACCTAATGGACTACCACCTATGAGGAGTATTAGTCATTGCATGGATGTAATTCCTGGAGTTAGTTTTCCTAATAAAGGAGCACACTAGATGACACCTACAAAGAATGAAGACTTGAATAGACAAGTGCAAGAGTTGTTGAAGAAGGGTTTGATCAAAGAAAGCTTAAGTCCTTGTGCAATACCTATTGTGCTAGAACCTAACAAGGATGGAGAATGGAGGATGTGTGCAGACTCTAGAGCCATAAACAAAATCACAATGAAGCATAGATTTCCTTTTCCCTAGATGGATGAAATTATGGATTGTTTGAGTGGAGCTAAATACTTTACAAAGATAGATTTGAAGAGTGGATATCATCATATCAGAATTAGAGAAGGGTATGAGTGGAAGACAACATTCAAGACAAATGAAGGATTGTATGAGTGGTTGGTGATGCCTTTTGGACTAATAAATGCACCGAGTACTTTCATGAGGCTGATGAATGAGGTATTGAAGAAATTATTGGGTAAGTTTGTGATTGTCTATCTGGATGACATCTTGATTTTTAGTAAGAATAGAAAATAATATTTTTTGCATATAAGAAAAGTTTTGTAGAGGTTGAGAGAAGAGTAGTTGTTGATAAACATTAAGAAATGTAGTCTCATGAAGGAAGAATTGGTATATCTAGGATTTGTGATATATGTGGATGGATTGAAGATGGATCCTGAGAAGGTAAGAGAAATTGCTGAATGGCCTACACCAAAAAGCATTGGAGAGGTAAGATCATTTCATGGATTAACTAGTTTCTACTGAAAGTTCATTCGGAATTTCAGTTCTATTTGCAGCCCTATGAAAAAAACAATGAGAGGGGATAAGAAATATTTTAGGTGGACATCTAGAGCAAACTGGAGTTTTGAGTTGTTGAAACATAAGGTGACTGAGCAGCCTGTGTTGGCTTTACTAGACTTTAGTAAGGTATTTCAAGTAGACTGTGATGTAAGTGGAAATGCAATTGGAGCAGTATTAAGTCAAGAAGGAAGACTAGTAGCCTATTTTAGTGAGAAATTGAATGATGCTAGGAGAAGATATTCAGTGTATGAATAGGATTTTTATGCCATAGTTCAAGCCTTGAATAAATGGAGACATTACTTGTTGCCTAAGGAGTTTTTGTTGTATACAAATCATCAAGCTTACTTGTTGCCTAAGGAGTTTTTGTTGTATTTGAATAGTCAAGGTAAGTTGAATCAAACACACATGAGATGGGTGGAATTCTTGCAGAGTTATACTTTTTTTTTGAAACATAGAAGTGGAAAATCAAATAGAGTTGTTGATGCTTTGAATAGGAGAAGAGATTTACTGGCAGAGATGAGAATGGAGGTACTAGGTTTTAATGAATTGAAGAACTTGTATGAGGAAGACCCGGATTTTGCAGAACCTTGGAGAGCTTGTAAAGAACCAGTCTTGGAAGATAGGAGTCAGTGGTTGGATTATTTCATTTAGGAGGATATGTTGTTCAGAGGGACTTTGGAATTGATAAGAGAGAATTACTTTTGGCCACAGATTCATAAGGATGTTAGGAAATTTGTCTAGAGTTGTAGAGTTTGTCAAGTTGCAAAATGGAGTAGTCAAAATGTTGGATTGTATAAACCTTTGATAGTTCTAGAGAGACCTTGGGAAGATATCAGCATGGATTTCATACTTGGTTTTCCGAAGACACAAATGGGTAATGATTCCATATTTGTGGTAGTGGATAGATTTTCTAAAATGGCACATTTCATACCTTGTAAGAAGACAAAAAATGCAGTACATGTAGCAGACTTGTTTTTCAAGGAAGTGGTCAGATTGTGTGGATTACCTAGGAGTATTATTTCAAACAGAAATACAATGTTTGTTGGTTACTTTTGGAAGAAACTTTTGAAGAAGTTAAAGATAGATTTAAAGTTTAGTTCTACTTTTCACCCATATATTGATGGATAGACATAGGTAGTAAATAGGAGTTTGGGGAATTTATTGAGATGTTTGGTTGGGGAGAAGACCAAAAGTTGGGATTTAGTCCTTGCACAAGCAAAGTTTGCTTACAATAATTTAGTGAATAGGAGTACCGGAAAGACACCTTTTGAGATTGTTAGTAGAGTTCATACTAGAGGTATATCAAAATTGTGAGACATTAGTAAGGAAGATAAAAGGAGTGCAAAAGAAGAGGAATTCACGGCACATATGAAGACAATGCATACCCAAGTAAAGCAGCAATTGGAAGATATGAACCAGAAGTATAAGGAGCGAGTAGATGAAAAGAGGAGACATAAGGAGTTCAAAGTTGGAGATGAAGTGATGTTGTATTTGAGAAAGGAAATATTTCTAGTTGGAACATACAATAAGCTCAAGATAAGGAAGTTTGGACCTTGTAATATTTTGAAGAAATTTGATTCAAGAAATACATATGAAGTGGAGTTATAGGATGACATGGTTATATCACCTATATTCAACATTGCAGACCTACATCAGTACCATGAAGTAGAATTTAGTGAAAGTAGTAAAGAAAAATTGGAAAATCAGTTTCCTAAACAACAATCAGATGAGAGAAGAAATTTTGGATACCAGAGATGGGAGGAAAATGCATGGAAGATAGTACAAAGAATATCTTGTGAAGTGGAAAGGCAGACCAGTGGAGGATTCTTCTTGGATTTATCAGGATGAGGTAGATTGTATTGGTTTTCCTTTAGCCCCAACAAAGTGATCTAATGCAGGAGAATCCTTGGTTCTTGGCAATCTTGCATCAACCAAAAATATTTTCATTTCAGTTTGTTCTTGTTTCATTTCTTGTTTAGTTCAAGTTGGCATGTTCAACATTTCATCATATTTTCTCACCAGACCCTATGGATCTATGTGTACATTGTGGAAATTTTCATTTTCCTTATTACAAGATTTGACTGTGATTGAATCTTTTTCTAGCAAGTTATCACTTCCAAATTTAATGGCAGTTTCTTGAATCGACACTGAAATAATTTTCAAGTCTAATGGCTAGTTTGATCACTTGTCGATCTTTCCCGAAACCTGCAAGTCTTGATGGTGTGATTCTAATTGTTCCATGGAGTGTTGCTGACCTTAATTAGAGGTCCACACTTCATCCTATGCATTCACTTGGGATTAATTCAAATTTGAGGCCAACCTATTCCATGCACATGTGACATTTTCTTTCATTGGAGATTGTAATGATCTTTGGTTGATGCAGAATATTCTAGATCTACGGACATGATATAAAGCTTGTAATAGATCATTAGGATAGTAGAAGTTGATTATATAGAATAAGATAGATTTGATATCTAATAATTTCACTCGCATTGAAGAGCATATAGGAAGATGGTATTTTTAGTATGTTGTATCAAGCCTGTGAGCCCAATCTATAAGCCTGAACGTCATTGGCTATTTGTATTTGAAATTTTTTTTAATAAGAATGTTTGAATCTACATTTTCCTCCATATTCTATGCTACTTTTGTTGTGTAACTCTTTCTACACGATCTGGATTGTTCTCTTTGAGGACCCTCCTACCCTGGCTACACCATGAAGCATATGTGTCTAAATACCTCTATTTTAGGCCATAAAAGATGTTCCTATATATGGAAAAGTAATAAAGGAACCATGCCTTAAGAAGCTAGGAAGGAAGAAGAAATACCCCACTATGGTTCATGTGGTGGGACAACTGGCTGACATCATGCTTAGGAAAGTGTTTGTTCCCAAATATAATGATCTAGGGAGTCCTATGGTAGGATTTTTTATAAATGAGATCCAAATAAGGAATGCTCTGATTGATTTGGGAGCAGCAATAAATGTAATGAACAAGGATATCCTACAACAACTAAATGTTGCAAGCATGAGACCTACTTCTACTGTCCTACAACTTGCTGATAGTTCCACTTTTAAACCTGATGGTATAGTAGAGGACATTGTGGTAACTCTAGAATAACTTCATGATTCTTTCTCCTAAAGCTATGCTATGCGGGTACCCCATTACCTTGGAAGGCCATGGTTAGAAACAAAAGATGCCTATATTGGATTCTGGATAGGATACATGACCATTTTTTATGGAAAGAGCACCAAAAAGCTTGTTCTCTACCCTCCTGCGTAGCCATCCCATGATATGGATATCTTGTATGGCCACATGTTGGTGAAGAGGTTGAGGAAGTTAATTGTGTGGCACAACTTATGATGTTAGGCATAATCTCTTTCATGCATCTTCAAGAGGAAGATGAAGTATTGTCTAACATAATTTAGAACCATTGTGAAGTAGAGGAAACATCATCCTCTCATGCATCTAATTTTGCTGATCTAGTAAAGACACTTATGTTTGCTCTTATTGTAGCCAAACTTATTGTAGCAACAAGTATGTCTCATACATTGTTGTCACATGAACTCAAGGTACCAAGCATTAGTGAAGCATCTATGGTAGAGATAACTACACAAGTGCAAGTGTTAGAAGGAAAATATCTAAATATTAACAACAAACTGAATGAAGAACAATAGTTGTCATTGACAAACTTACTAAGAGCCCACAAGCATGCATTTTCATGGGACTATCATGGTATGAAGGGATTGGACCCTAAGCTTTTCAATCATAGGATTTACATCAGAGATTATTGTGCACCAATGAGGTAGCCACAAAGTAGAATTAACCCTACATTGAGAGAAATTGTAAAGGGGGAACTACATAAATTGTTGGATGCAAGATTCATTTGCCCCATTTCAGATAGCCAGTGGGTGTCTCCATTGGTGATTGTGCCCAAAAAGGGAAGGAAGTGGAAAGTTTTTGTTGATTATAGGGAACTCAATGCTGCCACCAAAAAGGACAATTTTCCTCTTCCTTTCATAGACCAAGTTCTAGATTCACTTACGAGGAAGCAATAATTTTATTTTCTAGATGGATTCAGTAGCTATAACCATATCAAAATTGCACTTGAGGACTAGGAGAAGACCACCTTTACCTAGACCTATTCAATACTTCCATTTTTCTTATGAAATTCACTTGCAACTTTTCAAAGGGCAGTCATTAGCATATTTTCAGACATCTCTCATGATTGCATGGAAATTTATATGGATGACTTTACTACTCATGGTGCTAATTTCAATGAAGCATTGGAGAATCTCAGGAGAATCTTAAAGAGATGTGAAAAACATAATCTGTCTTTAAATAGTGAAAAGTGCTTCATGATGATGCAGGAAGGTGTAGTCCTTGGCCACTACATCTCTCACAAAGGAATTCAAGTAGATCCTACAAAGATTGAGGTGATCACTAATCTGCCCATACCTACAAAACAAAAAGATGTTAGGAGTTTCTTAGGACATGTAGGTTATTATAGGTGGTTCATCAAAGACTTCAACAAATGGAAACACCACTGAACAATATCCTAACTAAATATTTTGAATTCCAATGGATAGAAGACTTTGACAAGGCATTTTTTGACTTAAAAAAAACTTTAACTAATGCTCCTATACTCAAAGGTCCTAATTGGGAGCTTCCTTTTCACATTCATATAGATGCATTAGACTATGATATAGAAGCATTCTTAGGATATAAAGAAGGAGCTATTGAAAATGTTATTTATTTTGTCAATAAAAATCTACAAGAGGTTGTATTCAACTATAAAGTGACAGAAAAAGAAATATTGGTAGTGGTCTATTCCCTTAACAAATTCAGGCACTACATAATAGGCTATCAGATCTTTGTGTAGATTGACCACACAACCATTAAGTACCTAATGAATAAACCCTTGTTATTAGGTAGGCTAGTGAGATGGTTATTATTGATGTAGGAGTTTGACATAACCATTGTGGATAAACTAGGGAAGTCCAATGTTGTTGCACAATTTCTTTCAAGGCTGACTACATCAAAGGACAATCAAGTCATTGATGACTCTTTCCCTGATGAACACTTATTTTCCATTAGTGTGCAAACACCCTAGTATGCTGACATAGCTAATTATCTATTCATAGGGAGAGTTCCTCCTCATTTCTCTCCAAAAGAGAGAAGGGTACTCATTGAAAAATATTTTCCTTTTTCATGGATTGTTGGATGTTTGTTTTACATTGGACTAGACAATGTCATGAGGATATGTGCGAGGGAAGATGAGACATATGATATTTTTCATGCATGTCACAATGAACCATGTGGAGGAAATTTTGCAGCCAAGAGGACAACAATGAATATTTTGAACAAAGGATATTATTGGTCCACACTCCACAAGGATGCAGGGAAATATAAAAGGAAGTGTGATAGATTCCAAAGGATGGGACAGCCAACCAAATCTAATGAGATGCCCCTTTACCCCAAGTAGTCATCAATCCCTTCAAAAAATGGGGATTGGAGTTTGTAGGACCCATTAATACTCCATCAAATGGAAAATCCTATGTTAGTATGCACTGATTATGTAACCAAGTGGGTAGACATTAAGGCAATGAAGAATGCAAGAGGTAAAAAGGTTGCAAAATTTTTTTATGAGGAAATTTTCACATGGTATGGGGTTCCAAGAGAGATACTGATTGATCAAGGGGCTCAATTCACTTCAACCCTTGTTACAACACTGGTCAATGAGTACAACATAAGGAAAGAGAAGTCTACTCCTTATCACCCTCAGTCCAATGGCTAAGTTGAGGTGACTAATAGGGAAATTGAAGCCATCCTGACCAAGATAGTGGCTATCCATAGAAAGGATTGGGAAAATAGGCTACCAAAAGTTGTTTGGGCCTATAGGACAACCTGGAAGACAACATAGGATTCACTCCTTTTGAGTTGTTGTATGGAAAGATAGCTATGATGCCCATTGAATTTGAGCATAAGACTCTTTGGACTACAATAGACTTGGGGATGGATATCTTTGAGGCACAAAGGGATAGAATCATGCCATTGAATTCTTTGGATGAGATGAGGAAAGTATCCTTGCACCACATAGAGGTAGTGAAAAATTAGAGAATAAAGTGGCATGTAAAATTCATCAAGGATAAGAAATTCTAGCCAGGTGACTGGGCACTGCTCTATGACTCAAGGTATCAGGATAATCCAAGAAAATTGCAAACATGATGGCTAGGACCATATGAGGTTGCTGAAGTTTTCCCCAATGGAGATTTTCAACTCACCACAATTGACACTATTAGATTTAAGTTGCTTTTCAATGGTCATCACCTCAGGTTGTATCACAAGCCAACTTCCAAGGAGGAATTCCTACAATAATTCACTCAGCATGCAACACCTGAAATTCCTGTAGCCAAAGGAAGTGGACCTAGTATCCCTCCTCCTAGCTAACTAAGGTACATAACTTGTCATAATAAATTCTTCCACTTTTGTGGAAGTCCACTTCTTCCTTCATTCACTGATCCACCCATCCATCTCCACCTTTCTCTCTCTTCCATCACCCCACCATAACTTCACTTCATTCCACTCCACTTTCATTAATTTCTCAACTAACTTCTTAAAAGGTGACTGGAACTTTCTTCATAATCTTTGCAACAGATCTTCCAAGAATTCAGGTACATGTGCATCAATTTGTTATATCTTAATTGTCTTTTAGTACATTCATTTAATTACTATACATTAATGTAGATGTTCTCCATAGCATGCAATTATTCCCTACCCCTGTCAAATTTTCATTACTACTACACATGTGAGGACACATGCTCAAATTTAGGTTGGAGGGGAAGTGTGAATACCATGTCCATGTGTGAGTCCATGTTGGTTCACATCAACAAATTTTAAATTGAGCCAATTTGAATTCTGAGCAAAATGATGACTTGCATGTGTGAGATGACATCAATCGCCGCCATTTTTCTCAATTATAGCCTTCATTTATTACTCCTTTATTGTCTTTATTGCCCTTGTCATAATCCTAAGTCGCCAAAAAGATAAAATTAGGATGACATTGGTGTTGGGAATTTAGAAGCATTGCAGGAAGGAGAAGTTTAGCTTTTAGACAAAGATTGCAAGAAGGGAAACCTTGCAAAGTGATTGTTTAATTGCAGATAGCTAAATAATGGGAGGTGGGTTAATTCAAAATGAACCCATGGTTCATGGTGTATTACTGTAGGATGCACCTCTCCAAGCTAGGTTTAGAAATTGTGGGTGGTTAGATTATTTTCTGAAGCTGAATGGTTAAAATGAAGATGCTGCATTGGAATTTTCCCATACATTATCTAAAGGAAAGGCCATGGTAAAAGGGTTCAAAGTAATTGCTACTAAAGAAAGGATTGCAAAAGTTACAAGGTTTCCTGCCAATGGTGAACATTACCCTGCTACCAGACAGACCAGGTCAGGTAGGGTTGAATTTATGGAACCTAGTGACCCTCCATTGAGTGTGGACAAGTAAGGTGTGAAGAGAACCTCTCTTCCTGAGCCATGGAAGAAAGTGGTTGTTTATGTTGTGAAGTACCTTACTTGTGAAGGTCATCAGTCGAATCTAAATTTTGTGCACTTCAAACTCCTAAATCATATGAAGTATGGGAGAAGAATGAATGTGCCAAACATGCTATACCATCTTCTTTCAATCATGGCAGCTGAGACCCAAAAAGGTAGGGATAATTCTATTTTCCACCATTGTCTAATCAAATTGTTAGTAGAAAAATCTCTGCATGATGTGTCTGACATGACTTGGGAAGAATTCTTAAATATTGATCAAAGTAGACCAGAGCATTTGTGACCTAGGGTTTTACCTCCACCTCATAGGAAGAGAAGGAGAGTGATTTTTGTTGAAGCCACTCTTGGAACCTCAATTTTTGGTGCAGGCCCTAGTGTAAACCCTCCTATAGCTAAACAAACTAGAGATTAGTTCTTCTGAGATAGAACATTCATACAAAGAAAGTTCCTCTTTAGATTATGATGATGATGTCCCTCTTGGTATCCTAATTCAAACTAGGGAAAAAAAGAAAGAGGAAAAAATAAGGAAGGGAAAAGCAAAAAATCAAACGGTAGAAAATAAAGTGCCAAGCTCTAAGAAACAAAAGGATAACACTATTCTTCCTGCAACCGAAGAGAAACATGAGAGCCCTCCTAGAAAAACAAGACCAGTTGGACTAGTTGTTGGTATCTCTCTGTAGGAAATCCCTAGGACTAGAGAAACATTACAGGAGGACACAACATCCCCAATGGGGTAGGTGAATGTTGAGGAAGAAACAAATGTAACGTTGGTAGATCTTGTTTCCATTGAAAAACAAGTTGAGAGTCAAGAGTGTGAGGAGAATCAGGAGCTCCTACAACTAGAGAAGAAGCAAGAGTTCTTGCAGCAAGAGCAAGAACAAGAGCCCCTGTAGCCAAAATTGGGAGAATAGTCAACACCCCTACATCCGAAGTTGGTTGGACAAATAGAATCCTTGTAGCTAGAGCCATATGAAGAGCAAGCATTAGTGCCAGGAAAAATTCTAGTAAGAAGACATAAGCGCTCTGATTTTTCAATGCACATGGTATCCATGAACTTATGGAGATAAATGCAGAGGAAGAGCAATGGAAAGAGGAGAAACACAGGCTAAAGAAGGAAATTCAAAAGAGAGATGAAGAGATTGAAGATAGGAATGCAAAAATTACTCCTTTAAAGGAGAAGGTGGACAATATGGTAGCCTTAGTACCTCAAATATTAGAGTGTAGGAATCCTTGAAGGGTCTATGCTTTATATTTGAAGGATAAGAATCTTTCTTTCAAACTAGCAATGATTTTCTCAGGTTTGAATCCTTCCATTGAGACTCCTCTTGAATTTTTCAATGCTTATCCGATTGCTCCTCTTGAAATGAAGAATTTGTTGTGTGAATTCTATTTGCATAGTTATGTTGTATGTTGGGGATGTCCAATTAAGAGCATTTATGTCTTGGATATAGAATGAGATTAGTTGGGGACAATAGTTTAGGACTTATAGGAAAATAGAATCCAACACTCCCCTACCCATCAAGGCTGAATCTAGGAACCTAGGAGACCTTTTCAGTGATTGGCATAGAATTCTTTACAGACCAAGCTATGGAAGTAGGATCCTTCCTGAGAGAGAGGTAGTTTACAAAGAATATGAGAAGGTAGCAGAAACCACAAGGGAATCTGTTAAGGGATATTTGGCATAGAGGTGGAACAGTCTGACTGATGAGTTAAAACAAGTTGAGCCCCACTCTCTATAGAACTATGTTGCAGCATGTAAAAGAGTTGATAGATATATACATATTGAAAAGGGACAATTTTGGCTCCCATTAACTTTTTAGCCACCTATCCTATTATGTTATGTGCCAAATTTCAGGTATTAACAGTATGTTATAGCTGGAGAGATATAGAGATGGAGTAGGTTGGACAGAAAACAAGGGTTCTATTGGGACCCTAATTAATGCACTGCAAGAACTAATATAGGATAGTTGGCCGTTGCAAATTTTAGGGCATTAACTAAGCAAAAGAAAAACCCTTCCTCTGTTGGAGGACCAACAAAGCCTTAGGTTAGGGGGAGTGATGAGTCCAGTTTATGACTCAATTTTGATAAGAGTTTATTATCCACTTGTTGTAGTTGTCATAGACTTTGATACTTGGATGTTGACCTTTTTATGATATTTCCTCAAAACCATAGACATTGGGAATAAGATTATTTTGGTAATCTTCAATGACATTGACATGTTATATGAACTATCTACGTTAATTTTACATCTGGATTAATGAATGTTACTTTAAGATAGTTACAGATATGCAGTTGTTGTGTGTACTAATATTGTTATGTAGATATAATTAAAAGCCTACAAAATTGAGGAAGATTTCGCTAGCTAGTCATTTTCCATCAAGGTCAACAAGGTGATCATTCAAAGGTTAATGGAGGGAAGACTCTCAATGCAAGGAGATTCCTAGTTTAGATTGAAGAATTGTAACTGCCTTGTAAATGGTCTTAATTGTTTGTTGAGAGAATATAGGAGTTACTGTTGTGCTAGATTTGTGTTAAGGAAAACATGCTTGACCAAATTCCACACATGCATAACCTCTTCTCCACTTCTTATGCTTTCCCTAAAGTGGTGTCCTCCTAATCTATTAGAGTTGATCACCTTGTGGTAGTTAGTTAGTAGTTCTTCTTCTTATAAATAAGACTCAAATGCTTCTTCTCAGAAGGTTGATTATTCAGATGATGTACTCGCATTCTTAGCTTTCCAGTAATATAGTGATGTTTCTCAATTGTACTCATATTTTCTAATGAATAAACTGAAGTTTTAAGTTTGTGCATCTGAGTTCACTTTTGTTTTAAGGGATACTCATCCAAGGGGGGCCACTTGGTGAGCATTTCGTCCTTTAGTTTAGTTATTACTTTCTGTTCAAAAATTAGTTAAAAATCTAGCAATGTTTGTTCCTATAGCCACTAGAATTCCATTATGTGACTATTCCTATAGCCAAAGCAGACAAAGTAGTTTCTATTTGTTTTCTTAGATTTTCATTTATGTTATGCATTTCAGATCAATATAGTTGTTGGTTGATGCTCAACATTCATATTACTTCTTTCCAAGTAATTTACTTTCAGCATTATGTCTTTCTTAGCTATAAGATGAATATGGCTACTTTAGATTCCTAGTGCACATACTATGCTAACCCATTTCAAGTCTACGTCCCTAGGTTGATAAGTTAAATGCACTTTCATGATGATTGAGATAGCTATTCAAATTAGATGTCCAATCTCTAAATCATAGCTATAAGGGCTTAATTGTTAAATCATTGTAGGAGGCCAACATGGTCTCCAACACTAATGATGTCGGTACTAAAGATTCCTATGAGTGGTGGGAAACAACATGACTGGCTCCTATATTTCTTATGGATGAGCCAATAGGTGATGCAAGGCCACTCCTAGATCAGGGAGACAAGGAGTAGGATAGGGTTGAGGAGATACGCTTCAAGGCTACAGACATATTCATAGATGTGATAGATGAGGAGCATGATGAGGATGTAGATCCTAACTATGATGGCTAGGAGGAAGAGGATGAGGAGTAGTTGATAAGTGAGGTTGATGAGGCAGTGGATGAGGATCGAGTGGGCCAGAAGTGGGGAGAGTGATCTCCCATTCATGTTACTAGATCACGATCAAGCAGCTACAGTAGGAACTAGCACCTATGGTCATGGAGAGGATAACACATCCTCCATGCCTCCTACACATGATGAGGCTATCTTCACACAACCATCCAAAGAGCTAGGTGATGATATTTTATTTACTGCCATGCTTTATGCTTATACTTTATGTTTTAATGTTATGTTCATATATATATCATGGTGCATATTGATTATATTTATGATTTCTATCTTACAAGAGTTGTGAGAGACCTTCATGATCTCTATTGTTAAGTGGCTATCAAGATAGTTCCCCCATAAATCTATGAGGAGAATTCTAATACATACTATGTTCCCCCACCCATCATGAAGTAGGATCCAGAGTTGTTTGAGTCGTATGTCAAACTATAGGAAGTGTATGAGAGTTTCAAGAGGCGCGCCCATTGAACTGAGGCTGCCCATGATGCTTAGTCATATCGAGCCCTAGTAGAGGTTGAGAGACTTCATTCATAGGTAGCTAGACTACTAGTGGAGAGAGATCATCTAGCAGAGGATCATCGGGAGGCCCTTGGATAGGTACAAGGTTTATTGTATGCTCTGAATTTACTCAACAGTTTGTGATCACGATTGCATACCACCGTCTCTCAAAAGACCACCTCAAGACAGATGTGAGCACCAGATCTTGAGGGATCTAGTAGTCATAGACCTCATTAGCATTGTATATATTGATGAAATGTACATAACAATTATATATATATATATATAATTGTTTGGTGTTTTGTTACTTATGTTTATGTGTTTAATGTTAAATGGCAATGTGATTGATTAAATAATCTTTGTAAGACTATTAATTGAATGTCTCCATGATTTAACATGTTTTATGTGATCTAATTAAAACTTATTCTAGTTTCTCTTAGATGCAACATTGTGATTAAGTATGTTATGCTAAATTAAATGTGCTTATGATCTAATTAAAGAACATTAAATGCATATAAGGATCTAATCTAACATTGCACAGAAGATGAACTTGAATAACATGAAATCTAAAGTAATCATATATAATGATCACTTTAGTGTCCAAGACATACAAATAATTGTTTATCAAGAATGAAGCAATGCAAGAGAAAATAGATTATCATCTACTAACTCTAACACCACTACTTTATAATTAACACTATTCAAGATTTTTAGATATAGTATTAGCAAAGATTTGTGGCATTTATAGGTTCTTTAAGATGTGTACAATCCATTTTTATTAACGTGTAAGCCCCATATCCATAATTTTCATTGATTATGTAAGGGCCTAACCAATTAGGGCTAAAATTTCCTTTTTCCACTAGGTCAACATTGACATTATGTTGATTCTTGCATAACAACAAATCTCCTTTATTAAAGGAATGGGGTATTAAGTTATCATTATAACTATGTTGCTTTCTTTTAGAATAATCTTGAAGGTGCTAAAGAGCATTGATGTGTTGTTCATCGAGCATTTAAAGTTGATGAAAGCATTGTTCTTTATAAGTATTATCATCAATAACCCCTTGAAGAGAAATTCTTAATGAAGGGATCTCTATTTCCAAGGGAATTATCACCTCAGTTCCATAGACGAGCTTATAAGGGGTATGTCCAATTGATCCTCTAACGTTCGTACAATAGGCCCATAATACATATGTTAGCTATGTATGCCAATCCTTATTGTGCTTGCTTACTGTTTTCCTTAGGATTTGCTCAAGGGTTCTATTAGTTGATTCATCTTGACCATTAGATTGTGGGTAGGAAGGCATTGAAAAGTGATATTGTATGTTAAAAATTTCTAAGAACTTCTTCACATCCTTATTCTTAAATGGTGTCCTGAGGTATGAAACCAAATTGAAAGGGAGTCTGAAATGAGCAATAATGTGTTCCAATATGAAACGACATAATAAATCAATAGTTTTCAAACAAAGGGGAATTGCTTCCACCCACTTCATGAAATAATTTGTTGCAGTAATTATAAATGTATGTCTAGAGGAGGAGGGAGGTGAAATTTTTCCAATGATGTCTAGGGCCAACACTGAAAAAGGAAAAATAGGGACTTGTGCATGAAGCTCAGAAGTAAAAGCGTGAATTAGTCTTTTATGTTCTTGAAATTTGAGAAATTTCTTAACATATGTAAAGTAGTCTTGTTCCATGTTTCTCCAATAATATCCTATAAAAATTAGCTTTTGCAATAGCGATCTTCCTCCAAAATGTCCTCCACAAGCACCTGAATGAGCTTCCTCAAGTGCTATTGGGATTTTGGATTGTTTAAGACACCTAAGCAAGAGACCATCGAATGGCCTCTGATACAATACATTGGCAAGAATTATATACTTAGATGCAAGTCTCTGAAGGTGTCTTCTAGTATTCCTAGTTGTGGACCTAAGAAAGGTGCCAATTTTTAGATAGTCAAATATTGACACATACCATTCGCTAGAGTTTTATCTAGTGATTATTAATATCACATCTATTTTATGCTCAATCAATGGTATCATAACTGTGTGGACGATAAATGTTAAATATTTTAAAGGATCTTGAGGGGATATTAGAGAAGCGTCACTTGCCATTGCATTTGCATGTCTATTATCTTTCTATGGGATGTTATCAATGGTAAATAAATCAAACTTCTCTAATAAAGTCAATGTAATATCTTTTCATTTCAAAAATTTATAATGCTTCACTTGATATGTTCCATTTATTTTTTTAATGATTAATTGTGAATCATCAAAATTTTTGATGTCTCGAGCTCCTAGAGTTAAACCGATGCATAATCCAGCGATTAATGCTTCATACTCTATGGTATTGTGCATAGGAAATTTAATCGATATGATAAGGAAATGGGTTTTCCTCTGGGTGGAGCTATTATAACTCCCACAATAGAGCCTATTCTGTAGTTACATCCATCAAATTACAATTCCCATGCATTTTCATGTTATTGAATAGTCAGTACACTCTCATCAAGAAATGCTTCTTGATTAGGTAATGCTAGGGGAGAAGGAGCGTCAGCTAACTAGTTAGTCAAGGCTTGTCCTTTTATTTCTTTTTATGAAACAAACTTAAGGTCAAACTCAATCAACAACATAACCCATTTAGCTAATCATCCTGATAGATCCATTTTAGCAAAAAGATGTTTTAAAGGATCAATTTTTTTTTATCACATGTATTTTAGCATTCAATAAGTAATGTTGTAACTTACTAGTAGCAAATACAAGAGCCAAACATTGTTTCTCTTTCATTGTGTATCATTTCTCATAATCAATCAAAGTTCGGCTAATGTAATAAATAGGATGCTCTTGTGAAAGAATGCTTGAAGACTCTTGAATGCCTAGATCTTGAAATTACTTTTGAAAATTCTTGCTTAGATGAAAAAAATGACTTAGGAGCTTTCTTATATAGGCATTAACACCTAATTTACCATTATTCAAATCTCAAAACCTAAAATCAACCAAAATTTTGAATTAAAAAAGGTGATTTTCCTACTTAAACACTAAAAAAGCCCCAAATGGGATTCATTTTCCCAAGGTGGTGAATGGGTCCCACCTAGGGGGACTCATTCACCCAAGGTTATGAATGGGTCCCACCTAGTGGGACTCATTCACCCAAGGTGGCGAATAAGTCCCACCCTAGATTTTTGGGGTGGGTTTTTAGAATTTTTGATGTTTTAGGTGATTTTATCAAATTTTTAGTTGAAATAAGCCTCAAGATCTAAAATAATGGACCTTACAGGCCCATTAATGATGAATTAAATGCTAATTAATGCAAGGGTACCAAAATAGGTCCAGGTTAAATGTGAAATTTCCCTATCTCCAAGAAGGGGGTCAATTTTTGTCATTACAATTTGTTGAGTGGTAACATAGCTTTGTTCATTCTTCATTCCCTCTTTCATGTTTCATTTCATTTCAAGGTTTAATTTCTAAAACAAGGTTTGACCAAGGAAAACACCTATTCACCAAAAATAAACATTTTTTCTCTCTTGTATGTGTGATTGTAGATTTAGGTTAGAGAAAGCTTAAAAGTGCAAGATTTATAAAGTTGTCAAAATTGTTGTCATCTCATAGAAACTAAGATCCAAAATCCATTTCCAACATGTTAACTATGAAACCTAGGAAAATTGGAAGATTCAAATCTATATTAGAGGCTCCTAAAAGCTACAAAAAATTCCTAACAGTGGACCCATTCACCCTCAAGAAAGCGAGTCCCAGATCTACTTCAAAAAAACACTTTTGGTGATTGGTAAACATCATTCTTCCCTTCTTTGATCTACAATTTGATTTCTAGTTCTTTTAGTATTGAGTTTAATATTGGTGTTTCAAGTGTTAGATGGCATTTTTGTGTTGATTTTATATTTCTAGTTTTTCTCCCAAATGTGTTGTTTGACCTTGACCCCCATCCTTCAAGCATAAGGAAATCTAAATATTCCCACTTTGACTTGGTTCACCTAAGGGTTGATAATCATTTCATTGTGTAGATCTCATTTCTTAATTAAATAAAGAAAAATAGGGCTATCTTTTATAATTTTGGTTACCCCTCCTTTTCATTTCCCTAAACCCAATTTTTTGTTGTTTAATTTTGGTGAACTTAACATTTGAGCATCAACCTTGCTGATTTGGAGCCCATTTTCAGCCCTAGATCTAGTTTTTGCATTTATTTGTATTGTATTGCATTGATTGCCATCTCATTTATGGCTCTTGACTTGCATTAATTTGCATCTTTTTTTAGGGTTTTAGGTTTGAGTTTTTGCATCCTTTAAATCTAAAAAAATCACAAAAATCATCCATTTTGCATAGTATTTACATAGCATTGCATCATCATTTATTTACATTTGAAAATTGAATCAAAATTGTATTTCAAACTAAGTCTCCTAGTTTATCATTTAGCACTATTTGGTATTTTCATTTAGACTTAATTTTATAGAAAATTCAAACTATAACCACTTGTCTCAATCCAAAATCTAAAAACCATAAGAATCAACTTAGGAATATGTAAATTTATTTTTCGAAAACCCTGAGCTAGGACCCATTCAACCATGGGAAAATGAGTTAGTGATTAGGGATTTTTCCTACATTTTTGGGGATCAAAATCTATTTCTACTTTTTTTTTTGCTATTTTTCAGTTTGTTGTTTTAGTTTACAGAGTTTTTGTTATCTGAAATTGATCATATTAAGCATAATTTGTTAAAATCAATACATTGTTTGAGTTCAAAATTGCATTTAAAAGACATAATTTTCAGGTTTTTGCATAGCATAATCAGAAAATTATCTTGTTTGAAATAAAAAAATTTGTATTACCTTTGCATTTCAATTCATAATGGACATGTGCATTAGTAATCTATGGAAGTCTTTAACATCTTTATTTGATGTCTCAAGTTGTGTTTTTGGTAATTATCCTAATGCAATAGAACCTAATCATGTTCAACCTATCCCTAATGAATGTCCTTGATAATTTGACATCTTAGGTGAAGATGAAAGCATGCATAATTTCATACATAATTTCCTTGATGACATTGAGAATAATGCATCATTTTACCATTCCATGCAACAATCAACACCTCCTACTATTCCACCATTAGAGATGTTTTGTCTTTTACATCCTAAGATTCAATAACAAACCAATCCTAAACCTCCAAAAATGAGTAAACCTAGTTCCTCTAACCAAGTGCATACTCATCCATCCTATGTTAGTAAAGTCACCAACACACCCATCAACCTAGAAGAGACTTATGGCCAAGGCTTAAATAAAATATTAGCTAAACAAGGATGTGACACAACAAATGATCATGAGATTCATAAGTTGTTAGAACAAATCAAAATTGATGATACTAAAGGTTTAGGATATCAAGATCCTTCTCCTTTCATAGCTTCTAAGGAAACAAGTGTCTATCATAATGAATACACTTGTAATAAGGATGATAGGATCATTTTAGGTCCTCCTCCAAATCCACCTCAACAAGATCCTTAAACAAGTAAGAAATTTAAACTTTATAAAGTCACAAAGTTTTCATTTCTACATACTAAAACAAAATTTGAACAAAAAATGTAGGGACTTATTCATTTAGGATGGATTACATTACCACCAAAATCTAGAACTATAAAGCCTAAAAACATGAATTAATGTGCATATCACAGAACTCTCGAGCATATTATTGATGAGTATCATTCCTTAAAGAGGATTCTTGATGAATATGGACTCATAAAGATAATCCTTTAGAGAATTAACTTTGCTCATGCCATGTGATAGTTTTAGGATCATAGCATACTCACTATTACATGCTTTTCATTCACTACAAATCAGGCTCTATATTTCAAGGAGCTCATTCTCACCAGCCATCTCAGCTCATCCTTGTGTTGCACTCAGTGGGGACAAGGAGTTAGATAGCCTTTTCCTAGTTTGGCACTTGATGTTTCCCCATTGGCTAGTTGTTTTCCTTCCACATACAATGAACAAGATTGGGATGCAAATGACCTACTATAGGTTTCAACTCACATGTACCTTACTAGTCTTGTCTTTTTTTCATTTTGTGTGTTCTTTATGTGATGGTGTGTGTGTAATGTGATCCTTCGTACTATTCTATTTGATGTATCTTCATGTGCATTCCTTTGGTTTTACCTTCATTCTTCTATATTTCGTAAACCTTTATCTTTTATTTTATCTTGTGTTTTCCTTTTGGGGATGATGCAAGGTGTGAAGACATCTAGGTCTCTTACATGTTGACTCAAAATTAATTTTCTTTATTTTATCTCTCTATGTGTCATTATTCCAATTCTATGAGTATTTGGGAAATTATGACATTTTTGAGCTCTATAATATCATTGTAGCAAACATACTAACCCCAAATCTATGGATACCTTATGTGATTTTGGGATCTCATTTTGGGTGAAACCTCTTCCTCTTTCATGACGTAGATTCATTTGGAAACATATGACTTGGAATATGGCTTTCCATGTAAGGTCTCATGTCTTCTTTATTGTTATCATCTATCATTTTCTACTTTAAAGTAATTGCTCACAACATGGTGTTATAAATTTATTTAAAGTGGGGGAATACATTGGAATTATCATTTTTGGAGATCTTTTGACTTTCCTCGTGTTTCATTGCATGGTCTTCTTACTTCTTTCAATTTGTCTTCTTCTTGGTGGTTTCATTGAGTTTTATGTCCTCTAAGAGTGTGACCTTTCTTGGCATACAAATTTCCTCTTAGTGGTGATACTACGCATTGCATTATCTAAGTTGTGAATATTTTATCCTAGACTTTTTATCTCTTGGATATATTAGGCTTGATGTTCCCTAAGAGGAGACCTTACATGAACTAAGAAAAATCCATTTGAAAATGTCTTATCATATTTTCCTTTTTGTTCATAACTGTTTAGCATAACACAACTTTCTAAGCCTTGTGAAGCTCTAAGTTACAACCCTCTTTTATTATTTCCACCAAGCATAATGCCCTTAGCTTACTTGTAGATCCTTACCTTGTTTATTCATAAGTGTTTAGTATAACACAACTTGCTAAACCTTATGGAGCTCAAAGTTCATGTTTTTTGGTGCCTTATTATAGTTATCAGAGGTATAGCTTTGATACAATATGGGAGCCTAATAAGATTCTCTCATTTTCCACCCTTGGGGGCTCACCTAGTGGATAGCTATAGTTTCACTAGCTCGTGTGATTGTGTTGTTGTTTGCATAGTGGACAGTGAGTTCCACTTGTAAAAAAAAAAATTGGATAAATAATTAAGGCGTGTTCCACATTGCATTGGACAGTCAAGGCTTGATCCTTTTATTTTTCCTTTTTCCTTTTCACTTTCTCTGAGTCTTTGGCATTGTATGATTCAAAATCTTGTCATTGCTGCATAAAAATGTTTTGATTGTATACTTTAGTGTGAGTTTGATGCAAGTTCATCCTCTCACTAAAGTGGGGGCTAAATGTAGTGTAGAAAAATGTAACCCTTTACATTTTCTCACTTGTTTGGGCCCTCCTAGTTTAAATTGGGTTTAATAATGCCTTAATTTAGTGTTGTTAAATGTAATTTATTACATTCACACACTTATTTGGGCCCTCTTAATTAATTGAGCTTAATTATTCCTTAATTGTTCCTTTAAATCATTCTCCAAGCCTAATTAATTATATTTTCCGAAGGGGAAACCTGACATTTTTTAATACCTATGGACATGAAAAAAGTATCTCTTTTTTCTTGCTTGATTTGGGATTAATTGATGAAAAAGTGGACTTAATAAGGCCTTGATTTAATGTTGTGAGGTGTTTTACACATCTACATTAGGTCTTGGACCCTTGCAAACTAAATAAAATGCATTTATTGATGTCTTGTAAAGGTGTTGTAAAGTGTTGTAAAAGACTTTCACTCCTCCCTAGACTTAATGAACCCATTTTCCCCTAATTCAACATTATAAAATGCATTTAATTGCATCCTCACATTAATCTATAAGACTTGTAAATTAAACTTGACATTAATCTAGTGTTGTAATGTGTTTTACACATTCACATTGGATGTTGTGCCTTTCTAGGCTATGTGGACCTCATTTTAGTGTTGTAAAGTGTATTTAATCACACTTTCACATTGAATTTTGTGTCCCAAGCCCTAATTGACCTTTACATTATCATTAATACTCCCCTATGACCCCATATTGTGCATTCCAAGGAATAAATTGATGAAATAACTGACAAAGTCATCATATAAACTTGATTTCCTTACTTATTGGCATTCTAGTTAGTAGAATGGCCCCTATGGGACCCATTCACCACTAGGGGTGAATCAGTCCCATCCAAGTGGGACGCATTCACCCTTGATTGAAAATGAGTCCCATTTGAGCCATTTTTTGGGTTCGAGTGAGAAAAGTTGGATTTTAAGTTTTATTTTCCTCCATGTCAGCCTTAGGGATCAAATCAACCAGTAAATAAGGTGAATTGCCTATAAATACAAGCTTTTGAACCCTAATTCATATTCTCTTAACCTATTCACAACTCATTCATCATTTTTCTTCCACCTCATGTCAAGAAAGCTAGGGTTTCAACATTCCAAGTCATTCAAGATAATTTTTCAAACATTCAAGGGCAGATTCTTCATCTATTGTTGTAGATAATCAAGATCAATCATCATGACAAGGTATTAACTCCATTTTTTCATGCTCCATTAAATCATTCCTTCATTTTGGTTTAATTACCTAAAAAGGGGTTTGACCAATGCAAACCCCCATGCCCTAACATTCACCATTTCTTTCTCTCTCCTTGTGTGTTTGCAGATTTAGGCATCTTGAAAGCTTGGAAATAATTGAAGGAAAAATTGTAAAGCTGTTGAAGGGATCTTCTTGTTAACCAAGGAAAAATGTCAACAAAAAGTCAATTTCAGGTCCAAGAATCAGACTTTCAGAGGTGGACACCTATCAAGAACCGAAGAGCAGATCAAGGACTTCAATTTCCACTTTTGAATTCTCAAAAATTCAAAAGTAGACTGATTCACCATTGATGGTGAATGAGTCCCACTGCCAAGCCTAAAAAATGTTTTATGCAGTTTTAGATACCCATTTGTCTGAAACGGGCTCCAGAACAATTTCCTAGATCTGGGACTAATTCACAGAGAATGGTGAATGAGTCCCAGTAGGCCAAATTTTTAGCACCAACAACATTTTAGAAGTCATTTCCAGTCTCTAGCTAGTTTACAGGTCCGCACATTTAGTTTCATCCATTTCTATTATAGTTTACTATTCATTTCTAGGTGTTTTCGCATATCACAATGTGTTTTTCAACAAGGTGCATTTCTTTTGTTTCCATTAAATAATCAATAGCTTTCATTAGTTTTTTGCATTTAGATCATTCCATTTAGGCATATTTCATTAGTATCAATTTTGAGTGTAGACATTTCCCATTTTGGCCCATCTTTCTCCTTTTAGGTGAAATACCCTAGAAGGGCTAGAAAACAAGTGGGTGCCAAAATCTTTGTCTCCAATACCTAAACATAACACTTCACTTTAAGCAATTTGTGTCCTAGGTTTATGGACATACAACCCATTCACCCATGGGAAAATGGGTACTCCCTAAACCTTAGGACCTAAATTTAAATTATGTTTTCTACGGTATTTTAACATTTCTAAATACATAATTCAATGTCATCTTGTTATATTTGAATTTTAGGAAATTAAGGATACATTCCTATAAATACAAGGTTATTTCACTATTTTTCACATATCAACTTTATATGATTATCAAGATCATTTAACAAGTGATAAAATGAATTCAAGAGAAGATTTATTATATATTTATTGAGACATTCAAGATCCATCCATCATGTCAAATTATTTTGCATCATGCATGTTTTTGGAGCTAACATTGTGATGTAGTTTTCATGATCAAGTCAAGCATTCAAAGCATTATTTCAAGCAAGATTCAAGTGTCAAGATCCACATCCATTGAAGCTATCTCATGCAAGTTGTAGACTTTCTAAGATCTCCATTATCAAGGTTTCAATCAAGGGTTTGTTGAGTGGTAACATAGCTTTTCTAATTCTTGATTCCCTCTTTCATATTTTTGTAGACATTGAAAAATGTCCTGGGCTTGCTAACACTATTTTTCCATTATCTAGGGTCATACTTTTGCTACTAATTAAATAATCCTTAATTATTTAATTATTCATTGTTAGCTTTTCTATCACAAATTAATTAAATCTAATTTAATTAATGACTTATCTTATTCCTCGCTTTTTGAATTAAAAGAAAAAAAGAAAAAAAGATAACTCACCTTTTCCTCTTCTAATTAAATAATTTTTCTATTATTTAATTATGCTTTATGTCCTCTTTGAACTAATTGATTTTGTCAAAAAATTGCTCAATTTCCTCTTTCTTCTTCACTCTCAATCTTATCTTATCTTGTCTCACTCACTTTTGGCCATTGATCAAATTAATGTCTTTTCAATCTCAACCGTTGATTTTCCATCTAGCTCTCTATAGATAGCATTGTCACTATCATTTTCATTCATCTAGAATTTACATATTGTCGTGCTAGTGAGATTGAAACTTGGATATTTTTCTCTTTCTTTGTCATAGGCTAATTAAGTGCATACAAATGATTCTAAGGGAATTGATTATTTAGTAGAAAAATGGAGAAGGATGATGGAGGTCATTAAATGGAGGAATGAAGATTATGGTGAAATTATTCTTTATTATTTCCTTTCATGCACTTCTTTGTTCTCTATCATTAGATTAAGAATTTCAAGTTTATTTATTGTGCTTAATAATCTTAATTTTGATTTTCCTTATCACAATTTCATTTCATTTCAAGGTTTAATTACCAAAATAGGGTTTGACCAAGGAAAACCCATATTCACCAAAAACTAACATTTTTTCTCTCTTGTATGTGTGATTGTAGATTTAGGTTGGAGAAAACTTGAAAGTGCAAGATTTATGAAGTTTTAAAATTTGTCAAAATTGTCAATCTCATGAAAAAATAAGATCTTGAATCCATTTTTGACATTCCAATTGTGAAACCTAGGAAAATTGGAAGATTTCGATCTATATTAGAGGCTCCTAAAAGCTATACAGAAATCCTAATAGTGGACCCATTCACCCTTGGGTGAATGAGTCCTAGATCTGCTTCGAAAAAGAACTTTTGGTGACTAATAAACATCATTCTTCCCTTCTTTGATCTACAATTTGATTTCTTGTTCTATAGGTATTAAGTTTAATATTGTTGTTTCAGGTGTTAGATTTTGTTTTGGTGTTGATTTGCTATTATTATTTTTTCTTCCCAAAGTGTTGTTTGACCTTGACCCCCATCCTTCAAGCATAAGGAAATCTGAAGATTCCCCCTTTGACTTGGTTCAGCTAAGGGTTGATAATCATTTCACTATGTGGATCTCATTTCCTAATGAAATAAAGGAAAATAGGGCTAATTGTTATAATTTTGGTGAAACCCCCTTTTCATTCCCCTAAACCCTATTTTCCATTGTTTCATTACCAAATCTCCAATGATTCCCTCAAGTTTGATTATGGACCTTTCTACCAACTATAGCACAGTAGTTGTAGGTTTGAGCTCTATTAGTTGTAGTAATTTCATGGTTTCTTTGGTCATTACAATAATAGTTTCTCCTCTATCAATTAAGGTGTTCTTAATGGAATTTTGATTTATTTTGACATCCACTTTTTGGCTCTTAGGATTTGCATACTTGGGGATAGTTATGTTTTCCAACATAATTTTTGCAAGTTATCCTAAGACATGTACAGTCTAATGATCCTTTCACTTCCCACCTAGATTTTTGAGGCATAACTCTCAATATTTTAGTATAAATAGGAACTTCCTTCATAGCCTAGATGAGGGGTATTTTGATGCAAACATCCTTGAGCTATCCTAAAGATTAGTTTCAGCTTGTGATTGATGGTTTTAAACTACTAATCTCTCAAGGAATGGAGGCTCTAGACTTTTTCTTATTGGATTGAGCTAATTTGAATCAGGTTCCATTGATTATTGGTCCATGGGATCAGCTAGGATTTCATCATCAATTAATTTAGTGATATGAGGAGATGAAGGACCAACTAATATCTTCCCTAATTTGAGGTATAGATCACTCACATCAACCCCATAGGTGGGGTATTGCATGTTGTCATTAGCATAAGCCTGTTGGATAGGCTTATTATTTGGGTTAGGTGCAATTTTTTCTAGCAACTGAGGTGCTCTTGGTGTATTTGGTGTAGCTATTAAAGGGTTTGGTATTATAGCTTGTTGTGGCTACTAATAGTTGGTATTTTGATTTTGTAACTATTGACCTCTTTTCCATTAAGGTTGGCATTGATTTGTTTGGGGTGGCCACTAAGAACTATAATTAGGTTCTTGATAATTGTGAGGTGGCCACATGTTTTTCTATTGTTGATTCTAATTGGATTAAGGAATTGGCCATTGTTTGTTTTGCATATTGGCCCAAGATTAAGGGTTCCAACTAGGAAAATATGTATTGTTAATAGGAAATAGAATGTTATAACTCAAAGGATCTTGTAGCATACCTTGTCTTGATTTTCATGGTTTGTGTTGAGATATATAGAAATCTTGACCATCTTCACCTTCAAGTGCATGAAATTCTAATATCCTTTACTCATATTCAAAGATACTTACCACCTTCTTACACTTGTAATTTGTTCTTCTTTGTCTACAATATGGGCAGTATTATATAAGGGTTGCTTCTACCTCTTCTTGCTTCTTCTTGATATAGAGGGTGTCCAATTGTGTAGCTAGATGGTTGATGATATCCTCCTTCATTTTTGAAAGAATATTTCAAAACTCCACCCTTGAAACTCTAATGGTTGTCAATTTGTTGGTGGAAGATCCTATCTCCTTTAACCCTCTTGGTAAAAAAACTTTAATAGTTCCTACATGCTTTGCAAATTTACTCAAATGGTGCATGTGGGATGTCTCTTACCCCAATGAGGTTAACTGCATCCATACAATCCTCATTAACCCCTCTCAATAATACCAACTTTAAGAATTCATCAGAGATTCTATTTTGGTGTGATTTCTTAAGGCATAGTTGAAACCTTTCCACATAGTCTTCCAAGGATTCCTCTTCCTTTTGTGACATCCTAAAGATTTCATCCCTCTTTCTATCTATGCCTCTACAATAATTGGTACTTTTCCAAGAAATTTATCTTCAGGGTATTCCAATTGGGAACAATATCTCTTCCCAAACTCATGAACCATCTTAGAGCAACATCCTTCAGTGTTGTTGGAAACAATTTGAACTTGTGTGTATTTGTGGTATAGTCATAACTTCTACATAGCATGTCAAACTCAAAAAAGAAGGTGTTTGGATCCTCCATTACCAACCCATAGAAGATAAGTAGTGCTAAAGGAGGTATATTCTTCAAAGTAGTAGCTCTCTCATTCTTGTTAATGAGGAACTCAAATGTAACATTCTCTATGGGATCCTCAACTATTGCATTAGCCATGATGTTAATGTATATGTGGAAAGTATCATATGTTTCTGGTGTAGGTACTGGTATCAGGGATGATTCTTCTTCAAGAATACCCTCACTCAGTTCACTATGTTCACTAGTATCCTACAATGCTTTGTATGTTGAAGGGAGAAATCTTCCTTGAGTATCTCGTTTCCTCCACATACAATGATTATGAATCTTTGGATCAGTGGTGCCTACACATTATTAGTAAAGCATGTTTGTGTTGATGGCTAAAACCTTTTTTATCATAATACTAAAAATAAAAGCACTAAACTATACAATATTCAAAATACACAGGAAAATCCTAAATGTAGCATCGTTCCTAACAATGACACTAAAAATGTAAGGCCTTTCTAATGTTTTATTATTTTTGTGTTTGCAAGCAAACAAACAATTTAGAAGATGGGTTCCTAACTAGATAGTTCACCATACCTTCACAAAAGACTTCATTTAATTATCAACTAGGGATCGTAAGCTTTTGACAATGTTGGCACTATATGTGCATTCAAGGATCCTAGTATGCCCTATATCGATGAAACATAGGTTGTCATGCATGTATTGAAATGGTAAAATCTAGAAAAGGAAATAAAGCATAATTTTTTTTAATAGGGGAACTAACATAAATCAGTTGCTTATGTTGTAGGTACTTACTACTTAATATTGTGACTACTAACTATTAAATCTAAGTTTACAACTAACTAATTCTTTTGTCTTCTAACTCCCAACTTCTAACCTCTAACTTCTCTATAAAATAACTATGTGTAATTCATGCTACAAAATATCATTCATAAAATTCATATGCATATACTTGGAAACTTATCTTAAATAAATTCAGTAATGTAGCATCTAATATAGTAATAGAAAATAAGGTGGGTGGGAAATAGCTCAAGTTGCCCTCTCTTGATTTGTTGTGCCCACAGAAGATATAAAATATGCACTACTTGATCAAGAATTCATGATACCAAGCTAAACTCCTTTATTACATAAAAAATGAACTTCTTACAATCTAACAAGAATCTCTGAAATATTTCTCATTCAACAATACATATCTATTGCAACTTGATAATAAAAAACTAGCAGTAATTGTATACACTCAAATTTGGTCTGGAGGAATTAATTAAATACAAGTTATTTAAATAATAATCTTTAATTCTTCTATATATAAATAAATTGCCAAATTTATTTATATAGTTCATTTTCTCTAATTCTTCCTATTCTAAATCATTTTCTTCTTCTCTTAATCAAATGAACAAATTTAATTAGTTTGTTTTATTTAATTAATTTCCTCTTATTAAATTTGAATTCTAAATTTGAATTTAACCACATTTCTACTAACTTATTTCCACCTTCCACCTCATCATGTGTCTCAAGAAATTAAATATTTCTAATATTTAATTTAGCATTTATCCTCAACAAATTCTAACAAATTTTGAGACGCTTGGCCTTCATCTTCATGTGATTCCTATTCACACTTGGCAGTTTGTTCTTCTAAAGGGAACACACTCCCCTTTTCTCTCTAACCTCTTCACCTTCAACCATCCATTCTCTAGATTGAATCCAAGCCATTGATTGCTGCCACCTAGGCTCATGCCTTGGAAAATCTATAAATAGACCCTCGTGTATAGCAAAATCATATAGATAATTGAGCATTATTACACTCTAAAAAAATTTCATTAGAGAGCATTATCATCTTAACATTTTCATTCTAGCATTAGCATTTTAGAATCAAGTAGATTTATCATGGCACTTCCATTAGCTGCATCTTAGTTACAGTAGTTTAATCATATCAATTTCATACAACAACATCATAACATCATCATTAATCTTTGCATATGATTTACAGCTAGTTTAGCAATCATGTAGTGTAGGACATATTTCTTGCATTTCCAGTATCTCTCATTCTTCAGGTTGTCATTTGGAAAGTCATATGCACAAACAATTTGAGAGTAAAATGACATAAAGAATCCTTGCAGATAGAGAACAATGAGACGCCATTGAGGAGTTTGTTTGTTTCAATTTGATTATTGTTTAAATTCCTTGATATAATGTTTCATTGGTGTGTTGTATAGCTTTTAATTGCTTATTCATGATAGATTTTATAAACCACACATAAATTGGCACCCATTGTGGGGCCTAGCCCCATTTTTAATGTTTTCTGGCAAGTTTTCATGAAAAGATACATTCATGGATTTTGATGTAGCGCACCTGATGCCTCTTTCAGTGCATAGGTGGTGACTTTCGGTGGATCCAAGATCTGTTATAGTGCATATACCTATTCTTTTATCACATATGTCTACTCTTTCGGTGCATACACAGGGTTTTGAGTTTCCTTTTTTGCTTTCTAGAATAGTGCATTTATGGTGTTTAATAGCATATCTACTAAATTTTTTAGTGCATATGCTCTCTTTTTTAGCGTATATATCTTTATTTGTAGAAGTTTAAAATTCTAGAGACTGATCTATGTCTTTCTATTTTGTAGGTGCTTTATGCACTATCAAAGGTATTATATAATACTACTAACAATGTTTGCAGGGGCTAGAGTTGTTTTCCTCTGATTAAATTAGGCAACTAGTTTAATTACAAGGTTAATGAACACCATGTATGTTGTGTTTGTAAAGTGATAGGCCTATGCTCTCCCCTTCACTGGGTAACCAGAATGCCAGACTCACTATTTCATTTTATTGCAATAACACCTTTAGAAGGCCTATCATAGTGGGAAAAAGTACTCACCCTACGAGAATGACCTAAGTGGGAACAACTAAAGCCAAGCATTCCAACCCACTATAATCAAACATGATTGTGAGGAAACTCACATTCAATAGTAGTTTGCATTGATATCCATCCCTAAAGCCTTTGTTCTAAAGGTTGGGAGGTGTCCTGAGGCAATTTATCATTTTCTGCACTGAACGAATACCCTTACTAAGAACTTTAAGTGTAGTAGCTAGCCGAGTGAGTTCCCGAACATTATAATATTCACAATACAAGGGGAGGGAAGAATCTCCCCCCAAGATAATCACCATATAAGTACTAGGGATTACTAGCCAAAAGTGGAGGATTCAACTTTGGTTAAGACCCAAAAAAGGAAAAAACATGGGTGCCCTCTAGGGGGTGACAGGGTTGTGTGAGTTGACATAGTTCTAAGATGTGGGTTGTGATATTATTAATGACCCTTAACATTAGGAGAATCTAACTGATCTATTTTCTATTGTTCAATACTAGTGGAAATCAAAGGGATCAAACTAGATCCTAGAACATACACTTAATGTTTAGATCATAGGGTGAAACAACTATTTTACTACTTGCTTTTGTGTTTGAAAACTCACCTTTTTTTTTCATTGAACGACTAAGGTAAGAATCTCACCTTGCTCAAGGATGGAAATGAGGTGCACTTACTGGACAATATTGTTGACATTCTCACGCAATAATTTTTCTTGGTTTCTAAATGCAGGAATGGGTAGGCTATTTGTAATTTTGGTTCATTTTTAAATTTCATTATCAAATTAACTTTGTTTTTCTTTTTTTTTTTCCCTTCTATCCTCAATAATCAACCTACTACAAATAATATCCTCCCAAACCTTTTTCTTTGAATATTCCAAATCATTAAATCTTAATATACAAACATTTAAAGATTGAGACTTCTTAAATGTGTATATATATACGTACCTAATAAATAACCTCTAATTATTAACATTATTATTATTGATTGTTACCAATATATTATTATATATCTATTTATTTATAATTAACCTTTATTTATGTGGTTGCTTACTTATTTATATATATATTTTACTCTAAAAGTAATAAAAAAAACAAGAATTATAAGAATAAATAATTATACTATTCATACTTATATACATGTTAATATTTATTTATTTTAAAGAAAAGAAGGAAAGAAGATCATTCAAAAGAATACTCACTTAGAATTTTTTTTTTCAGAATATGGGAATATATTCCCTTACACTTTTATTTAAGGGATGACTTAGCATTTCTTTTTCTTTTTTTAAAATAAGGTATAGTGGCTACTCATGAGGGGTCAACGAGGATGCCTTAATAGATGGATGTTTTCCCCAATGATACACTCATAACTTTATTTATTTGAATCATGGATCGCCATCATTCAAAGTTGATGGTATTTATAACAAAGCGCGTATGATGATGTGAAATTTATTGGAATGTTAATATAAAAATGACTGCAGCAATACGGCCATACTCGTCCCAATTTCAAATCACTAACGTTCTTACGCCTTCTGCAAATAAAGAGATGCTCAGGAAACCATTTACGCTCTGCCGGAAATATGGTTCACAATATACTGAACGGAAGAAGAGGATAATAGGAAAATATGGTTGGCTCTTTCAAAAGTCTCCTTTCACCTTCCTTGGCTTCTAGTATACTCTTAGAATACAGTTTTTCTTGATGACTAACCATAATGAAAGCCCATCTGTTGACACATCGTATATGTTCAATAACAATAAAATGAAAAATCAATTTTATTTTTTGTATTCGAGAATGGAATGAGCCGCAAGGATTTATTAGAATATTAAAATTTAATTTAAAGGCTACGAATAAACACCAGATGAAATGGATGTAAACTTGAAATATGAGGATTATAAAGATAATCTGATCTGCCTTATTAACTTTTTCATTATGTAATTAGAAACTAATGCTATGCTACATTGCTTATACTGTCATTTAATATTGTTATCCTCGCGTTCAATTTGACAAAGATATCTGCAATCAACCATCCTGACCAACATGTAGTGTGGCCATCGACTGCCATTAATGTTCCTACTTATCAATCTCAAGGTGTTAATAGCGATGGTGACTCCCAATCAACTTCTACCACAAGACACCATGGACCATATGGTGAAAGCATAAATGCAAAATTGGGGAGCAATAAACAATAGCGACCTCTTCTTGCACAGAAGGAAGGTGGGAATTAAGTGCAAATTCCATAAGTGAAAATGTTATTGAAGGCACCCAATCACACATACTAGCTGAGATGAAAAGACGTGTGGGTAAGATATGTTGTATAAAACACGTCCTACGTAGCATTAGCACTAAATGACCACCAAATTTGCAATTACAATGTCTTTTACGGTGAATTTACTTCATGAATAGCCCATGCGTACATCCTACACATACGTGCCCTCTAGATACAGCTAAAAGGTGACTACGACATGTTTAGGAGTGGGTTAATTATTACTAGTTTGCTTGACCTGATGTCTACGGGAGATGTGTTGATTATTGCAGGTAAGTAAAACAAATAAATAAATAATGTGATTGTTTTGGGGCGTATGAAATCTAGGGGTGCCTGTCAAAGATCAAATGTGACTGTTGTGAAGAGTAAAGCATGGGCGCACAGACCATTTTGCATGTCTCAATTCTTTTGTGCTCTTTCTCACAGATCAGAATGAATATAGAGGAACAAACTCTCGCCATCTACTCATTCACATTATTTCCCTCAAATAAGTTAATGAGTTACTTTACTGCGACGTGCATTGTAGTGACACAAGAGAGCACTATGAAGTGATTTCCTGAGAGGTCAACACTGTTAGAAACTGGATCTCCCAATTCTCTTCAAATGAATCTTGTTAGTGCTTATTAGACTTACACTCGGCTGCATGATTCTCTAACAAGTGAGCCAGGTTGCTACTATTTAAGTTACTAACTATTTTACATGTGTAGGTGAAAAGAATGTACATAAGCAAGACTAGGTCGGTTATGATAGCGTCAGGTCCAGATGAGAATGTTGTATGCCTTCGTGTTGCACTAATCTCTAGCTTCTATAGTATATTGAGGATATATATCCCTTTTGAAATAAAACCTTGTTAAATTTCAGGTTGTGTCATTTCCCATTTTGAAGAGAACTAATCATGTACAGCTTGGTATTTGGGATACACTTCTTATAACGACATTTTACAAAATTGCGTATTATATTTTAAGACAATCTGGCAGGTGAATCCCTTCAACGGTGCATACATTTCATTTCTCACGTGATCTCTTACATTCACAACCATTTGTTAGTTTTGTAGATTTTATCTTGTTTCTTGTACTGAAATTGGGACTAATACTTCGGTCCTGAGATTTCACTTTATTATAAAAGGAAATAGCAAATACATCCCATTCCTTTAGTTTGTTCCTTAATACAAGTAACATAATATAGAATATTATAATCTTGCTATGAGTGAGGAGGTCTTTACTATATTTCTTATGTGCTATGCAGGAGGAACTACAACTAAGTTTATAACATGCTCCCTTCCCATTTTAGATAAATAAGTAAAACCTCTATTCATGCATTCGTTACCTATAATTTTAATCTCCAAGGAAGGTTATATTTAACCTAGAGGAAAACTAGGAACCCACAACAGGAGATTTTAAAACATGTAAATACTACTCCATATATCCTTATCATTTTGCTACAATTAGTAAGTTTAGCTATAGTGTAGTTTGTAGGCAGAATCAGAGAAAGGAACAAAACACAACTCATCTTCATTACTTTTAACCATGTTTAAATATAAGATGCAAGAAGCTTCCACTTAAGTATACTTTCCAACTTTCTTTGTTTAATGTTGAGTTGAAAATAGTGATGTTCTTTTTTTTTACAGAGCAGCCTACGAATCCTTCCATGAGATTACTGAGAATTAAAAATTTCAGTAGCCATACAAAATTAGAAACATTTATCATGCACCTATACACACTTTTTACAATATACTTTAGCAATATGAAACCCATCCTCTTAATTTACAAAGTTACAATTAATATCAAAGAATTATTTTTCCATACCAATGAACCTGGGCTTGCTCTCCACCCTACCGTAATGGTGTCATGGAGCCTCGTGGGCTCTAGCCATACCCCTGAGCAAGAAAATATGTTGGATCCAAGATGATGAATGGAGTCTTCTCAAAATTAACAAAAAAATAAAAATAAAATGTTATAACATCAAATTACATGACTATGGGCTCTTCCTCACCATATTCAAACAATGAAACATATGGAAATGCTCACATCCTACAACAATAAAATAAGGGAGGGTGAAAGTAAGGAAACTTATCTCTTTTCTTTAGGTGAGGGGATTAGATTCTTCCTCCTTCCTTCCTCTTCAGATCCAACCATCTTGAGCACTATCTTCCCCAAAAGGTAGGGCTCATCTCCTATTCTCATACCTCTCCACCAAAGTTCTCCGAGAGGAGAAGTGGGTAACACCCTCCTCTTCCTTCCTCTCCAAGATATATAGGATTTTGAACTTGCAACATTTTTTGGATGGGGAAGTGTGGAGTGTACCTACCTCCATCAATTAGAGTCTTTTCCATATTAAAGAGGAAACATGCACTTGGACAACCCCTCCATCTTTCCATCCCATCCTTTCTTCAAAACTCGTTACTTTTCAGGGGTCAAATCATGTCCTTGGGGAACTATTATATGCCCACTTGACCCCTACCACTATGGTATAGACCCTGGGGGGTTTCTTTTTGCATCCTAACCAAGGAAATTGACTCACAACCCTCTTTAAAGGCCTATTTAAGGACCCATCCGAAATTAAAACTTGGATAAGGGTTCCTAACCCCTAACCCCACTTACACCCACATGAAACATTTTCAAATACCCTCTCAACTCCAAAATAAACTATCCCTTTAGTATTAACCCTCACCACTTCAACATGTTAACTTTATTTCTTTCTAAGCTCTAAAAGGGGGTCAAATTTATACCCTCAAGAAGAGTCTTTTAATTTTCTCTCGATGGTTCACCCTTCCCATGCTAACGTTGTTACCTTCTCGACCTTTAATGTTAATCCCACATCGACTCACTTAATTTCTCGACCTTTAATGTTAATCTCCCATCGACTCACTTAATTTCCTGCACAACATAATTAAGCACAGTTAGACATAATAATAAACCACATTAATTGTAAATCGAATCTTTGGAACTTTATTCATGAATCATTTACATAGATAATTACTCTTCCAATGTAAGACGAGACAACAATTATCTTATTTCAAATTCATCTTATAAGTTTGAATCTCATACAATAATTCGCATGCACATACATCTTCATTAAGTAAAATAACAATGATATAACATAAAGTAAAAATAAACTATAAGGTTACTGTTAGACAATCACCTTCATATCACTCACAATATATCTAACCATCTATTTAGGAGAAATATATAACAATTTAAGATTGTATTGGTCACATGGAAAGAGAGGTCTTACACCTTTGCTAATAGGATTTTGATGAATGTTTGGGTTTTACATGCAATTCTATTTTACAAAGTTTCAATTCTATTAGGATTCTTCTTTCTTTTTAGCTATGGTTTGAACAATTTAATCTTAACTATATGATCTAATATTTAGGAGTGGAATTTAATGATTGCAGTTAATTTTTGCTTAGAATAAGATTCCCTCATGTTTGTATATAGTCGTGGGTTGAGTCCTTAGATCAATTAGTGTATTTTTCAGTATTTCATTATCAGTTATTTTTAGTTTCAAGACATGATGAACACTCAAAATGATTAAATACAATTTGTGTTGAAGATTTTATGTAATCTTTCATGATATGCAATGAATGAATTTAGTTTCAATGGATGTGTAGAATCTATTAGTTAGATTTGGTTTTTGTTAAGTGAGAACAACCACTTGAGCAGGCCACTCAAGGTAACTATTCGTCACTTCATTTTGTAGTTGTTTATTTTTGTTTAATATTTGTTTTATGTTTATCATCATTTCATGCACTACATACATGTTGAATTAAAATCTCATACTTTGCTTATTGGTAATGAATGTTCATGAGAATACATGTAATGGTAAAACCAGTAGTACTTTAGAGGATAAATTAGCCCAGTTATTAGTTTTTATTAGTTTTGAGTTGATACAATAATATTTTATTAGCAGCAATCCAATTATAGGTTAAGTTGTAGGCACTTGTAGACATTAATGCTAATTTGTTTCTTTTACTGTTTTGCAATATTGTGAATTCTCAACAAGTAGATTATCTTGAATAGGACAACTTAGGTAGTTATAGGTCACTAAAGGAACATATAGTGCAAGACCATAATAATTTTACAAACCTTGGGTTGAAATTTTAATGTAGTCTTTGCAATGTTCAATGGTCTATTCAGTCAAATAAATGGCTAAATTGTGTAGGTTCTACGAAGTTTACAATACATTAGTTTAGACTCTATAATAGGATATTGATTGATGCAATAAATGACTAATAAATATACTCTTGAATTCTCTTGACAATAATATTTTCTCATATGAAGTCTCCAAAAAGCATGTTAGATCTTGTTCCATTTGAATTGATAAAATGACTATGTATTTATAGGTTTTTATCTAATTTCTTGACAATTAGATTCCAAAAGTTGAAAATTGCATGTTAAATTTGAATCATTAAAATACTGCCAAAAACATATTTAAAAATGGACCCTAGGACTTAAATGGGACCCATTTGGCCTTGGGTGAATGGGTCTTGGCCTAAAATTCTAGGATAGTCACATTCCCAAGTGATTAAAATATTGATTTAATTAATTAAACGTTGGTTTCCCTTTTAAAAAATGAGAATACTAAGGCTTTAGAATGCATAATTTGGAAAATAATAAGCTTAATTAAGTCCAATAAATTAAGGGACCCAAAAAAAGGGTGAAATTTTAGAGGGTATAAAATTTCCTACACTACATTTAGCCCCCACTTTAGTGAGAGTAAGAATGTATGCTCAAACTCACAATAAAGTAGAAAAATATGCATCAAGAGAGGTCCAAGTGTACAAATGTTAGAAAGATAGGATGAAAAAAAACAAGGAGGATGATCAAGTTGCTAGGATTGAAGATCCCATGGTAAACCAACATAAGGACAAAGGGGAAGACAAGATGTGTAAGATATGTGCAACAAGACAAGATACACAAGCATAAAATTTTAAAGCTAATACAAAAAGGATGGACTAACAAGTTGTATTATGTTGCATCCATCAAATATGCTCACAAGGATGTAAAATCACTTATACAACATATGGATCCAATGGTAATCAATATTTATTATATGCTAGGTGGTCATTAAATACACATAAAAGGGCTAGTGTAGTCTGGTATACACTAGGTGAGCCCCAAAAGAAAAATCAGAAACACACTAGGTCTACAAGCTATGAACTCATAACAAATGGGTGGTAGATGGGAAAGTCACGCTAGGTCCATAGGTCTCCCATCGTCAACCATACCAAAAGTTATTCTCCCTAATAACTTTGATAAGGTGCCACAAAAATGATCAATGCTATATTAATGCTACACTAAGACCAACCTCTATGAACAAAAGTGAATCCAAAATGCCAAAATAAAATAATTCCAATGTATGCCCCCACTTAAAATTTCAACATACTTGTTATGTTGGTATTTTAAGTAGAAAGAGGGGAAGAGGGGATCCTTGAAAAGAATTCACACCTCCAAAAACTAATTATCCTTTCCCCCCAAACATAGAGACAAAGATAACCACCAAGGACTATCATGTTGCTTCCAAGATAAATATGCTTGCACTTAATATTGTACCACCATGAATATCAATGAGAAAAACACATAAAGGTACCAATGCCACATAGTGATGACCTAGATGATAGGATGAAAACCATTATCAATTAGAGGAAATGGGTACATCAACACAAGGAAGAGCAACACAATCCTTAAGATGTATTTTAGTACCCAAGTCTTTACATTCATTTATAGAATGGCCATGCACTCGATGATATGCACAAAATGAGATTTTTTGTAGAATTTATTTCATTTTTTTGGAGGGAGAGATATCAGGAAAGCTTGGAGAAGCCTCGACAAGGTACTCTCTTGATCAATAGTAGAATATATTCTTTTCTTTTATGGAAGATATCTATATTTATTACTAGAAGGTGTCATACTTACACAAGACCCTTTAGGTTTAGATTGTGAGGTTTTGTACTCTCCCAAAAAGGAGGGTGTAAAATTTAATGAACCCCAATCATCATTAAAACATGTGTTTGAAGATGAAGCAATATCATTACCATTATGTATTTTTGTCCTAGAGGTGTTTTGTGTGATGAAATTGATATCAAGTTAAGGTTTCTTTGATGCTTTCATTTCTTTCGAAAGAAAATAACCAAGACCTCTTTTTTTTTCTTGCATGTTAGGTTTGATAGGGACATGAATACCTTGTTCTATAAGGGAGCTAAGGTAGCAGAACAACTTCCTACAGAGAGGAGAATAATGCAAAAAAATTATAGATCTTTAACAGTTACAGAAACTTAAACAAAAATAGACATAAATATCATGCATACCACAACACTATGATTTACATGGGGAAAACTCTTTCAGGAGAAAAACTCCACACTCTAAAATTTTCCCAATATATTATTCATAAATCACAAAGATTACAATATACTTGCAAAGCATGCTTCTCATAGAAGTATCACCACTCAAAGATCTAGAGGCAACACAGTTTCTATTAGACTCTCAAAATACATTGCAATAGATAGTCATAATACAACAACCTCAAAAAATAGGGTTGCCTTCTAGGGAAATTCAAGCTAATAAAATATCAGTTCTTAGATATGAGACATAATGATTAACAGTCCATATTTACAATAATAAAGTTTATATAAAATTTGGCATCTGGGAGCACTGTCCCCAAGCCCTCATCAGGGCACATGAACCCCTAGACCCCTAACCAAGGGGATGATCCCCTTGAAACCCTCATGGGGGGGATCCTTCCATGCCCCCTCTCCATCATCATTAGATGTGTAGTACCTCATGTATCAATAGTACATGATGTAATTGCAAGGTTGAGACACGTTTTCTCAACAAATCTCCCACTTGTCAAACACCTTGCAAATACAACAAAAGGGTTTCATCATCATCTCTTAATTGCTAGGGGCTAAAAGGCCCATAGTCTCTGAACACCATCTAACTTCTCTATGCTCATAGGCTTAGTTAAAGAATCAATAAAATTCATTAAAGTCTCTACCTTAACTAAATTCACCCTACCATCTTTGACCATATCTCTAACAAAATGATATTGTACATCAATGTGCTTGGTCCTAGCATGAAATGTCAGGTTCGTGGCTAGACATATCACACTCTAACTCATAATAAATTATGATTGCACCTTTTTATATTCCAATAACTAAACATAGTCTCTTAAGACAAATGGATTCTTTACAAGCATGAGTAGCTTCCATATACTTTACTTCAGTAGTGGAAAAAGAAACTACATCCTATCAGTTACTCATCCAACTAATTGCACCACCAAATAAAGTAAACACAAGGACTAGCGGTTCTTTTGCTATCAACATCACCTACCCAGTCTGAATCCACATAACCATGAATATCAAGGGAAATATCATCTTTAGTCATATTAATGTTATAACATATGGAATAATATGAGGTAGTACACAAATATCTAAAGACTCTTTTAATTGCATCCCAATAAAATCTACCAAGATTAGACATATATCTGGAAATAAATCCCACTACTTGGGCAATGTCTGGTCTAATAAAAACCATAACATGCATCAAATTTCCAACTACACTCTAGTAAGAAACTTTGATCATGTCTTCCATCTCTGATGGAGATGCTGGATAATTTGAAATGGATAACTTTGTTCCAACTAAAAAAGGAACACACAATGGTCTACAAGCCTGCATATCAAACCTTTGTAAAATTGAGTTGTCATACTTACTTTGGACAAGCCCTAATTTTTTTTCACTCTATCTCTTTTAATTTCCATCCCAAGAATGTATTTAGTTGCACCAAGATATTTCATTTCAAATTTAGCAGCAAGTTGAGATTTCAATTTTGAAATCATACCTTTCCCTCTACCAATAAATAACATACCATCAACATATAATGCAATAAATAAGAAACAAACACCATTGGTTTTATAATAAACATAATGATCTGATTTAGAATGCTTAAATCCCCAACACAACACAAATGTATCAAATTTTTGGTACCACATCCTAGGACTCTGTTTTAGGCCATACAAATATTTATTCGATTTGTAAACCAATTTAATTTTACCTTTCACCATGTAGTTCTTTGGCTATGTAATATAAATATCCTCCTCCAAGTCACCATGAAGGAAATTAGTTTTCACATCCATTTTCTCAACCTCTCAATCATAAGCAACAATAATAAAAAGAAAAAAATCTAATGGATGTCATTTTTGCAACAAGAGAAAATATCTCACCATAATCAACACCCTCAACTTGAGAGTAACCTTTTTCAACCAACCTTGCTTTGTATTTCTCAATACTTCCATCTGAACCAATCTTTTTCTTGAACACCCATTTGCAACCAATAGGTTTTTGTCCTCTAGAAAATGGTACAAGATCCCATGTATCATTCTTTTTCAAAGCTTTCATTTCTTCATCCATAGCAATCTTCTAAGATTTTGCATCAGTCATACCTAATGCCTCTTCTATTCATCTAGGTTCATCCATGTTAGTATTCAAAGAAAAAATATATCTTCAATCATTAGGTGAATACCTTTTAGGTGGTTGTTTGTTCCTTGTAGACCTACGAACAAGTTGAGTTGGAGGTTCTTCCTCCTCTTCTGAAGATTCAAAGCTAGATGAGCTCTCCTCAACTTCTTGTCTGTCCATGGGCCTCAATTCAACTTTCTCAAGTGTAGAAGGAAATGGAATCACATCTTCGTGTTTACCTTTTTCTAGCTACAATGTAATAGAGGGATTAGTTTCTCTAAAACTAACACTTCTACTATGTATTACCTTATGTGCAATAGGATCCCAAAGTTTGTATCCTTTCACACCATAACTATATCCAATGAAGATATATTTCACAGCCTTGTTCTCCAACTTTGTTCACTTCTCTTTTGGCACATGTGCATATGCCTCACAACCAAAAACTATAGAATGTCTTAATGAAGACTTGTGACCCGACCATGCCTCTATAAGTGTATTATCAACAAGAGTTGATGTAGGAGACATGTTAATCAGGTAACAAGCAATGACAACAACTTTAAACCAAAAACTTTGTTCTAGACCATCACAACTCAACATACTCCTAGCCTTCTCCATCAGTGTCTTGTTCATTCTTTCTACAACTCCATACTGTTGTAGAGAATATGTAGTTGTATTTTTTCTATGAATACCATAATATTTATAGAATCTATCAAAATCATTATAGAAAAATTCACCACCATTATCATTCCTTAAACATTTTATTTTCTTTCTAGTATGCAACTCAACCATTTCTTTAAATTCTTTAAAACAATTGAAAACTTCAAATTTACTCTTTAGAAAATATACCCATGTCCTACTATAATCATCAATAAATAAAACATAATATGTGGATTTACCAATTGAAGGAACATCTATGGGACCAAACACATGAGAATGAATAAGATCCAATACACCACAAGATTTATGAGAAATCGAGTAAAAATGAATGTGGTTTTGTTTTCCATAAATGAAATTCTCACAAAAATAAAATTCAAGATTACAATCACACAAATCTTCAATGAGTTTTTTATTTTTCAAGGTCCTTAGACCCTTTTGTCCGATGTGGCCAAGTCTTTGGTGCCATAACATAGTTTTCTCTATAGGTAACTTTGATTCAGAAGAAAGAGTACCCTTGGGTACCTAAAATCCATGATCATCTACTAAAGGTGAAACCCTAACATTTGCTGGGACTTTCAAATTTTGCAAATTTGAAGTGCCCATATTGAAAATTTTTCCTTTGCACACTCAGAAGTGCACCTTAAAAAATCTGCCCAAGTGACCTACTTTAGAGGGTCATAACTTGGTTCCTATTAATTTTCATGTCGAACCCCTTAGTGGACATATTTACTTGACATATGTGAATTTGCGTGTCAATTTTCAGCTCCCTATGATGAGTTTTGATAGTGTTTTGAAAAGAAAAGCTAGAGGGTTCTCAAACTATTTTGTTGTTTGTAAACTCTTTGTCCTACGAGTTGGCCTCTTGTTCGAGTTGATATTTCATAGCTAGATGATTTTCAAGAAAAACATATTGTTTCTCTCCATTCTCCCCACATTCATATGCTCCCTAGTCCAGTTTCAGAGCCTCATGATCTAATTTTCTATTTTTTCTAGATTAAAAGCAAATGTAGTTTGTTTTTATTTTACTTCTACAATTCTAGACATGTTTCAAGGTGGTCAACTTTGACCCCTAATATCTTGTGAAGAATGATTATTGAAGTAAATTAATCCTACAAACATGCTTAGTGTACCTAAATGATCTGATGTTTCCAATGGTGGCTCCCCAGGAGATGATTTGATATTTTTTCGAGGTGGTGACTTCATGAGTTTTAATTGGTTTTGAACATGTACAATTGCAGAAAATTCTGACTGAGAAAATTTAGTAGTGAATATATTGCACCTCTTGATCTCTTTTTCCAAGCCGTCTATTGCACTACATTCTTGGGTCAAATTTGTACATTCTTGTGCATTTTCATAGATCCAGAAGGTCATTTGACTAGTTTCCTAGGGCGATTCCAGAGCCCACCTGGCCAGTTTTGACCATAGTGCAAATATGTCAGAAAGCATGTTTTAATAACCCACTTCATCTTTTCATATTTGATGCATTCAAAAGTAGTGTCAGGTTAATTCAAGGTAAAACTTGTTTGAAAATGATTTTTGTTTAGCTAGGACAACATGAGGACCCAACATGCCTTGCACAGTTGTGAAATTAAAAGGTTGCCAATGAAGATTTTAACACTAAATTTGAAGAGGAAAATGTATTTGTAGCTAGCATTGAACATCATAATTTAAATGAGGTTTTGAATATGAATGTTGTTGAGGGGAAATTTGAGGTTGAAGAGATGGTGTTTTACCATAGGATAAAGTTACAACACCTTTCAACCATGCTCGGCTGTTTGAGCAGCTATATGATTCTTGAGTGGAAAACTTCTTACACAAGCTAATAATTGGGTTCCCTTCAAGAGGAAAAGCCTTTTCAAGAGCTTAGGAATTGGCTTGTTATGGACTCAAAAAATGGATAATTATTAGGTTATAGAACTAATTGACAAAGGAGCATTTGGCTCTACAATTCTTGTGCTTCATAAGCTTGAAAATAAGGAGTATGTACTGAAGAAAATTTCTCTTGCTCACCAAACTAATATGTGTAGACAATCAACACACTAAGAGATGGCTCTCATCTCCAAATTCAATCATCCTTACATTGTGGAGGACAAGGAATCCTAGGTAGAGAAGGGTTTCTATGCATGTTGTAATAGGATATTGAAGGTTGAGCACCACATAAGCAGTCATACGGCAGATGGTTAAGAAAATTGGGAATATGAAGCAATAGTTGTTGAGTGAATATTTATTTAGTAGTAGGATATCTATGTAGAGTTGTACCATGTGTAGCACAAGGTAAAGATCATCCACTTTGTGGGATTACATACAAAGGGGGTAGCTGATATAATGAAAATGTGACGTCACTTCACAAATTGAAGGGCATGTGAACTTGTTTGAGAAATGCCTCACCTAAATGTGGTTTCATAGAATGCCACACTTACAACATATATACAAAATCAATTTTTTAAAAATGTTTTAGAAATTTTCAAGCAGATGCAATTCAAATGAGTCCCAGTAGGAGGCTCCCACCATGCCAATTGAAGGAGCTTGCATTTTCTTTGAAGCAAGGTTTTGTGCTTGCAATGATAATGTATCAAAATTGTTTATATTTAATTCAATGTTGGTGATGTTTATTGCTGCACAGAAGCACCATTTTGCAAGCTAAAAGAGATCAATGTGATGTCGTGAAGATCTCAACATTGGTAAATGAAGTTCTTGCAAGGAAACATGTTTGGTGTTGCATGAAGGACAATTTGTGCTTGTAGTGAAAATGATCAAAATTGTTTAAGGAAATTCTATTTTGGAAAATTCTAGGCAATGTTTAGCTACAAGCTATGGGCACCATTCAATAAATTTCAAGGGAGGCCGATTTGAGGTTCTTAGGAGGAATCTCTTACAATAGAACTAAAAGCTGCTACAAGAAACACCTTTGATGTGTGATGGAAATCTTGCATGTGTTTCATCTGTGCATGCTTGTTGAGAAACTATATGAGAATCATTTGGAAACCTTACCTTGGCTGCCATGATGAATGAGAACCTGCAAAGCAATGTGGAGGATTTAGGGCACAACAAGAAAATCAATAGCCAAGATGAAGCTGGTAGAGTGGTGAAATCCTGACCCTTCCCCATTGCCTCACAAGAAATTTTTCTCACATCACAAAAACTTGTGAGGTCTACAAATTTCTTCAATTTGGTAAGTGGGCCTATGATTTTTTTAAAAGGAATGGAAAATTTTTAAAAGGGAGATATGGGTAAGTGTTTTAATTAGCCTGATTATAAAATCAAATGCCTCCACATTTAAAATTTGTTGGTCCGACATGGTTTTAAAGGGATTTTAACTTTATGAAAATTATTTTAATTGCAAAGATGAAAAGTTAAATGGTGAATACGGGTAAGGTAAAAGTTTGAAACTTCTTGGTGGTGAGAAAATAAAGGAGTGACATAGATAAAACATTTTATTGCCTGATAAATGAAAATTAAAGATTGAAAGGAAAATATTTTCTAAAAGTGCAAAGTGAAATATTCAAAAAAAACTTAATGTGCAAGAGAAAATATTTCAATATAAGGTGGGTGCTCGTGAAACTATTTAAATTTTCACATAAACAAATAGTCTTTGCTAGAGGGAAAAGTAAATAATTGCACTCAATTAGTGAAAATATATTCACTAAAATGCAAATGGGTGAAAATAAAAAAGGGGCAAGGTGAGTTAAATTTCCCAATGAAAGATTAAATGGGCTTTCATTTTTAAAGGAAAATATAGGTGAAAATAAATGGCACGGGATAATTTGATAAAGTGAATAAAATATTCACTGTCTAGAGGCTATTATTAAAGTTGGAAAACTTTAAAAGCTAAAGGTGAATATTTATAGTACAGAAAAATAAAGGAAATGTGAATAATTTTCACATGAGAGTAGAGCTATTTTTCAACTACAAGGGTAAAATGATGAAGATTTTTTATGGGGAGTTATCTTTTTTGTTGAAAATGGGTTTTCAGAACAGAGGAAAAGTTTGTTATTGAAAGGAAGAGAGAAGAGAGGATTTTCCTAGTTTTTTGTTGTAGATTAACTGTGGATGAATTTTCTAGGTGTCTTCAATGGATTAACTTCTAGGGCTCTTCTTCCTTTTATATCTTCTCTTCTATTCTCATTGTAAAGGGTTTAGAATTTATGTATGGGTTGGGTAGATAGAGAAATGTTGAGTTTGAGTCATGAATTGAGTCTGTAACTTGTAATTGCTAATTTCATGAGTAAATATCAATCAGTTTGTGCAAGAAAAGCATGAATGTCATCAACTTGTCTCCATATTTGTACACATTTGATCATATGAATTCAATAATACAAAGTATGTTTGAATTTTTCATCTTAATTTCCCTGAGATTGTGTTATGTGTTCATGGTTCTATTTCAAGGAAGTAGTTAAATTACTTTGAGAAGATAATTGTGATTTCAAGTGTGCAGGGTGCATCTATAAGAAGAATTTGATTGAAAACAGGAGTGGATCTATTGGTGTAATGCATTAGCAGTTTGAATCCACTGGTTGAATTTTATTTACTGATGAATTCTTTTTATGATTATGCATTTGAATCCATGGCCCTAAATTATTCACTAATTTTTCATTCAACTTGACGCATTTCAGAAACAAATTATAAACGCAAAATAATTTTAATTTATGTTATTGGGTTTAGGTTTAGTGTTGAATTTTGCTTCCCAATTGCTAAGTGAGTGTTGAGATACCAAGAATATAGCCATATTTGAATTTTACAATACTTTCTTTGGTATAATTGAATTGGGAATTATCTGCTATAAAAAATAATGTCTATGTATAATTGAATTGAGTCTTTAGGCATTGTAAAGGGAGACCCACCTTGGTCCTGCAAAGAAATAAGTTTAGGAGAATTCAGTCTTTGACTGAATCTTGTCAGTTGGCCAAATCCCTCTTTGAGTCTGAGCATAAGAAATTGGCCATTCTTTAGGACTCATTGGACCAGTCGATTTGGAACACCAATAGATTGGAAACTCTGCTGGGGAAAAATTTGAATCTCCATGTATAGACTGATAATTTACAGAGTCAAATTATTTGCTAATTTGAATATTTGGTTCGAATATTGAAGGAATTCAAACCTAGAGAAAGGAATTGTTGTAGTCAACTTGAAAAGTTCATGATCTATTGTGCTTTGGTGGTGAAAGGAAATCGGAAGGAGATTTATCTCTGAAAGAACTTCATACTGCTTGAAGTTCAGTCCTCTAAGAAGAGAGGTGGTGACTCTTTCAAAAGAACCTATTGAAGATGTGATTGAATTTGTAGATCTACAATAATTCTAGTCAAGAAGAAGAATTTGCAACAGTTGCAACATTTCTAGGTATTCTTCACTTTTGGTTTTCAAGAAATTTGTGTATGAAAACCATATTTGAAAATATTGAAGAAAATTATGTTCCTTATTGAGTGAATTGGCTCTAAGAAAGGGAAATGACAATAATATTGAGTTTGCATACTTTTGAATTATCATTTACAGTCTATGTATTATGTTGGAGAAGTATGTTTGTTTTTTAAATTTTCCCACTAAATAGATCTTAGGCTTTGATGCATTTGAATTATGCATTCTGGTATTCTGAGGTCATGATGAAATCTATAAATAGGGCAATGAATGATCAACTGTAGAAGTTGGTATTTGAATTTTGAAAGAGGTATGTCAAAATGCATCAATATATGCATCCTTGTATGGTTCCTAGTGCAACCATGGTTTGTGTTCAGTCCCAGCCAGATTGTCAAAGAAATTTTAGCATTGAAAGTTATATAGCCATCAATTTCAGTGGCATTAATGTTTAGCCAAATGGAATTCTAGCTAAAGTTAGAGATAAATTACCCAAATTCATTGGTGATAAGTCTGAATCATCAAATAAACATCTACAAGAATTCAAGAATTTGATGGATGATTATGAAGCAGATCATAAAATAGTGATCATTAGGCTATTTGTTCAGTCCTGAAGAGGAGATGCAAGGGATTGGTTCTCTTATTTACCAGTATCCTCTATATATTTCTGGGAGGAAAGTAGTCATGTAAATTGGTGAAAGGATTGATCTAGTCTTACTAAGATAAAAAGAGTTATCTATTAAAGATAAAGAGACCACAACCTTGCACCAAGCATATCAAATTTTCATAAATATTGAGAACAATTTGAGATATTCAATTATGAAAGGACATAGGGTTGTGAGTGTTGGTCATCCTAACACACCTCATGCAAATAGAACTCATGGATCAGATAATAGAAATGCTTGTCAAAATGGTAATGTTGCTACTACTCCAATTTCTCCATCATCACAACGTACAAATCATAGTGAGCTCTAAGTTGAACATCAACAAAATTTGAGCAATGTTAATCAAACATCTTTTGTTCAAGAATTGTCTAAAATGAAAAGACTCAAAGGAGAATTACCACATGAGTTGTTCTCAAGGTTTTGGGATTCCTTGTTGAAAGTCCCCATAAATTTTAGACCTAAGGATTCAATGTGCATTGATATTTTTTTTGAAATCTATGAGTCTCAATTGAGTACTTTGTCAAAAGAGTTGAAGCCTCATAGTTTGGATCAAGTACTTGATTGGATAAAGAAGGGAGACTCAAAGGAGAATTACCACATGAGTTGTTCTCAAGGTTTTGAGATTCCTTGTTGAAAGTCCCCATAAATTTTAGACCTAAGGATTCAATGTGCATTGATATTTTTTTTGAAATCTATGAGTCTCAATTGAGTACTTTGTCAAAAGAGTTGAAGCCTCATAGTTTGGATCAAGTACTTGATTGGATAAAGATTGTTGAGGGAGCCCGACATAATTATGCAAAAAATGTGATGTCTCAAAATGAAGATAGTAGCTATCTTATTGAGAAAAATTAGAACATGATACACAAAAATGGAAAGAGTGTATCAGAAAATGAAGATCCACTTTGTATGGATAAGGATATTGGTTGTAATAAGCTCACAATCAACACATATGCAGATTTGTACAATAGTGATGAAGGTGAAGATACATGGTATGATGACAAAATAGATATGCATGAAAGTTCCTCTTGCAATATCTTGGGTGATAAAGAAGTAGAAGAGATGCAAGATGTCATCCCATGTCATGTTTTGGTCAGTGAAAATAATGCAAGTGCTACTAACATCTCATCACACATCAATGATCAAGACATTGAAGACAAAAGTTCAAGCACTCACTCTGAAAAATATAAGCATGGTTTATGTAGTGATGAGTCTTCTTGTGATGAGGATTATAATGACAGCTAACCTTATTATTCTTCTGATGATTATGAATGCTCCTATGAGGATGATCTAGAGGTGTTTTCTTCACCTAAAGAATGAAATGATATGAATATTGATGAAGTCATTTTCCCCGAAGTGAATGAATGATTCCCATTTGATGCATACTTGGAATGTAATTTGGGCATGTCATCAATGGAGCATGTTAATTCTATGAATGATGAATACTTTGAAGATAAGAATATGTGTGTTCAATACGCTAATCTTGAACAAAGCGATCGAAATGATAAAATTGTTGATGAACGTTCTTATGTCCCCACTACCCATGATTGTTTGTGTGGAGCAGAGATGGAAATGTTAGCTATACATGAAAAGGATGATGCAGTGCACATCGATGAAGGAAGGAGTTCATTTTTGAATGACCAAGTTATACATTATGAAAAACACATGGATCTAGGATCAACATTATTCCCCATTGATAATGTGGAAAAATTTGATGAATTTCTAGATTATGTTGACATTGCAAAACCTTTTTATCAATGTGTAGAGCAGCCAAATGATGCAAATGATTGTGGGTATGATGTTAGTCAATATGAAATTGAATGTGGGTCTTTCTTTGATGATCTTTCTCATCTTCATAGTATGCAAATGAACATGATTTTTTTGAATGAGGAGTGCATTAGTGTAAAAGAGAATGAAGGTTCTATCTCTATTGCTAATGAAAAAAAATTAGATAACAGTGAGTCTTTGGCACATTAGTTAATATGCCTATCAACTAATAGTGTACATGAAAGTATTTTTGCTAACCCTATCAATCTTGAAAGTGATAGCATTCAAAATGATTAAGAAACTAAACATGTTATGAAAAATCAATGTGAAATTTTTGGTTCAGGATTAAATTATGAGTTATCTTAATCTTTATTTGAGACATTCCATATGGAATTGCATAGTGGTCTGAAGAATGAATTTGACACCTCGTGTGAACCTGGGATGGAAAACATTGTTTATGCATTGGATGTTGACATTTTTGTTGAATGCCATAATTTGAATGAAGATGAAAGTACTTTGGTTGTTGATGAATCTGATTTTCAAGCCCTTGAGGCATGTAACCATGTGCTTGGGATGTGTTATTGGGAGGATGATAAAATAACTTGTGATGCAATTGACTTTACCAAATTACAAATGTATGAGCAATCTGTGCTCAACACTCAGGAGGATTGCATATTGTTTTCCATCCATTATATCTCCTATGAACATGATCATTATAAGGGGGTTAGTGAATGTGATAAGACCGTGTTTTCATGTGGTCTTGATCAATATCCTCAAATGTTGCCACTTGACACAAAATCAGAAAATGAAGAGTGGCAGTGATGTGACCTATGTAATTTTGCTGCCATATGATAAAACTATTTAAGGAAATTCTATTTTGGAAAATTCTAGGCAATGTTTGGCTACAAGCTATGGGGGCCATTCAGTAAATTTCAAGGGAGGATGATTTGAGGTTCTCAGGAGCAATCTCCTACACTGGTACTAAAAGTTGCTACAGGAAACACCATTGATGTGTGATGGAAATCTTGCATGTGTTTCATCTGCACGTGCTTCTTGAGAAACTATATGAGAATCATTTGGAAACCTTACCTTGGTTGCCATGATGAATGAGAACCTGCAGATCAATGTGGAGGATTAAGGGCACAACAAGAAAATCAAAGGCCAAGATGAAACTAGTAGAGTGGTGAAATCCTGAGCCTTCCCCACTACCTTGCAAGAAATTTTGCTCACGTCACAAAAACTTGTGAGGTCTACAAATTTTTTCCATGTGGTAAGTGGTCCTATGAATTTTTTAAAAGGGAGATACGAGTAAGTGTTTTAATTAGCCCGATTATAAAATCAAATGCCTCCACATTTAAAATTTGTTGGTCCAACATGGTTTTAAAGGGATTTTAACTTTATTGAAATTATTTTAATAGCAAAGATGAAAATTTAAATGGTGAATATGGGTAAGGTAAGAGTTTGAAACTTCTTGGTGGTGAGAAAATAAAGGAGTGGCACTGGTAAAACTTCTTATTGCCCGATAAATGAAAATTAAAGATTGAAGGGAAAATATTCTCTAAAAGTACAAAACTGTGAAATATTCAAAGGTTTTTTAATGTGCAAGAGAAAATATTTCAATATAAGGTGGGTGCTTGTGAAACTATTTAAAGTTTCGCATAAATCAAATAGTCTTTGCTGGAGGGAAAAGTAAATAATTGTACTCAATTAGTGAAAATATATTCACTAAAATGCAAATGGGTGAAAATAAAAAAGGGGCAAGGTGAGTTAAATTTCCTGATGAAAGATTAAATTGGCTTTCATTTTTAAATGAAAATGTAGGTGAAAATAAATGGCACTAGATAATTTGATAAAGTGAATAAAATATTCACTGTCTAGAGGCTATTATTAAAGTTGGAAAACTTTAATTGTTGAAGGTGAATATTTACAATACAAAAAAACAAAGGAAAAGTGAATAATTTTCACATGAGAGCAAAGCTATTTTTTAGCTACAAGGGTAAAATGATGAAGATTTTTTATGGGGAGTTGTCTTTTTTATTTAAAATGGGTTTTCAGAATAGAGGCAAAGTTATTGAAAGGGAGAGAGAAGAGAGAGGCTTTTCCTAGTTTTTTGTTGTAGATTAACAGTGGATGAAGTTTCTAGGTGTCTTCAATGGATTAACTTCTATGGATCTTCTTCCTTCTATATATTCTCTTCTATTCTCATTGTAAAGGGTTTAGAATTTTTGTATGGGTTGGGTAAATAGAGAAATGTTGATTCTGAGTCATGAATTGAGTCTATAAGTTGTAATTGCTAATTTCATGAGTAAATATCAATCAGTTTGTGCAAGAAAAGCATGAATGTCATCAGATTGTCAACATATTTGTACATATTTGATCATATGAATTCAATAATACAATTTGTCATCTCAATTTCCCTAAGATTGTGTTATGTGTTCATGGTTCTTTTTCAAGGAAGTAGTTAATTTACTTTGAGAAGATAATTGTGATTTCAAGTGTGCAAGGTGGATCTATAAGAAGAATTTGATTGACAATAGGAGTGGATCTGTTGGTGTAATGCATTAGTAGTTTGAATCCACTGGTTGAATTTTATTTGCTAATGAAATCTTTTTATGATTATGCATTTGACTCCATGGCCCAGAATTAGGCACTAATTTGTCATTCAACTTGATGCATTTCAGAAACAAATTATATATTTGAAATAATTTTAATTTATGTTATTGGGTTTAGGTTTAGTGTTGAATTATGCTTCCCAATTGCTGAGTGAGTGTTGAGATACCAAGAATATAGCCATATTTGAATTTGTCAATACTTTCTTTGGTATAATTGAATTGGGAATTATTTGCTATAAAAAACAATGTTTATGCATAATTGAATTGAGTCTTTAGGCATTGTAAAGGGAGACCCACCTTGGTCCTACAAAGAAATAAGTGTAGGAGAATTCAATTTTTGACTGAATCTTGTCAGTTGGCCAAATCCCTCTTTGAGTCTGAGCATAAGAAATTGGTTATTCTTTAGGACTCATTAGACTGGTCGTTTTGGAACACCAACAAATTAGCGACTCTGCTAGGGAAAATTTTGAATCTCCAAGTACAAACTGATAATTTACAAGGTTAAATTATTTGCTAATTTGAATATTTGGTTCAAACATTTAAGGAATTCAAATATGGAGAAAGAAATTGTTGCAGTGAACCTGAAAAATTCATGATCTGTTGTGCTTTACTGGTGAAAGGAACTCAGAAGGAGATTTATATCTAAAAGAACTTTGTATTGCTTGAAGTTCAATCCTCTAAGAAGAGAGGTGGTGACTCTATGAAAAGAACCTATTGAAGATGTGATGAAAGTTTCAGATCTACAATAATTCCAGTCAGGAAGAAGAATTTGCAACAGCTGCAACATTTCTAGGTATTCTTCACTTTTGGTTTTCAAGAAATTTGTGTATGAAAACCATATTTGAAAATCTTGAAGAAAATTTTTCTCCTTATTGAGTGAATTGGCACTAAAAAGGGGAAAGGACAATAATACTGAGTTTGCATACTTCTGAATTATAATTTATAGTCTATGTATTATGTTGGAGAAGTATGTTTGTTTTTTAAATTTTCCCACTAAATAGATCTTAGGCTTTGATGCATTTGAATTATGTATTGTGGTATTCTAAGGTCATGATGAAAGCTAGAAATAGGGAAATGAATTATAAACTATAGAAGTTGGTATTTTAATTTTGAAAGAGGTATGTCAAAATGAATCAATATATGCATCCTTGTATGGTTCCTAGTGCAACCATGGTTTGTGATCAGTCCTAGCCAGATTGTCAAAGAAATTTCAGCACCGAAAGTTATATAGCCATCAATTTTAGTGGCATTAATTGTTACCCAAATGGCATTCCAACTAATGTCAGAGATAAATTACCAAAATTCATTGGTGATAAGTTTGAATCAACAAATAAACATCCAAAAGAATTCAATAATTTGATGGATGATTATGAAGCAGATCACGAGGATGTGATCATTAGGCTATTTGTTCAGTCCTTAAGAGGAGATGCAAGGGATTGGTTCTCTTATTTACTAGCATCCTCTATATATTCCTAGGAGGAGTTTAAAGTAGTGTTCATGGAGCAATTTGGTGAAAGGATTGATCCAATATTACTAAGACAAAAGCTCATGAACATGGAGAAAAGAGAAGATGAGTTAGTCCCCTCTTTTAATCTCATATTTTTCAAAGATAATAAGATAGATCCCTACAAGCATAATACCAAATGGTGTTGAATATTTGGTTGTGTACTTAGGTGCATTTGATAAAAAGATGAGTTATCTATTAAGAGATGAAGAGACCACAACCTTGCACCAAGCGTATCAAATTATCATAAATATTGAGAATAATTTGAGATATTCAATGATGAAAGGACATAGGGTTGTGAGTGTTGGTCATCCTAACACAACTCATGCAAATAGAACTCATGGATTAGGTAAGAGAAATGCTTGTCAAAATGGTAATGCTACTACTGCTCCAATTTCTCCATCATCACAACATACAAATTGTAGTGAGCTCCAAGTTGAATGTCAAAAAAATTTGAGCAATGTTGATCAAACATCTTTTGTTCAAGGATTGTCTAAAATGAAAAGATGCAAAGGAGAATCACCACATGAGTTTTTCTCAAATTTTTTGGATGCCTTGTTGAAATTCCCCATAAATTTTAGACCTAAGGATTCAATGTGCATTGATAAGTTTTTTGAAATCTATGAGTCTCGGTTGAGTACTTTTCCAAAAGAGTTGAAGCCTCACAGTTTGGATAAAGTACTTGATTGGATAAAGATTGTTGAGGGAGCCTGACATAATTATCTACAAAATGTGATGTCTCAAAATGAAGATAGTATCTATCTTATTGAGAAAAATTACAACATGATACACAAAAATGGAAAGAGTATATCAGAAAATGAAGATCCATTTTGTATGGATGAGGATATTGGTTGTAATAAACTTACAATCAACACATATGCAGATCCGTACAATAGAGATGAAGGTGACGATACATGGTATGATGAAAAAATAAATATGCATGAAAGTTCCTCTTGCTATTCCCACAAGGAGCATATATCCCCAGTCAGATCCACTGTTAGGAGTTTCAAATTTTGCAAATTTGAAGTGCCCATATTGAAATTTTTTCCTTTGCACACTTAGAAGTGCACCTGAAATTTTTCTCCCAAATGACCTACTTTAGAGGGTCATAATTTGGTGCATGTTGATTTTCATGCCAAACCCCTTGGTGGACATATTTACCTGACATATGTGAATGTGCTTGTTGATTTTCAGCTCCCTATGATGTGTTTTGATAGTGTTTTAAAAAGAAAAGTTGGAGGTTTCTGAGACTATTTTGTTGTTTGCAAACTCTCTATCCTACAAGTTGGCCTCTTGTTTTAGCTAATATTTCACAACTGGATGATTTTCAAGAAAAACAAATTGTTTCTCTCTAGTCTCCCTATATTCATATGCTCCCTAGTCTAGTTTTAGAGCCTCATGATCAGATTTGCTATTTTTTTGAGATCAAAAGCAAATGCAGTTTGTTCTAATTTTACATCTGCATTTTCAGATATGTTTCAAGGTGGTCAAATTTTACCCCTAATATCTCGTGAAGAATGATGATTGAAGGAAATTCCTCTAGCACATGTGCTTAGTGTACCTAAATGATCTAATGTTTCTAGTGGCGGCTTCCTAGGAAATGATTTCATATTGTTTTGAGGTGGTGACTTCATGAGTTTTAATTGGTTTTGAATAGATACAATTACAGAAAATTCTTATTGAGCAACTTTGACAGTGAATATCTTGCACCTCGTGATCTATTTTGCTAAGCCATCTATTGCACTGTATTCTTGGGTCAAATTTCTACATGCCTTGCATTTTCATAGCTCCAGGAGGTCATTTGACTAGTTTCTCGGGGCGATTCTGGAGCCCACCTGGCCAATTTTGACCATAGTGCAAATATGTTAGAAAGCAGATTTTAATGACAACCCACTTCATCTTTTCATCTTTGATATAATCAGAAGTAGTGTCAGGTCAATTGAAGGTAAAAAAAAATTGATTTTTTTTTTTTTAGCGAGGACCACATGAGGACCCAACATGCCTTGCACAGTTGTGAAATTAAAAGGTTGCTAATGAAGATTTGAACACTAAATTTGATGAGGAAAATGTATTTGCAACTAGCATTGAACTGTTGGAATATTTGCCTCAATCCATAATGACATGTAACTCCTGGAGGGAAAAGTTGCTATGACATTAATCATGTCTGGCCGACTAGCTGTTCTGAATTCTCTTGAAATGTTCATATCGTCGAGACAAAGCATATGTCTTGCTGAATGATGTTATCGCTATGACTAGAAGCATTCACTGTGACCTTTTTTCGAGTAGGAGACCTTTGGATGATAGTGTTGTTTCTTATCGGGTGTCGGGGAGACTCACAACGACTGGGGTCTTCGGGGTGACTTGATCGCTCGGTATGAAGTCCCAACAATTGAAGGGAGTCTCACTAATAGATCATCGGGCTAACACAAGGGATTCAATAAGATTTCCTAGTGAGAATGGAAGGTCACGCTGACGAGGATACAACTGAAGTCATCGGAGTAGCTCAAGGCGATCGGTATGAAGTCTTGGTGACTTGTGAGGTCTCGCCAATGGAAAAGCCAACATTTCGGTATGACTTGAACAGAGTCTTGCCGATAGTAAATGGTCATCGGTGTAACATATGATCTTGATAAGAACTCTCAGTGAAGGTGATAAGTCTTGTCGACTAGTGACTGGGGCGCTTGGTATGACTTAGGACTTCGGTATGAAGTCCTGGAGAAAGTGATGGGTCTTGTCGACTAGTGGATGCTTCGGAACAACATGAAGACTCAGTGGGAGGTCTTGGCGAGAGAAAAATGTTTTTCCGACAGTATGACTCTTTGGTGTGACTTAGCATATCAATATGTGGTCTCACTGAAGATCGATAGTCTTGCCGAAAGGAAAACTGAAGTCGATGCAACTTGTGAGCTCGGTAAAACGTCTTGCCGATGGAGAAACTCTTGCCGATAGAAATACAATGAATGTCGATGGATTCAGTATGACTCATGGCGTTCGCTATATCGTCTTGCCAACTGTTGGAACCTATGACGATATCAATAGTGAAGACTTTGTGGCATCGGGGAGACACTGTTAGTGTCTCACCGATATGCCAACAAAATTTGAACGCTTTTGACCAAATTGACCATCCTATGTGGAGCCTCGTGGACCAATCAGAGGAAGTGAATTTCAAATGGATGGAAATTAGATTTTTGAAATAGTTGCGACACTGGAGCCAAACTGCATGCAAGGAAAAATCAACGCTCAAGAGGAAACTTTCTACGATGGGGTAATGGCGGATAAGGATGAACAAAGGAGAAAAATCAGGATGTGATAAGATTTAAAGGAGAGCATTCTAAGTTTGAATTAAAAAAAAAAAATGATTGGTTGTTGAGAGCATTTTCTGTAAGAGATTGAATAGTGAATGAAGCTACTATGAACCAATACCAGAGAGTTGTATCTCTACATTGCATGTAATTGTTTGTTACTATAATACAAAGAGATTCAACTTGGTGTGGTGGTTTTTTTCCCGAAAGGGTTTTCCCATGTAAATCTGTTGTTCATTGTCTTTGAGTATTATTTATGTTTCTGTGAATCTTTTGTGTGTCTTAATTGATTGTAATTTGAAATTAAAAGTACTGTTGCATTCTTCCCGAAAGGGTTTTCCCATGTAAATCTGTTGTTCATTGTCTTTGAGTTATGGTATTTATGTTTCTGGTGAATGGCTGTCTCGATGGTGTGATCTTAAGTGATAGATTGCTGAATTTGAGAAATGTAAAAAGTAACTGTGAGAATGTTCACTTCTTCTATTTCCTGTTGATTTTCAGTTAACATCTATTCATTGAAGAAAGTTGCTTCACTGCATTCCTTTCTGTTCTTTCTTCTGAGATGGAAAAGGAGGCTAAGTGACAAGATCAAAATCAGATCAAAGTCTCTAGTCCAAGTTGTGTTCATGTCCTTAGAAGAAGACCTCTTCTGAAAATGATTCTTCTAGAGTGATGCAAATGCCTTCATTACAGCCTTGGCTATGCGGGCATCTGATGATGTCTGGCTAATTGATTCTGGACCATCTTTCCACATAACATCTCATAGAGACTAGTTCATGAAGTATGAAGAATACAATGGTGGAAAGGTGTACTTGGCAAGTGATTCATCTTTAGAAATTATTGGACATGGAAGATTCATAATTCATTTCCCTGATGGAAGAGTGAAGGGAATCAATGATGTGATGCATATACTAGGTGCGGCTCGTAATCTACTTTTTGTAAGTAAGTTGAATGATATTGGAGTGCATGTCACATTCTCTGGAAATGGCTGCAAGATGACTAGAGGCTCTATGGTGCTAGCAAGGGGTGCTCGTATTGGTACCTTGTAATACTGGATGCACAAGCTATTCAATGCAATAGTGTCTCTGTGAAGTCACAGAAAGCTACTCATGGAGGAAAAGAGGGAAACATTCCTGATGGTGTAAAATCCATGGAGGTTAAACTTCCAGCAGAAAAGACTATGCTCTGGCATCATAGGCTAGGCCACATTGGTGAGAAAGGTTTAAAGACCTTGAAGAATAAAAACCTGGTTGAGGGGCTTGAAGATTGTAAGCCTTGAAGTTGAGTTTTGTGAACATTGTATATATGGTAAACAACAGTGTTTCATTTTATTCTAGTCCTCACAAATCTTGGTTTGCTTGATTATATTCATTATAATATTTTTGGTCCGAGTGAATGTTCCTTCTCTGTCTAAATCAAGATACTATGTGTCATTTATTGATGATTATTCAAGAAGAACATTTGTATATTTTCAAAAAGTAAATCAGAAGTGTTTGGTAGTTTAAGAAATTTAAAAACCTTGTTGAGAATCAAACTGGTAAGAAAATAAAATGTTTAAGGACTGACAATGGCGGTGAATTTTGTTCAGATGAATTTGAAAGGTACTATACAGATCATGGGATTAAAAGACATAAGACTACACATTACATTCCACAACAAAATGGAGTTGCTAAAAGGTTCAACAGGACAGTAATGGAAAGAGCACAAAGTATGTTGAGCGCTGGCTTGGAGGAGAAGTTCTGGGCTGAAGCAGTCTCTACAACATGTTACTTGGTAAATCGTTCTCCTAACTCTGCTCTTGTTGAGAAGACACCTTTGGAAGCATGGTCTGGAAAGAAGCCCTCTTTGAGACATATTCGTGTCTTTGGCTGTGAGGCATATGCATATGTGCCATTTGAAAAAAGATCTAAATTGGAAAACAAAGCTATAAAGTGTATTTTTATTGGCTATAGTGTTGGCATAAAAGGATACAAGCTTTGGAATCCTGAGACTGAGAAGGTTTTGTACAGCAGAAGCGTTATCTTTCATGAGCTGAAGCCTTCTACATTGGATCTGCAGTCAGAGAAGAAATCAAAAAATGAAAAGGATGTAGCAGAAATTCCTCTGACACCAGATAAAGAGGAATTGAAAAATCAAAATGTTCCTAATACTAAGGAAAGCTCAAGTAGCTCTGAAAGTTCTAAAGAAGATGAAGAACCACCTCAGCCTCAGCATGTGTGGAGGTCAACTCGTGAAAGAAAGCAACTTGATAGGTATGGGTTTTCTTTGATAGAGTCTACTTGTGCCTATGCTTTAATTTCTAGCACTGATGAACCTAGGACTGTGAAAGAGGCATTTAAAATGTCTAATTCAAACTCTTGGTTGGAAGTCATGAATGAAGAAATGACATCATTAGAAAAGAATGATACCTAGAGTTTGGTGCCATTGCCTAAAGGCAGAAAAGTTGTGGGCTACAAATGGGTGTTTAAAAAGAAAATTGGTCTGGATGGAAGTGTAGAAAAATATAAAGCGAGGCTAGTTGCAAAAGGTTATTCCTAGGTAAAGGGAATTGATTATGGAGAAATCTTTTCTCCTGTAGCTAAGCTGACATCTATTAGATTTATTTTGTCACTTGCATCACGTATGACTTAGAGATTGAACAGATGGATGTGAAGACAACTTTTCTTCATGGTGATCTTGAAGAATAAATTTATATGTCCCAGCCGGAGCACTTTGTGGAAAAAGGTAAAGAAAGACTAGTTTGCAAGTTGAAGAAATCTCTGTATGGTTTAAAACAGTCTCCTAGAATGTGGTACTAGAAATTTGACACCTTTGTTTTGTCATTAGGATTTGTAAGATCAAAATCTGATCATTGTGTGTATTACAAAGATAAAAGTGATCAAGTTCTTATTATTGATCTCTATGTTGATGATATGTTGTTCATAGGCAATAGTAAGCTAATGATTTATGATCTTAAGTCTCAGTTGTTTGCAAAGTTCGAAATGAAAAATATTGGTGTAGCAAGGTATATTCTAGGAATGGAAATAACCAGGGATAGGAAGAATAGAAAACTTTGGCTCAGTCAGAGTAAGTATATCAAGACTATTCTAGAGAGATTTTGTATGACTGATTGCAAGTAGCTAGTTGTTCCAGTTTCGCAGGGAACGAAGCTATCTATTGAAGATTGTCCAAAATCTCCCACTGAGATGGATGACATGACCAGTGTGTTGTATGCTAGTGTGGTTGGTAGCCTTATGTATGCAATGGTCTGTACAAGGCCATACATTTCCCAAGCAGTGGGAGTACTTAGTCGGTTTATGGCTAATCCTCGAAGGACACATTGGGATGCTGTGAAGAGAGTGGTTAGATATCTTAAGGGAACTTCAGACTATGCTTTGTGTTACCATGGGAACTTGGTTGAATCATAGAGGACTCTCAGTATTCAAGGTTATGTGGATTCTGATTGGGCAGGGAACATTGACAGCAGGAGATCCACCAATGGATATATTTTCATGATGAATGGTGGTGCAGTGAGTTGGATGAGCAAGCTGTAGGATGTAGTCGCTTTGTCCACTACAGAGGTAGAATACATGGCGGCTATGCATGCTTGTAAAGAAGCAATCTGGTTAAAACATTTGCATTCTAACATTGGTTTTGATGCAGGAAAAATTACAATTTACTGTGACAGTCAGAGTGCTATATGTTTGGTGAAAAATCCTACTTTCCATGCCAGGATGAAACATATAGATGTACAGTATCATTTTGTACAGGATATGGTGGAGGATGGGAAGGTCTCTTTGGAGAAAGTGGATATTTTGGAGAATGTTGTAGATGCATTGATGAAGCTTGTGAGCATAGACACATACAGGTGGTGTGCCAGTTCGATGGGCCTCTTGGCCCATGAATTTTAGTAGTTTGATTATGCTCTAGAGGTGTCAGTAAGATCTTCGTCAAGTGGGAGATTGTTGGAATATTTTCCTCAATCCATACTAACATGTAACTCTTGGAGGGAAAAGTCGTTGTGACATTAATCATGTCTGGTCAACTAGCTATTCTGAATTCTCTTGAAATGTTCATATCATCGAGACAAAGCAGATTTCTTGCCGAATGATGTTATCACTGTGACTAGAAGCATTTGTTGTGACCTTTTGTCGAGTAGGAGACCTCTAGCCAAAATTTTTGTTTCTTATCAGGTGTCAAGGAGACTCACAGTGACTAGGGTCTTCAGGGTGACTTGATCACTCGGTATGAAGTCCCAGCGACTGAAGGGAGTCTCACTGATAGATCATTAGGCTAACACAAGGGATTCGGTAAGATGTCCTAGTGAGAATGGAAGGTCACACTGACGGGGATACAACTGAAGTCATCAGAGTAGCTCAAGGCGATCGGTATGAAGTCTTGGCGACTAGTGAGGTCTCGCCGATGGAAAATCTAACATTTCGGTATGACTTGAACAGAGTTTTTCCAATAGTAAATGGTCATCGGTGTAACATATGATTTCAATAAGAACTCTTGGCGAAGGTGATAAGTCTTGCTGACTAGTGATTGGGGCGCTCAGTATGACTTAGGACCTCGGTATGAAGTCCTAGCGAAAGTGATGGGTCTCGCTGACTGGTGGATGCTTCAGAACAACATGAAGACTTAGTGGGAGGTCTTGGCGAGAGCGAAATGTTTTGCCGACAGTATGACTCTTCGATGTGACTTAGGATATCGATATGTGGTCTCACCGAAGAGCGATAGTCTTGCCGAAAGGAAAACTGAAGTCGATGCAACTTGTGAGCTCGGTAAAATGTCTTGCTGATGGAGAAACTCTTGCCAATAGAAATGCAATGGATTTCAATGGATTCGGTATGACTCATGGCGTTCGCTATATCATCTTGCTGACTGTTGGAACCTATGACGATATCGATAGTGAAGACTTTGTGGCATCGGGGAGACACTGTTAGTGTCTCACCGATATGCCAACAAAGTTTGAACGCTTTTGACCAAATTGACCATCCTATGTGGAGACTCATGGACCAATTAGAGGAAGCGAATTTCAAATGGATGGCAGTTATATTTTTGCAACAGTTGTGACGCTAGAGCTAAATTGCATGCAGGGAAAAATCAACGCTCAAGAGGAAACTTTCTACGATGGGGTAATGGGGGATAAGGATGAACAAAGGAGAAAAATTAGGATGTGATAAGATTTAAAGGAGAGCATTCTGAGTTTGAATTAAAAAAAAAATGATTGGATTGTTGAGAGCATTTTCTGTAAGAGATTGAACAGTGAATGAAGTTGTTGTGAACTGATACCAGAGAGTTGTATCTCTGCATTGTATGTAATTGTTTGTTACTATAATACAAAGAGATTCAGCTTGGTGTGGTGGGTTTTTTCCTGAAAGGGTTTTCCCACGTAAATCTGTTGTTCATTGTCTTTGAGTATTATTTTTGTTTTCTGTAAATCTTTCATGTGTGTCTTAATTAGATTGTAATTTGGAAATTAAAAGTATTGTATGCATTCTTCCCTATGGTTTTGATATTAGGAAATTTGCTTCCGCACCTCTGCTTTCCTTACATGAACATCATAATTTAAATGAGGTTTTGAATGTGAATGTTGTTGAGGGGACATTTGAGGTTGAAGAGATGGTGTTTTACCATAGGATAAAGTTACAATAGTTTTCAACCATGCTCAGTTGTTTGAGCAACTATATGATTCTTGAGTGGCAAATAATTGTGTTTCCTTCCAAAGGAAAATCCTTTTCAAGAGCTTAGGAATTGGCTTGTTATGGACTCAATAAATGGATAATTATGATTTTATAGAACTAATTGAAAAAGTAGCATTTGGCTATGTAATTCTTGTGCTTCATAAGCTTGAAAAGAAGTATGTACTGAAGAAATTTTTTCTTTCTCACCAAACTGATATGTGTAGAGATCAACACTCCAAGAGATGGATCTCATCTGCAAAGTCAATCACCCTTACATTGTGGATTATAAGGAATCCTAGGTAGAGAAGGGTTGTTATGTGTGTTGTAATAGGATATTGAAGGTTGAGCAACACACAAGCAGTTATCTGGCACATGGTTAAGAAAATTGGGAACATGAAGTTATAGTTGTTGAGTGAATATTTGTTTAGCAACAAGATATCTATGTAGAGTTTTACCATGTGCAACACAAGATAAAGATCATCCGCTTTGTGGGATTACATTAAAAAGGGGTAGTTGATATAATGCAAATGGGAAGTCACTTCACAAATTAAAGGGCACATGAACTTGTTTGAGAAATGCCTCAACTAATTGTGGTTTCATAGAATTCCACACTTGCAGCATATATACAAAATCAATTTGTTGAATTTTTTTTAGAAATTTTCAAGCAAATGCAATTTGAATGAGTCCTAGCAAGAGGCTCCCACCACGCCAAGTGAAGGAGCTCACATTTTCTTTGAAGCAAGGTTTTGTGCTTGCAATGATAATGTATCAAAATTGTTTATATTTGATGCAATGTTGCTAGTGTTATTGTTGTATAGGGGCACCGTTGTGCAAGATGAAAGAGGTCAATGTGATGTCATGAAGGAGATCTCAACACTGGTAAATGAAGCTCCTACAAGGAAACATGTTTGGTGATGCCTGAAGGACAGCTTAGGTGTGAAAAGGATCAAAATTGTTTAAGGAAATTCTATTTTGGAAAAGTCCAGGCAATGTTTGGCTACAAGCTATGGGTGCCATTCAACAAATTTCAAGGGAGGTCGATTTGAGGTTCTCAGAAGGAATCTCTTACACCAGAACTAAAAGCTACTACAGGAAACATCTTTGATGTGTGATGGAAATCTTGCACGTGTTTCCTCTACACGTGCTTGTTGAGAAACTGTATGAGAATCATTTGAAAACCTTACCTAGGTCACCATGATGAATGAGAACCTACAAAGAAATGTGGAGGATTTAAGGCACAACAAGACAATCAATGGCCAAGATGAAGTTGGTAGTGTGGTGAAATCTTGGCCATTCCCCACTACCTCGAAATAAATTTTTCTCAAGTCACAAAAACTTGTGAGGTCTATGAATCTCTTCCATGTGGTAAGTGGGCCTATGAAGTTTTTAAAAGGAACGGGAAATTTTTAAAAGGGAGATATGGGTAAGTGTTTTAATTAGCTCAATTATAAAATCAAAGGCCTCCACATTTAAAATTTGTTAGTCATACATGGTTTTAAAGGTCTTTTCACTTTATTGCAATTATTTTAATAGCAAAGATGAAAATTTAAATGGTGTATACGGGTAAGGTAAAAGTTCAAAAATTCTTGGTGGTGAGAAAATAAAGGAGTGGCATAGGTAAAACATTTTATTGCCCAATAAATGAAAATTAACGATTGACGGGAAAATATTTTCTAAAAGCCCAAAGTGAAATATTCAAAGGTTTTTTAATGTGCAAGGGAAAATATTTCAATACAAGGTGGGTGCCTGTGAAACTATTTAAAGTTTCACATAAAACAAACAGTCTTTGTTGGAGGTAAAAGTAAATAAGTTTACTCAATTAGTGAAAATATATTCACTAAAATGCAAATGGGTGAAATTCAAAAAGGGGCAAGGTAAGTTAAATTTCTCGATGAAAGATTAAATGGGCTTTCATTTTTAAAGGAAAATGCAGGTGAAAATAAATGGCATGAGATAATTTGATAAAGTGAATAAAATATTCACTGTCTAGAGGTAATTATTAAAGTTGGAAAACTTTAATTGTTGAAGGTGAATATTTACAGTACAACAAAACAAAGGAAAAGTGAATAATTTTCATAGGAGAACAGAGCTATTTTTTAGCTGCAGGGGTAAAATGATGAATATTTTTCATAGGGAGTTGGCTTTTCTATTGAAAATGGGATTTCAGAATAGAGGCAAAATTTTCTATTGAAAGGAAGAGAGAAGAGAGGATTTTCCCAATTTTTTGTTGCAGATTAACGGTGAATGAATTTTCTAGGTGTATTCAACGGATTAACTTATGGGGCTCTTCTTCCTTCTATATCTTCTCTTTTATTCTGATTGTAAAGGGTTCTAAATTTCTATATGGGTTGGGTAGATAGAGACATGTTGAATCTGAGTCATAAATTGAGTTTGTAAGCTATAATTTCTAATTTCATGATTAAATATCAATTAGTTTGTACAAGCAAAGCATGAATGCCATCAAATTGTCTCCAGATTTGTACACATTTGATCATATGAATTCAATAATCCAAATTATGTTTGAATTTGTCATCTCAATTTCCTTGAGATTATGTTATGTGTTCATGGTTCTATTTCAAGGAAGTAGTTAAATTACTTTGAGCAGATAATTGTGATTTCAAGTGTGTAGGGTGGATCTATAAGAAGAATTTGATTGACAACAGGAGTGGATGTATTGGTGTAATGCATTAGCAATTTGAATCCACTAGTTGAAGTTTATTTGTTGATGAATTATTTTTATGATTATGCATTTGACTCCATGACCCAAAATTAGGCACTGATTTGTCATTCGGCTTGATGCATTTCAGAATCAAATTATAAATTCAAAATCATTTTAATTTATGTTGTTGGGTTTAGGTTTAGTGTTGAATTTTTTTGGGTATGTACAGGATCATGATGGGCCAAAAAGTGGCAATATGATGGGTATGTGTAGGGTATGTGGCTGGCGACTCTTTTTTAACCCAAAATTGATGAAACGAAAAGGTTTTTTAAACAAGATTCTCAACTTTCCACCACTATAAATTATGCTTTACTTTGAATTTAATAAATAAATATTATTCATTTTCTCATAAATTATGACTAAAGTCCTAATTGATAGGCTGATTGAAAAACATCTATAACTTTCAAATGGTATCAGGGTATGTGTAGGATCATGATGGGCCAAAAAGTGGCAATATGATGGGTATGTGGCTGACGACTTTCTTTTTACCAAAAATTGATGAAATGAAAAGGGTTTTTAAAGGATATTCTAAGCTTTCCACCAATATAAATTATGCTTCACTTTGAATTTAATAAGCAATTATTATTCATTTTCTATTCGAATTATGACTAAAGTCCTGATTGATAAGCTGATTGAAAAAATCTATAGCTTTCAAATGATATCACATTTTTTGAATCCAAAACATGCATAACATTCTATGCTTCACATACTATAGGATTAAAAAAATAAAAATTGAATTTCATGAATTTTTGACCAAGTTAAGGTGGTCAAACATATGAGCTTTTATATTTTTTAAAATTTGTAGTAAAAAATTCTTAATTAATTATTTACTTGGAAAAAAATTACAAAAAAATATGCATCACATCAGGACATGAGTCCTCTACTTATATCTAAAATATTATCATTTTATTGTGGTTAGGGTGGTCAGACAGACACCTACTTCTTATTTTTCCTTCAAATTTAAGTACTATTGCATTGAAATTTAAATTTTCACCAAATAGATTTTCTTTAAAAAAAACCTAGTAGTTTAGAAACTACATTCAATTTGCTACAAATTCTATTCTTACATATTTTTGAAATAATATAGATAACTTATTCAATTTTTTACGTCAAGTTTCCTAACTCTAATTTTTAAATTTTTTGCCACTTAAGGGCCTATTTTTTCCATGATGATCCTGCACATACCCATCACTTTTTGAATTTGAAACATGTGTCACATTCTATGCTTCACATACTATAGGATTAAAAAAATGAATTTCGTGAAGTTTTGACCAAGTTAAGGTGGTCAAACATACATGTTTTTATATTTTTTAAAAGTTGTAATAAAAAATTCATAATTAATTATTTACTTGGAAAAAAATTATAAACAAATGTGCATCACATTGGGACATGAGTCCTCTACTTATATCTAAAATATTATAAAAAAATATTAGCATTAAATATTGTGGTTAGGGTGGTCAGACAGACACCTACTTATTTTTTCCCTAAAATTTAAGTACTACTACATTGAAATTTCAAATTTTCACCAAATAGATTTTTTTTAAATAAACCTAGTAGTTTAGAAACTACATTCAATTTTCTATAGACTCTATTCTTACATATTTTTGAAATAATATAAATAACTTATTCAAATTTTTACGTCAAGTTTCCTAACTCTAATTTTTTTGAATTTTTTGCCACTTAAGGGCCTGCTTTTTCCATGATGATCCTGCACATGCCCTACTTCCCAATTGTTGAGTGAGTGTTGAGATACCAAGAATATAGCCAGATTTGAAGTTGTCAATACTTTCTTTGGTATAATTGAATTGGGAATTATCTGCTATAAAAATAAATGTCTATGCATAATTGAATTGATTCTTTAGGCATTGTAAAGGAAGACCCATGTTGGTCTTGTAGAGCCAAAAGTGTAGGAGAATTCATTCTTTTACTGAATCTTGTTAGTTTTCCAAATCCCTCTTTGAGTCTAAGCATAAAAAATTTTCTATTCTGTAGGACTCATTGGACCGGTTTATTTGGAACACCAACAATGTCTTCCATATACTTGCTTTCCACAAAATTACTATTGTACTCAATAGTGCATGCATCAAGCTTATACAATGTGCCATATCTAACACCTCTAGCAATCACTACAACACCTCTAACCATCTTGCATCCTACATCAGAAAATACTACTTGCACACCTACATCTATTAGTTTGCTCACAAATAACAAATTTCGTTTTGAACTAGTGATATGCAACACACCACTAATCATTTTTATTCTACCATCATGAAACTTGATTTTAACTTTACCATGATCTGCAATGTCTAAATGAGAATCATCACCCAATTACACCTTATATCCATCAAATTATTCACATTTAGAAAACCAATCTCTATTAAAGTTCATATGGAACGATGCACCTGAGTCAATTAACCATGCATCATTACCTTCACAAGTTGAAAAATTTACAATGAATGTGTCAGCATCTTCCTTCTCAGACTCATAATCATAATCAAATTTCTTCTTTTTCTTCTTTTCTTCTTTGCAGTCCTTATGAACATGTCCAAGCTTACTGTAGTTCCAAGAAATAACTTTAGACTTTCCAAGAGACTTAGATCTCCCCTTGGAATTTTATTTGTCATGCTTCTCATTCTTCTTTCCTTTTTTCTTAGGTCTTCCATGAATATTCAAGACCTCCTTGGCACTAATGGATACCTTCTTCCTCATCTCTTCAGAAAGCAAAGAACCCACCCCATATTCAGTCTTCAATATATAACAAAAGTACTCCTAATAGCCATAACAAGAGAATCCCGTGAATTAGGAAAAGAACAAAGTGAGATCTGACATTTCTCTTCCTCATCCATTTTGACACCAACTAATGAAAATTGAGCCATCAACATATTGAATGCTTCCAAGTGGTCTATAATTCATCCATCCTCTTCCATTCTCAAGGAATAAAATTTCTTCCTCAAGAAAATCTTGTTCACTAAATATTTGGTTTGATACATCTCACCAAGCTTCTTCCATAGTTTTTGTGCAAAGGCCTCTTCATGGACATTGATTAAAATAGATTCTACCAAGCACAATCTAATTAGACCCTTGGATTTACTATCCATAACATCATATTGAGCAGCCTAAGTAGGATTTGAAGGCCTTGAAACATACTCATCAATGACATCCCATAGATCTCAATCTATCAATAGATCCTCCATCTTTAGCTTCCACATTTCAAAATTATTTACAAAATATTTATCCACCTCTATTCTCCCTAATGAACTTGCCATCTAAAAATTATTTCAACAACATCACAAAGTGTCTTTTGCACAAGCTCCCACTCATATCTAGATTATTTTAAAAAAACTATCAACCCACAACTAAAACCAAAGGTGATCAGGCTCTGATACCACTTGTAAGGAAGCTAAGGTAGTGAAAAAACTTCCTACACTAATCTTGAGAGGAGAATAAAGAAATTTTTTTATAGATATTTAACAATTACAAAAACATAAATAGAAAAAGACATAAATATCATGCATACCAAAACATAGTGATTTATGTGGGAAAAACCCTTATGGGAGAAAAACCCCACACTCCAAAAGCCACCAAATATATTATTCAAAAATCACAAAGATTACAATATACTTGCAGAGAAAGTTTCTCATAGGACTATCACCACTCAAAGATCCAGAGGCAATAAAACTGCTATTAGACTCTCAGAATACATCATAATAGATATTCATAATAGAACGCCCTCATAAAATAGGTTTTTCTTCTAGGGAAAGTCAAGCTAATAAAATATTAGTCTTTAGATATGAGACATAACATGATGAATGATCCATATTTACAATAATAAAGTATATATAAAATTTGGCTTTTGGGGGTGTTGCCCCTAAGCCACTGTTGGGGCATGTTTCCCTTTAGACCCCTAGCTGGGGGGATGATCCCCGCAGACCCCTCATTGGGGGGGATCCCCCATGCCCCCCCCATCATTGCCAGATGAACAATACCTTGTGTATCAACAGTACTTGATGTAATTACAAGGTTGAGGCATATTTTCTCAACATGTTCCTTAACCCCAGATCCTTTTCCATTATAGCTAAGTTGTTTCAAAATTTTCTAATCCCTTCCATAATTTTTTTTCATTTCTTTTGAAGAAGGTGGTTTCTCATGATCACACTCATCATATGTGGATGTATAATTTTTGTTTTCCTCTTCTTTGCTAAAATTTGTGGATTCGCGTACTTTTGATGACTCAGATTATGTTGATATTATGGCAACTTCTTTCTCCAATGATTAGGTGTAAAATATAAGGAACCCCAATCATTGTCCAATAGTTTTATTATTGATGAAAATCACTTCCCTCTCTCTTCTTCTTGCATGGGTTCCACTTTGTAGTTGGTTTCAATGTTGTAAGAGGATTTTTCATTCTAGGTTCAATTTGTACACAACTCTCAGGTTCAAGATTAGCTTTTACTATGTACACCTTGTTGTTGTAAGTGTATTTCAATAAATGATGTAACATTGAAGACACTACATTCATTACATGAATCCATGGACTGCCTAAGAGAAGATTATATGAAAGATCAGCAGGCATGACATGGATGAGAGTTTGTAAAGTAACATTAAAAACTTTAATAGGAAATGTTATCACACCAAGCGACCTTTTTTTCCCACATTATCAAAACTACAAATAGAAAAATAATTTGGTTGAATTTTAGTCTTGTCCACTCCTATTTTATACAAAATATTTACACTACAAACATTGAGCACTAATCCATTGTCAACAAGGTTATGTTTAATTCCAAACTTCTTGGTGTCATTGTTGATACTAGCGACTATCATCATAGCATAATTTTAGTTTTACATTTCTAAAGGAGGTAATTCACTTTGATGAAAGACAATGTCTAAATTAGGCTTATTTATATTCTCAATCCAAGCTACCACGTCATTTGGTTGAACACTAAGAGGAATAACAACTTGTTGTAAAGAATTTTGAAGCATGTTATAGGTAAAAAGGTGATGCTTGAATCAATTCCCACAAGGATAGCTTAGCAGGAGTATTATGAAGTTGTTACATAAGATCATACTCCTTTTCACTATCTAAAGGTAAACAAGGGGCATTAGGAAAAATCGGTTTCGGAAGCAGTATTGACATAGGAATGGTTTGTGGTTGCCTATTATTCCTTGTGTTATATGTATGAGAAACTTAATATAACTTGGTTGCTGAAAAATATTGTTACTAGTGAGTGTCCTTGCAAAATTTAAGATATGCCTTGGAGGTTTTAGTTGGTTTTGAGGTGGTTTTATGATAAGAAGTGGCTTATCAGGTCTAATAACTAAAGGAATCTTAGGTGGTCCAATGATTAGAGTACCCTTGGGAGGTCTAAAAGGAATCTTTGGAGTTCCAATAATCAAAGCAGATCTAATGGAAACTTGTGCGTTCATAACCTCGATGGATGTGACTTCTTGTTGATGATTTTCTAATGAGGGTGGTCTAAGTTTGTGTTATCCTCTTCATCTATACTATCTTTCAAAAGAAATGTACATCAATGGCATCATATTCTTTTGGAACAATATCTTCTCATGATTTTCAATGACTGTATCTTCTAACACAAAGATACCTTTTTCACAAGAATGAGAGTGATGTAGGAGCATCTGGGTTCACGAACAATCATGCATGACCAAAAATATTTTAACTTTTATTGCTTTATTTTTGTTTTAATTTTTTAGTTGTAGGAAAAAATTAATGAAATTCTCAACTCCTTCAACATAATAAATTTGGTGATGATTGTAGGAAAAAATTAATTGTTAATTGGATACATTGTTTTATTATTTTTAAAATTATTACAAAGTGTTAATTTACCAAAAAGGAAAATCTCATGCCTAAGCATGTGATTCGGTATTTAATGAGAATTATAACTCCACTTAAAAAATAATAATTTGCAAAAATGCAAATGCAAGGTGTTGAGGAAGTGGTGTAACTAGATTGTAAGTCAGGAAGATGATTTTTATCTTGTCTTGAATGTGTATGCCAAGAAGAGAAAACCCATGCCATGGAAGGGAGTCATGCACATTCAAAAGGTTTGAATAGGAGAGGGATATTGTCTGAGGTCACCACTATGAGAACCAGTATTAGTAAAATAGGCATAAATTTTTCATTTTCTAAATGAACTCAATAAATTCAAAATGTTCGAGAAAGCTAGGAAGGATGAGCATAAAACCTAAAAACTGTTTGAGAAAATTAATGATAACAAAATAGCAATGGTATAAAGAATGTAATGAGTTTATTTTTTATTGCAATAAAAATTAAGATTGATTTTGTTGTTTGTTGGATTTGAAATTCAAATAAAGAGCATGAGTTTGTTTTTTGTTTATGTGGTGAATTTTGAGTTTTTTTGTTAGCAAAGAGTCTCTGCATATGATTTCTTGAGAAATTGTTTGTTAGTTGTGGGTTATGACATGAATTTAGGAGTCCCACTTACATCAAATGGTATCAGATCCAAAATATCTTGAGAGTATAGAGTATGCACTAGGGCCTATGGGTTAAGAGTGGTGAAGAGTGAAGTGGTGAATCCATGAAATAAGTTGTGAGAGAACTTGTCTGTTGCAATTATGAAAGAGGGTCTTTGACTTGGGTAGAAAGTGTAGAGTTCCTCCACTTAGAGGGTGGGTAGAGGAAGCATCTTCTAGAGTCTTTTTTGGGTAGAGGATAGTTGTGTGAGTGAGAGATTGTTGCAAGGAGTACTTGTAACTACAGAGGGACTTGTGAGTCTCTAAAAATCATTGTGAAAAAAGAAGACAAGATGGGTCATTAGAAGACCTATGAGAATGCTATTTTGGGAAGAGTATTGGGAAAAAGTTAGAGAAAAGAATCTCATTACAGAGTTGAATAAGATAGAAGTAAGATTGGATGCCCTTGAGGAAAGGTTAGGAATGAAGAAGAAAGTTATAGCTGAGGAAGAACAGAAAATAGATGAAGTTAAATTATATTGTTTGTTTCATGATGAGTTTGTAAGTAATGATTTGTGCGCAGGAAATGAAGGAAAAGAAGTTATAATAAAGGAGAGTGAATAGAAGAAAGAGAAAATGCAGAGGTTTGGAAAAGAGGATAACAAAAAGAATAAAATTGAAGTGCAGTGTTGCAGCCCTATGGTAGAAAGAGCATGGAGAGAAAGAAAGGTGGGAACAACCCACACATTTGTAGTTGCAAGAAAGGAAGAAAAGAAGAGAAGCACAAAGAAAGAATGGAGAAAGAAAGAGGTAGCAACTAATATGCATCTTGTTGAAGACATGAAAAAGAAGAAAAAGAAGTTACATGCATAAGAAAATAAGATGTAGTAGTAAAAATAGAGGTATTATCTCCTCTTGAGTTTTGTAATGAAATTATCAATGTTGATTTGTATGTAGAAGAGGTAAAGGAAAGTGTTGGAGAAGATTATTTTGAAGTTGGGGCAGTGATTAGTTCTTGGAAGAACATAAATATATTGAAGAAAATGAACCAGTTGAGTGCAAGGGAGGAGATGGAAGAAGAAAAGAATAAGAATGTAGCAAATAATGAAGAAGAAAAAGTTGGGGTAGCAGTACAGAATTAAGAGAACATATAGGTAAAAGGTCACTTTTGTGTTGTTTGTGAAAATAAGTTTGATGTTACATTATTTGCAAAGGAATTTAGTGAATTTTGGGACGTGTAAAATGATGATACACTAGTAGAAAAGGAGGATAAAATAAGAGTATATGATGAATTTGCAAAATTCATTAAAGTTGAAATTAAGGCGGATTTGAATTTTGATGAAATGGTGAAAGAAAGAGAAATGGTAGAGATGGTTAGGAGTAGCAACAATAGGTTTCAAATTGAAGAAAACAAGGTGTTGAGAATGATAAAGTGGAATGGAAATATGAAACATGGTGCAACTAAATGAATTTCATGAGGAGAAGAAAGAGAGGAAGGATGAAGGAGGAGATAGGAAGTTTCAAAGCATGGTGAAGAAAAAGAAACACATAGATAAGGAGGAAATATGGTTGAAGAAAAAGCACCAAATATTTAAATGTTCATGAGCTTCAATCATGGAACATTTCTTCTTACCCTGGGTATTTGATGCAGGAGCATCTGGATGCACGAAAAATCATGCACAACAGAAAATATTTTAACTTTTATTGCTTAATTTTTGTTTTGATTTTTTAGTTGCTGGCACAAATTAGTGAAATTCTAAACTACTCTAGGATAATTAAATTTGGTGACCATTGTGGGAAAAAATCAATTGCTAATTTGATACATTGTTTTATTATTTCTAAAATTTCTGCAAAGTGTTAATTTTCCAATAAGGAAAATCTCATTCCCAAGCGTGTGAGTGGGCATACGAGTAGATAAGGAGGAAATATGGTTGAAGATCAAGCACCAGATCTTTAAATGTTCATGAGCTCCAATCATGGAACGTTTCTTCTTACCCTGAGTGTTTGATGTAGGAGCATCTGGATGCACGAAAAATCATGCACAACCAAAAATATTTTAACTTAAATATTGCTCAATTTTTTTATTTAATTTTTTAGTTGAAGGCACAAATTAATGAAATTCTGAAATCCTCTAGAATAATAAAATTTGGTGACCATTGTGGGAAAAAATCAATTGTTAATTTGATACATTATTTTATTATTTTTAAAATTGTTGCAAAGTGTTAATTTTCCAAAAAGGAAAATCTCATGCCCAAGCCTATGAGTGGGAATACAAGTAGATAAGGAGAAAATATGGTTGAAGAACAAGCACTAGATCTTTAAATTTTCATGAGCTCCAATCATGGAAAATTTCTTCTTACCCTAGGTGTTTGATGCAAGAGCATCCGAATGCACAAAAATCCTTCACGAACAAAAATATTTTAACTTTTATTGCTTGATTTTTGTTTTCATTTTTTAGTTGCAGACACAAATTAATGAAATTCTCAACTCCTCCAGTATAATAAAATTTGGTGACCATTGTGGTAAAAAATCAATTGTTAATTTGATACATTGTTTTATTATTTTTAAAATTGTTACAAAGTGTTAATTTTCCAAAAGGGTAAATCTCATGCCCAAGCTTGTGAGTGGACATTTAATGAGTATTGTAACTCCATTTAAAAATCTAAATTTTTAGTTTTTTTAAAAAATGGGAATGCAAGGTGTTAAGGAAGTGGTGTGAGTGGATTGTAAGGCAAGAAGAAAAATTTTAAATTATAATCATTGAATGCATATGCCAAGAAAAGAAAACCCATACCAAGGAAGGGAGTCATGGGCATTCAGAAGGTTTGACTAGGAGAGGGAGATTGTTTGAGGTCTCCACTATGAGAACCAGTATCAGTAAAATAGGAATAACTTACTTATTTCTCAACTAAATAAAGAAATTCAAAATGTTAGAAAAAATGGGAAGGAAGAGCATAAAACCCAGAAACCATTTGATAAAATTCATTCTAATAAAATAGAAGTGGTATGAAGAATGTGACGGGTTTATTTTTTGTTGCAATATGAATTGAGATTGATGTTGTTGTTTGTTGGCTTTGAAATTCAAATAAAGAGAATGAATTTGTTTGTTGTTTATGTGGTGGATTTTTCACTTTTTTGTGAGTAGAGAGTCTTTGCATGGGTATGTGCAGGATCATCATGGAAAAAACAGGCCCTTAAGTGGCAAAAAATTTAGAAAAATCGGAGTTACGCAACTTGACGTAAAAATTTGAATAACTTATCTATATTATTTCAAAAATATGTAAGAATAGAATATGTAGAAAATTGAACGTTGTTTCTAAACTACTAGGTTTATTTAAAAAATAAATAAATCTATTTGGTGAAAATTTGAAATTTCAATGCTACAGTACTTAAATTTTAGGGAAAAAATAAGTAGGTGTCTGTCTGACCACCCTAACCACAATAAAATCTTAATATTTTTTTATAATATTTTAGATATAAGTAGAGGACTCATGTCCCAATGTGATGCATATTTTTTGTAATTTTTTCCAAGTAAATAATTAATTATGAATTTTTATTACAAATTTTAAAAATATAAAACCATATGTCTAACCACCTTAACTTGGTCAAAACTTCATGAATTTTTTTTTTTAATCCTATAGTATGTGAAGCATAGAATGAGGCATGTTTTGGATTCAAAAATGTGATACCATTTGAAAGCTATAATTTTCTTCAATCAGCCTATCAATCAAGACTTTAATCGTAATTCAAATAGAAAATGAATAATTATTATTTATTAAATTCAAAGTAAAGCATAATTTATATTGGTGGAAAGATGAGAATCTCCTTTAAAAACCTTTTAATTTCATCAATTTTGGGTAAAAAAAATTCATCAGGGACATGGACCATTATATCACTTACATATCACCACTTTTTGGCCCATCATGATCCTGCACATACCCGCATATAATTTCTTGAGCAATTTTTTATGAGTTGTAGGTTACGACGCGCATTTGGGAGTCCCACTTGCATCAAAGAGATATCATGAGAAGGACATTTGTGATTGTCGTGATTGTCAACGATTGTATCCTCTTTCACTAAAACATTCTCACAAATGGGAGAGATGTTGGGAGATGAATGGAGACTAAGAAAAGTGATGTTAAGGAATGTGTCAATGATCTTATCCTCATGTGTCATAATATCCTCCCAAGTGGGAGAATTAGGGGGAGAGGGACAAACAAGATTCTCATGGCATTCGACAATTAGATCTTCTAACACCAAATACCTTTGTCACAAGTAGGAGAGATATTAGAAGAAAAACTATGATTATCATGATTTTCTATGATTGCATCCTCTTGTATGAAATCATCCTCAAAAATGGGAGAGATATTAAGGGTTGAGAAGGATAGGAAAGATGATATTAAGAAATGTGTCAATGATTTCATTCTCTTGCACTAAGGTATTCTCATAATTAGGGAAAACACTTGGAGAATGACTAACATGCTTGTGAATGACCTTATTTCTTTTCCCTGAATTGTACTCATAACTAGGGATATTGAACTTATGCAAGTCATTCTTAACCATATCAAAACCACATCTTTGAAAAGGAAACATGCTAACATCCGGAGTTTTGAGTTTTTGCAATAATGAAAACTAATCTATCCAACTTATGCAATGATTCAAAAAAGTACACAATTTTTCTATAGATCTAATGATTTTCAATACTGAGATGCCATATTTTTTCTTAAATTTGTAACAAATCAAGAAAAATGACACTTTTCTTGCACATGCAATAACAAATTTTGAAAATTTCAAAACAAACTTCTGCAAGTTAGAACAAACTAATAATATAGAGACAAAAGACTACAAAAGTTGTTTGAGACACTTGTACAAGGATAGGTTAACCAAGCTAGGGTAAACGAGTCCTTGGATAGGGTTGTAAAAGAGAAAAAATTTAAATTTTTATGTTGTTGTTTGATGTTTATTTCTCTAGTTGTAAATAGTTAAATAGTTTCTATTTTTTCAAATTTTGTTCAATTTAGGACAATGTAATGCAAGATGCAAGTGTGAAACAAAGGTGAAAATTTGTTGAAAAATTTTGCATGAAAAATTCAGATGTAATTTTATGTAATATTTGACTAATTCTAGGATGCCACAACTTGAAAGTGATGATTTGATACAACTTGAAAGCAAAAAATGTAATGTTTTACAATTTGAGACAGTGTGATCTAAATGCAAATATGTAACAACAAAGGACACTTTTGAATGGATTTTTCAGATCTAATATACAATACCTATCTAATTTGAAGATTCCAAAATTCTGAAAATGAATATTTTATGCAAATTTGAAATAAAACTATGCAATTTTTCACTTATTTTTGAGCTAAAATGAAAAATACAATATGCATACAATGAACAATTTCAAATTTTAAGTACCCAATGAATGTAATACAAAATATAAATTTGATCTAGATATGACTAAAACAAACCCTAATGTAACCTATTATGCAATATGGAATGCTAGTTTTTTAAATTCTTTTGATGCTTTTAGAATACAAAAGAAATAGAACCCTAAATGAGAAATATGAAACGATGCAATGCGAATCTAAACCTAGGGTTTAAAGGATTTCCCATTTTAGAAAGTTTTTAGTGTAAGAATGTCAGGTTCACCAAAATGAAAAATAAAAAAGTGGTGAATCTAAGATTAGTGTCCATAATCTAGGGCCATTTCCATTTTTTTATAAATTTCATTGGGATATAGATCAACAAGATGAATTGTTTGACTATCAACCTTAAAGGTGAGCCAAATAGACCTTGATCAATATCCTAAGGGGGATTGAAATTGATTATAAATAGTTTGGAATGATTTACTTAATGATCCTATATGCCCTAATATTGAAATTGCAAGATCCCAAAGACTGTCAGTCAAAAACAATAATTTACCAGTGGATCTAGGAAGTGCAAAGAACATCAAATATGCTCAAGAAAATTGGTTTTGAGAGGCCTAAAGGATTCATCTTCCCTTGGTTGAATGGGTCTTTATATAGGTGTCTGGATCAACTTTTTGGGTCCTTTGGTACAAGATCTAAGCTTTCATTTTCCACTGGTCTCACTATCGAAAAGCCAAAAATAAATTCTACAACCTAGTTTTTGTGGCTTGGAAACAATGATGAAAACAAATGTGACAATGCAAAATGGCTCCTCTAAGATCTCTTCAATCCTTCTTCAACCTAAGACCTTCACATAAAAGAAAGAGAAGAAAAAATGTTTATTTTTTGTGAATGGGGGTTTTCCTTAGTCAAACCACGTGTTTAGTAATTAAACCTTGATAGAAAGATAATGAAAATGGAGAAAGAAATAATGAATGAACACTTGATTTCTAAAACTCACCAAACCTTTAATGGATTCCCTTAGAGAACTAAAGACAAACACATCACTCCAAGGAACTTGATATTTCTTTTCTTGATGGATTTGGACACTTTAAAATGTTTGGATGCTTTAGGATCAACAATGAATGTTAACCTTCACAAGATGACATGAACGCACATAAGCTTGAACATGAGGATAGGATATTGATTGTTGTAACAAATGATTGATAAATCTACTCTTGAATGCTATTGACAATAGCATTTTCTCATATGAAGTCTCCAAAAAGTGTGTTAGATCTTGTTCCCTATGAATTGATAAAAAGACTATGTATTTATGGGTGTTTATCTAATTTCTCAAAAATTAGATTCCAAAGCCGATAATTGCATATTGAATTTGAATCATTAAAATACCACCAAAAACATATTTTAAAATGGGTCCTAATGCTTAAAGGGAACCCATTCGACCTTGGGGGAATCGGTCCTAGCCTAAAAGTCTAGGACATTCACATTCCCAAGTGATTAAAATATTAATTGCATTAATTAAATGTTGGTTTCCCTTTCATAAAATAGGAATAATAAGGCTTTTAAATGCATAATTTGGCAAATTAAAAGATTAATTAAGTCCAATAAATTAAGGGACCCAAATAAAGTTTGAAATTGTAAAGGGTATAAAATTTTATACAATACAATTATATTATATTATTATATTATATTATTATATTTATATTTTATTATTATTATATTTTTTTATTATTAATAATAATTTTAATACATTATTATATTCTTATGCCTATTCATATTGTATTATATTATTATATCATTATTATATTTATATTATTATATTATTTTAAATGATAATTATTATTTTTAAATGATGGTTTGTTCCATGATTCCAGAACAAATTAAATTCAAAGCCTGCTTTACAATTATGGACCCCATTTCAGTTCCTCATGTTGTTTCCTTTTCAACTGCTAAATTTTTTTTTGCTTAGTTCATGTTAGTTTTGTCTGCTATTTCAATTATGATTCCATTATGTTTCAAAGCACGGCTTAAACATGATAAACCTTGTGAGAATGTTTCAATGTTACCTTTGAAGCACATTCTGTAATTGTGTTATTTTCCATGTTTTTAGGATATTTGTTGATATGTATTCCATGTCAGGGGCTTAGTATTAGGTTTCACTCACTCAAATCAAAAGAAAACTTGTTTTCAACCTAATGTAGATGTTTATACCAAGGTCCAGGTTTTGAACCCCTATTCGTACCTTCTTTGTGTTTCTTATGTTGAAATGCTCGCTTAGGTGGGCATTGTTGAAGATAGCATTATGGGTTATTTAAAGCTTCCTCGTGGAAGGAGGAGAGATAGCCTTTTTCTTTCATATTTATAATAGGCTGTACCCCCCACTCATAGTTGATTGTTGGGTTTGGTTTGTTTGATCATTCGTACTCTTAGTGATTTGTAGGTGATTGTACAAATTTGTATATTGGATGCCCTAATTTCAAATTTGTTCATGTTCTTAACCTTATTCTTCAATATTTGGAGTTTAGATTAGAAATTCCCATGAGGACTAGTTTGATTTGAGTTTAGGCACTTACCTCCAGGTATACTTACCTATTGGTTGATCTATGGTCGATCCTCTCTTCACCTTCTTTATATTTGAGGTCCTCTTCTAAGATTGCTTTTAAAGTTGTCCCAAAATCTAATTGAGTTCCCATCTTTATCTCTTCTTCTTGTTATATTCCTTGGTTAGTCAGGAAGTATGTCACTCCATTTTCCTCTCTATAGATATGACTTATTGAGATGACCTTAAACTCTTTCATTAGTTCCTTGATCTTGTTTACTTTAGATTGAAGGAGCCAGTCTCATATCTGTCCCTTTGCTATAGCATTAATGCACACTGTTGAGTCAATTTCTACTTTAATGTTGTTGAGATTCATTTCTTTGAACAGTGTCAGACCCCTAAGTATCCCTTCAATTTTTTCCCCATTGTTAGTGGTCTCTAGTAGTTTCACCAACATAGCTTTTAAAACTTGGCCTTTCATATCCCTTATGATGCATCCTAAACCTGATCTACCTAGACTGCCTCTTGAGGCTTCATCTGTGTTTAGTCTTAATCTCCCTTGGGGGGGTGGGCACCATTTAGTACTTTGCCTCCTTGATTTTGGATCAGGGGTGAACTAAAAGAAAGGTGGGACTTTTAGCTTTTTCTAGATTTTCATTTATTCTCCATCCCATGTTGTGAATTTTGATTTTCTTTGCATTTTTATGTGGGAGTTTAGCCATTTTGAGATGTTCCTTTATGTATCTTCCATTAGCTTTTCTAGGGCCATTTCCTTTTCTTGGAAGGTGTGTTTTTTACGCTCTTTCCAGATGTTCCAAACTAGGATGGATGGGGCAGCCTACCAAGTTAATCCCTAGAATGAATCTTTTTTCAATTTCGGCCAGCTTTGGATGAAGTCCCATATATTTTTGTCTCTTGGCGTTTCCCAACTTAAACTATTTTGAAGCCAGCCCAACATTTTTTGGCATAGGGGCAATTTAATAATAGATGATCAACATCTTCTTCACTATTTTTGCGCATTACATACCAATGTGGACCCTTCAGTCTAATGGTCTTTAGTCTGTCTCCTGTGAGAATTCTTTTATGGAGGGATATCCATAGAAATGCACCTGCTTTAGGGAGTATCCACTGGCCCCAACATACTTTTTTGGGCCAACACCTATCTTTTTCTACCATTTGGATCTTGTAACCTAGCTTCACCAAAAAATTACCAGATTTGGCCCCATACCATATTATTATGTTCTCTTTCAATGGTTTATGCACACTTTCATGTCTTTCATTATTTCTATTAACTTTAGCTTGGTTGTCTCTTATAATTGCAATCTTTGGAATTCCACCCAATTGTTTCTTCCTTCACATTCTATAAAGTCCTCAAGACCTTATGACCATAAGTGTTCCTTAGTGCTAGTTCACATGATCTTTTATTTCTTGATATTCTACCAGTGGTTTGTAGCCTCCCCAAGAATCTAACCAAAAGTCATCTTTCCCCACATTATTTATTATCCAAGTAATATGGTTGGTGATCAGGTGTCTGCTATTAATCATGAAGTTCCAAATATGGGATCCACCTTGGGGGTTTTCAATTGTTAATACCCTCTTAGGCTCCCCCAAATCTAGGTACTTTTGTTGTAGTGTCTTACAACACATCAAATGGGGGTTGTGATACAATTTCTATATGATCTTAGCTCTCAGAGATTTTTTGTGTTCTTTTAGATTTCTAATCCCCTCTCCACCTTCATCTTGTGGCTGACAAACCTTGTCCCAATGGATTAGTGGAATTTGATGCACTCCTCATTTGATCCTTCCCACATGAAATTTTTGAGGATGCTCTGTAGGCTTGCAACTTCCTTTGATGTTAGTTGCATGTTGGACATTGTATAGATGGGTATGTCTAAGAGTATTTCCTTAATCATAGTGAGTCTTCCTACTAGGGTTAGCCATTTTCCCCTCCAACTTATATCCTTTTCTCTGCACTTCTCCTTGACTTGATCCCACAGCTTAGTTTTGACCTATCTTTTGAAGATTGGGACTCCTAGGTATTTGCATGGTGTGAAATCTATTAAGTACCCTAGGATATTTTCAATTTCCAATTACAACTTCTTTTTCATATGGAAGAAGTAAATCTTTATTTTTTTTGTTGATTTTTTGTCCTGAAGCCACTATGTATTCCTCCAAGCCTTTTTTAATTTTTGTTTCTTCTTTAATCGAGGCTTCTCCATAAAGGAGGGTATCATCCACAAACTATTGGTGTGTGATGGCCTCAATATTTGGAGCTATTTGTAGCCCCTTCCAATTACCTTCCCTTTGGAATTTGGTAATGTTTCTGCTTAGTGATTTTGCCATAATGACAAATATGGGGTCACCCTACCTTAGTCCATTTGTACTTTCAAAGAAACCACATGGTATATTATTCACTAAAACTGAGTATCTTGTTGTTGATAGGAAATAATAGATCATGCTTAACCATTCCTTATAGGACCCCATTTTCTCCATGATTTTGATTAAAAATCTCCATTTGACTTTGTCATATGCTTTGCTGACATCCAGTTTGATGATCATGCCTTACATTTTTTCTTTATTGATTGAGTGGAGGGCTTCATTTTCTATTATTATTCTATTAGTAATGTCTCTTCCTAGTATGAATCCACTTTGGTTTACTGAGATCAACTTATCAAGCATTATGTTCAGTCTATTGGCTAGAACTTTGGATATGATTTTATATATTGTATTTCATAGGGAAATGGGTTGATAATCCCCCAGATTAGAGCATTCCTCTTTCTTTGGTATCACCACTAGAACTGTGTTTTTGATGTATTTAAAATATATATATATATATATTTGTCTTGAATTCTTCTAGAATTTCCCATACCTTAGTTTCAAAGAAGTGCCAACACTTTTGGTAAAAGAAGGTAGTGAAGCCATCGAGCCTTGGTGCCCTATCTAGATGCATCTAGAATATGGCCTTCCTTACTTCCACCTTTGTGAATGGGGTTGTAAGTATTTGGTTATCTTCTTTTGTTATCTTATTTGGGATATTCCTTATTAAATGTTCTCCATGTTGTTACAGGCATACCCGCCTTTTGGGGCTAGAGGTCTTCAAAGTGCTTGACTACTTCATTATGGATTTCTTCTATGTCCTCTATTATTCTTCCTTTATGATCTTGGATTATTGTTAATCTCTTAAAGGATTTCTTAATTTTGGACTTGTTATGGAAGAACTTTTTTTTTGCATCTTCCTCACATAGCCATATTTCCTTTGATTTGGTCCACCAAAATTCCTCTTCTCTTGCCAGCATCTCTTAATCTTTTTCTTTTAGCTATTTTTCTTTGATATAGTCATCTTGGAACATTCCTTGCTTCATTACCTTCTCAGTGATTTCTGATAAGGCTTGTTCCAATCTAGGTATGTGCAAGATCATCATGGAAAAAACAGGCCCGTAAGTGGCAAAAAATTTAGAAAAATCAGAGTTAGGCAACGTGACGTAAAATTTTGAATAAGTTATCTATATTATTTCAAAAATATGTAAGAATATAATTTTTAGAAAATTGAATGTAGTTTCTAAACTACTAGGTTTGTTTTAAAAAAAAAATCTATTTGGTGAAAAATTGAAATTTCAATGTAGTGGTACTTAAATTTCAAAGAAAAAAATAAGTAGGTGTTTGTCCGACCACCCTAACCATGATAAAATGATAATATTTTTATAAGATTTTAGATATAAGTAGAGGACTCATGCCCTGATGTGATGTATATTTTGTAATTTTTTCCAAGTAAATAATTAATTGTGAATTTTTATTACAACTTTTTAAAAAATATAAAACTTGTATGTCCACCTTAACTTGGTCAAAACTTCATGAAATTCAATTTTTCCTTTTTTAATCCTATAGTATGTGAAGCATAGAATGTGATGCATGTTTTGGATTCAAAACATGTGATACCGTGTGAAAGCTATAGATGTTTTTCAATCAACCTATCTATCAAGACTTTAGTCATGATTTGAATAGAAAATGAATAATAATTACTTATTAAATTCAAAGTAAAGCATAATTTATATCAGTGGAAATCTAAGAATATCCTTTAAAAACCCTTTTTGTTTCATCAATTTTGGGTAAAAAAATAGTCATCAGCCACATACCCATCATATTGCCACTTTTTGGCCCATCATGATCCTGCACATACCCATCTATCTTTCTCAGTGAATATATTTTTTAGCACTATCTTGTTCCATTCCAGTAGCTTGCTTTTGATATGTTTCAGCTTATTTGAGAATATAAATCTTTTGGTGCCCACACATCTTGGGGCCTCTTTCCACCATTCCTCCAAAAGGGTTACTAGTTCTAGTTTTCTAAACCACATATTTTCACATTTAAAGGTGTTCTTTTTCTAGCTTCTCCTAGCTGAGATGGTTAGCTTGGTCAATAAATGGTCAAAACCTACTAAGGGTGGGATGAAGGCCTCCAAGTTGGAATTGGTTTCTAGTCATTATTTGGAGAAGATAAATCTATCCAACTTCTCTTTGATACAGCCTCCTCCTCTTTTGTTTGACCAAGTAAATAGACCATTTTTAGTAGGTGCATCCAGTAGGTCATTGTATTTCAAAAACCTTACAAAGTTCTACATTAAGGCTGAGATATTTTTGATCCTCCTTGATTTTCTTCTACTTTTAATACCACATTAAAGTATCCCCCCATTATCACTTTCCCCTAATATTGGGGGCTAAGTGTTGGCAGAGGGTTGCCCACAATTTTCTCTTATCCTATACTCTAGTTGGGCCATAAATGTTAAATAGAGTGAACTTTAGATTGATGGTTAGGCTTGAGACCTCACATATCATCCAGAGGGGATGTTTTTCCTTAACGTCTAATCTAACATTGTTGATTCTCCATAAGATCTCGAACCACCCGACTATACCAAAGGATCCAACATATGCTTCTTCCCATCCTTTGGATTAGAAGACTTTGGATCCCTCATGTTCTAGTTTAGATTCTTGTAACAAAACTATATTTGCCTCCAGTTTTTCTAGTTGGTGCTTGATTAAGTGCCTCTTGTTAGGGGAATTTAGACCCCTAACATTCCAGGTGACTATCTTCATGGTGCACTTGTCTAGGAGTGATCCTCTCCCTTGTATTTCCAAAAAAATTTGACACTCTTGATTCCTTTTTCCTTGGCCCTCTCTTCTCTTTCTACCTTTTTGATTTCTTTCCCCTCTTTTTCTTATTTATTTTAGTGGGGGCATCATTTTGTCCACAGATTGGGCTATGTTCCTTGGTTCTATTATATCTAGTTCATTGAATTCTTTCTCATTTTCACTATCTAATATTTGAGGTTTAGATTCCATTTGGACCTCTGGCCTAGAGGTGGGGGGAAATAGAGACCTTACAATCTTTTGTTCTAGCCCCATCTATTGTTTGAGTTTGGTTCATTCCCCTATCATCCCCTTCTTTTGGTTCCTCTGTTCTGTTGGGTATTGCTTCCTGGGCGTTGTCCCCTTTAGGGTTACTATTTTTTTTGGATTGTGCCTTCTGATATCTTATTTGTTCCCTCCTTTCTCCATATTTTTTTAGTTGTTGGGTGGCTCCTCTATCCACATATTTGGCAGAAGTATTTTTTATCCTCCACTTCTATTTCCTACTTTCAATTCCTAGCTTTGGTTTTTAAGATTATTGCCTCTGGGATTTTCTTGACTATTTCCAACTAGATTCTTGCATAATGGTAGGAGATTTGTTCTAACAGTCCTGTGTTGATGCTCATCAGGGTGCCAAGGGTCCTGCCTATTTTCCCCAAGCATTCATCTGCCCATAATTTTGTGGGCAGGTTATATAACCTGATCCACTTGGGCTCCATGTAAGCTTCATGCTTTTTGGCATCAAAATTTGGTTCCCAATTTTGTATGTAAAGGGTACAACCATCAATTTCCCAGATTCCTTTATTGAGAAATTCCTCTGTCTTTTGTTGATAGAAATGCAACCAAGAAAAATTCATTGGTAAGAGCTTGATGGCATGATTGTAGGTCCAATTGGCTCTAGCCCAACCTTCAATTTCCGACCCCGGTCTCTTGCGACCTATGATTTTACATATTATTTCCACATCATTGAGGAGGTCAATTTCTTCTATCATTTCTTCCTAGACATCAATTTCTTGGGGTGCTTCTGAGTCCTTAAATTTTTTATTTTGGTTGTCAGTTGGTTTTGTGTGCCTTGTTGTAGGCAACCATCTTTCACCCCTTCTTTCTGCCTGCTTTGGAGGCCTTGTTTTGATGGTATTTTTCAGTGATTTTCCTAGGCCCTTTCCTTTCCTCTTGTGTGATTCCCTTAGATTTCTTTCTTATGGTTGTTTTCTTGATATAGTTCTTTTATTTTTCCAGCCGAGCGGAATGTCGTTTGGCTAGTTAATGAAATGAGGCTTTTAGCTTTCGTGAGGCCATTTTATCAAGGCTTGCTTATATTTCCCTATTTCTTTACTTTGTGTTTCTAAATCTCTTTTCATGTTTCAAATTATTCACTTGTCTGTATCTATTGGATATGCCATTTAGTATTTTAGGGTTTTTCATGTTTCATATTTGCATTTGTAATTTGTATTCACAATTTGCATGAACATGTTATTATATTCATTATTATTATATATGTTTATTAAAATGGTAATATTATTATTGTATTATATTATTTATTATTATTTTATTATTATGTTATTTTATTATTATATTATATTTTTCATATTATATTATTATTATTTATTATATTATATTATTGTTATATTTTATTTTTAATATTTTTTACTTTATTATTAAAATATTATTATTATTATTATATTATTTTACTATTATAATAAAATTATTATGAGATGGTTAAAATGTTGGAAATAACTGACAATGGGTTGACCAAAGAGGGGCCAGTAGCTTAGTTGGTAGAGCACTCCAATAGTAAATTGAAAGTCTTAGGTTTGAGCCCTAGCTAGTCTATATGAGTTGTAGCTCAATAAGTGGTATCAAAGCTTGGCTAGGATCCTAAAGCATCAATAATGTGGCTTAAGGGGGGATGTTGGAGATAAGACACACCCAAATCAATGATGGGATAACCAAAGAGGGGCCAGTAGCTCAATTGGTAGCGCACTCGAACAACAAATATAAGGTCTGAGGTTTGAGTCTTAGTTGGTCCATATGAGTTGTAGCTCAACATATAATTTAATTATTATTATTATATTAATATTATAAATAATGACAATATTATAAGTTAATACATTAAAATAGAAATTTGAGATTATCTGAAGTCATCCATCTAATTGTCACCACATATCCATTAGCGGTCATCTTTGTACCTTTAACAAGAGAAACACATTTTTGAAATATAATAATATTAGTATTAAATTAATATACTAATAAATTAATATAATAATAAACTAATATAATTATAGTATAATATTATAATTACAATAATAAACCATAACTCTAACTTTAATCCTAAATTAATCTTGACCTTATTAGACCCTAATCCTAACCCTAATTTAATTGTAGCCCTTATTTAACTCGAATCCTAAACCTAATTGAAAAAACCTAACACTAACCCCAACCCTAAGCACAACTAAAATTTATCTTAAGATCCTTATTGAACCCTAAACCTAATCATAGTTGAAAGATAATTTAATCATAAACCTAATTGAACCATAACATCCCTTGAAGATTAAATGCTACATATCTTCAATTATTGCAAACCTAAATTATGAAGAATGTGTTGAAAGAAACAAATAGAGTCCACCTTTTCATCATTGCAAGATAATGCATGAGATAGTTAACAATTTTTATCAAATAAATATGGTCTTACAAACTATAAGATGTGGAATTCAGGAGGAAATAGAATACTAAAATCACAAATATCTTTTTTCTAAAGAAACATAATAAAGTGTTCCCAACCATAATTCAAATTTGGGTGTTACCATACCCTAGGTTGAGTGAGTGTAACACAAGTATGATTGCATATAGTTCATAAAATAATTGGTTGAATTTTTGTAGTCTATCCATAGTTCATGTTCTAAGATCACTGGATAAACAAAGATAATGATATTGTGCACAAATATGTCTTTTTATTAGGGATAAACTTTAATTTTTATTTAATATAATTATATAATATTGTTAATATAATTAGTAAAAGAAAAGAGAAAATTTCTAGAAGCTACCTAATAGATTTAATTAAACAATCATCCATAGTCAGATGTCACATTATCATAATTTGGATGAGTGTAGCATAGGCATGATTAGGTATAGTCTGTAGAATAATTGATCAAAGTTTTGTAGTCCTTAATTTTTATTTAATATAATTTATATAACATTATTAATAATTATTTTATACATAATAAAAAATACTAATTAGGGATACATTTTAATTTTTATTTAATATAATTTATATAACAACAATAAATTTTATTTCATACTTATAATAAGAATTTTAATAATGTTTTGCATGTTGAATCTATAGATGCTAGAATATATATCTTTAAAATAATCTATATGCTGAGAGATATTCTTTTTAAGGTGTATATTTTTTTTCTCATTATTCTACTCAAATTAATAATATAAGTAAACTAAAAAATATACTCTTAAAAAGGATATTTCTTGACATATTTTATATAGATCATTTTTAAGATATATATGATAGCATAATATAATATAATAAAAGTTATTATAAATATAATTAATATAATAATATAATATCATATAATACAATAAAATAAATATTTTTTATATATAATTAATATAATTACATTGAGAGGCATTTATCAATGGTAGAATGGGGCTTGAAAATTTATGTACATAAAATCTAAAAGTGAGGAAAACTAACATAAGTTAATAAGACATTAATATTACTAGCATACTTATATTTAGAAAAACCTATGCAGAAGATGCTAAGAGACATCATTTTCAAAGTGTAGGTTTAAAAATGTTATTATATTTCATTAATATATTATTATTATAATATTTTTTATATGTAATCAATAATATTATATATTTATTTGTCAAAAAGGTTACATTGCATTGCCCATCAGGCTACAAATTTAGCATTCATATGCCATCTAGAAGGCTTGATATTATGGAGCCCCACCAAAACCAAAACTAAACCCTACCCACCAAACCACTATTTCACCATTTACATTCAAAATGACTATGCAAGGTCGATAGCCCTAAACATTCTATTATATGTAAAATGGATGCCAAAACATAGAGGATAAAAACTATAGAAAATTATATTTATTATATTATATAATATATTATTTTAATTCATAATTATATATGTATTATATTCTATTCTATTTATATTAATATATATATATATAGATAAATACAAACAAGTGGGCATTTCCCTTCTATTAATTTAAAAAGAGAGAGAGAGAGATTATAATGCCCATCTATGGGTGCCTTCAAGTCATTACATACAACATCCCTTCAATGAATTCAAAAATCCTCTCAATTTATGGACATAACATATCTCTGTGTTCATTAACATAGTAGCTAAACATGTCCATCCTTTCTTGTTGTAGTCCTTTGAACAACACCAATGGTTGAGTAGAGACATTTTTCTTCTTGACTATTACAATGTCGAAGATTCCTACAATTAAAGCAATCATAGGCCCTTTTCCAACTTGAGAGATTGCCCCTTTCAATGCCTCCAAATTGTCTTCCTTTGCTAGGTTATGTGCCACCACCAACCCCCATGTCTTTCATCCCATGTTTTTCACTACGTTTGTGAGGAAAATCTCATAGACACGACTATCATGAATGTGTCTATTCTACTACTCCATTTTCCTTACAACCTTCATTATTACCTCCTTGATCTATGTGCTTTCCATATTGAACAACTACTTCAGTTGCTCCTCCATTGTCTTTGTTATAAAATTTCAACATATGCAAAGATTTGATTCCCAATCATTTTGCATCGTCAATCACCCCCACATCTCCTTAAATAAAGCTTAACTAATCACATATCCAATGGTAATGAGAAAAACAAATAATATAATAAATAATAATAATATAATAAAAATAATATTAATGAATTAGTAAAAATATGATTATATATAATTAATATAATAAAATAAATATTTATATAATATAATATTAATTTTAAGCATGCACCTCGAAAATAATTTGTCTTCTACACATATTTTTCTAAATATGTGTATGCTAATATAATAATATAATAAATTATTATTATATTATTAGTCTAATAATATTTTTAAGCATGTGGTTCAAAAAAAATATCTATCAACATCTTTTACATCTAGATATTCTTAAAAATAGGTATGCTATTTATGTCTAGAGGTCTTTATTACTTGAATAGGGTTTGAATGTTTGTGTACATAAAATCAAAAAACAAGGATAAGATAAGTATGCATACTATTTTTTTTCTTTTTTTCTACATGTATATATAAAATATATACTAATAATAATATTATAATTAAAATATAATAAGATAAAAATAAAAATTAATAATAATATAATAATAAAATTAATAATAATACAAAAAAATATAACAACAATAGTAATAATATAACAATATAACAATAAAAATGATATCTCTTGACATCTTCTACATATTTTTTTTCTAAATATGGATATTTCTAGTTTTATTACGCTGATAGAAAGATAATAATAACAATATAATAATAAGATAATAATAATATAGTAACAATATAATAATAATAAAGTAAAAAAGTGAAGATAATTTAAGATAATAAGATAGTACTATTATAATAAACATATAATAATATATTAACAAAATAATAATATTATAAGAAAATAGAATTATCTATATAATTAACATAATATAATATAAAATAATATAATATAAAAAATTTAAGAATACATCTTGAAAATTATATCTCTCAACATTTTCTATGTAGAATTTTAATAAAATCGGTGTTTATCAATGAGAGAATGGGGTTTGAAAGTTTGTGTATATAAAATAAAAAAGAAAAGAAAAGATAGGATAAGATAATAAGATAATAAGATAATAATATATAATAATTTATTAACATAAATAATATTATAATAAAAATATAAAAATAATAAATATAGCAATAATAATATAATAAGAGAATTATAATAATGGTAAAAATAATAATATTATAGTTAGTATTGACATAGTGTGATGGTTTAAATATGGTATTGTTGTTCTTGTCACCAAGATTCAAACCCCTTTGGGGTGTTATTTTTAACTATTTATCTTAGAGATGAGGTACTCCATTTGTGACCTTGCATGTTCATAGCTTTGAATCAAAGGCTTTTACCCCACTTTAAAAAATAATAATATAAACAAACTCTATTTCAACTATGTCAGTCATAGTTGTGTCTAGTATAAATCAAAATTAGGGTCAAGGTCAACTCTAACAACTGTAATATTCATCAACTAATAAAATAATAATAAATCCAAACTTGCAAGAATTTTTTGATCTCAAACTATTATCTAGCCTACCTTTAAATTGTTGCTATGACCAATCTATCAACTACACAACAAATATTTTTATTATAATACTACAAAGATAGCACTTGGCACTATGTGGTTATGATACATATGACTTGCAATTATATATTATCTCAAACTATTATCTACTTTCCCTTGAATTGATATGCCATAAATTATTTATTGACTAACCAACAAATATTATTATTACAATACTAGATAGATAGGTACTCACCACTATGTGACACATTTAATTATACTATCGACCAAAATTTAAATTAATACAATCTTAGAATTATCTATTATAACTAGGAAAAACTACACCCTACATACACTTTGAACCTCCAATATGACAATAAACACATGGCAATCTTTCTCAAAGGAATAAGGTGGAACACAAGAACTAATAATACAAAGCCACTTAATTAATCAAAGAGGGTGGACTTTCCCTATCATCATTTGAATAAGTGACAAACTTTCAAATGTTGGAGTTTGTCTTTAATAACATATTCTAAGCTTTGATTTGGTTAGGTAGCTCATCTGAAATCAGGCCAATAAATAGACCCTACTAAAAAAGTAGTGTAATTTCATATGAACCACCTAAACAAATCAAATTTGAAAATATACTGACCAAAACTAATTGAAAAGTCCATGCCAGCAATACAACGGTCAATGAGGGGCCTGAAGGTTGAACGGGTAAATCCAGTAGCTCTCCCACGTCCAAGTCACTAGCGCAGGCCCCAAAGCTCGTGCAGGGTTCATGGACGCCTCTTCGAAAGCTCCTTGGCCCAACATGTTGGCCCCCATGATGAAACCCAATACAAGCCGGAGAAAGGATATCAATGTTCCCTTCAACTACAAACACCGTGATCTAAAGCCCAAACGTATCACGATCTCAAACACCAGCTCATTGCACGCTCCCACACCAGACGACAGCGACAAAGCTGGTGTGCTGTCCATAAGGCGCCCGTCAGCAGAACTAAAAGGAATCAATATAAATAAATAAATAAAAAGCTTGGGTGAGCTGGACCCTTACCAGTCCACCAGTTGTGAGCTTCAACAGCTCACAAGCCAGGATGGCGCTCGGTAGCAGCGGAGTCCAGTCGAGAATTAAGGTAAGAAGCAAGATGTGCCATTGCCCGCCAATTCAGGCGCCGAATGTGGCAGCCGTGTTGAAGTGGCCTCCCGAGATATTGGCAGCCATAGCGACGGCCACAAACAGCCAAAACGTGTGCCAAAGCTCCACGGCCACAAGTCTGGCTGGTTGACGCATTGTCCGTACATTTAGATGTGCATGCACAACCCACGAGTTCATCCACGATTAAGAGGTACTATACTCTACTAACGCAGCTTGGAGGACTGTGGGGCGCGCGGGCTGCTGGACCCCCCTGTTATGCTTCTCTGAAAGTCGTATTTTTCGGCAGCTCTCCATTCCCAGGCGTCGGCCGCAGAGGGGTTCGCTCGGTAGCCGGTGCCAGCCCACCACCCATTTCCTGATCATCCCCTTCCCGCCCATTCGTCGGCGTGACAATTCACCAGCGGTCGATATCAATCCACACTAGCCCGTCATATATATCAAGGTCGGTAGATCAAACAAACAAATATGCAAAATTATGGTTAGACGCTAAGGCTAAAGTCTAAAGGGTTGCTTGGTCTCATTACGTCAGTATTAACGCGGACAGGTACTGATATGATAGTCTTTTCCTCGAGAAATATCAGGCGGCCATACTGGTGGATATGGACAGGACCATTGTGTTCTTGTCAGCACATTCTAAAGTCAAAGGATATGAGCTATCCCAATGCTAAATATTGAATGTTTATAAAGACAATCAATGGTTTGTGCTGTCTAACCTTGATAGTTTATGCTCCACTGGAAATTAGGTGTCAAGATTCCGTTCTTAGTGTTAAATTTCTTGTTGTTTTGTTTGACAAATGTTAATCTCCTTTCTAGATTTTCGTTCTGGGTCAGATATTTTCATTCTTGGTGTTTCTCTTTTCCACAATGTGCTCGACCATATTTCTAGACATGTGAGCGTCAACTTCATATAGAAATTTCACTGTTTTGACTGTATTTTAAACTCTCCAGATAGGCTCGCAGATTTATTTACTCAGATTATTTATGTTAAATATTTGTTCAGCAAATTTAAACAACAGTTGAGGGTCAACAAGGATTCGAAAAGACACAGTCTAGAAGGCTTTGAAGAGAAACAAGGATGATTTTTTTGTCCAAGTGTTGTGATGCTACTATAATTTTTATGTACTGATTGGTTATGTTAAATGTCTTACCCTTATTTGAAACTATATGCTTTGTTATCTCCTGTGCGTAGCATATATGTTGTTTTAGTTGTGCTCTCTTCTACTCTGTAGTAGTTTTTTTTTGGGGCTAAGCTGTAACCTTTATGTATTGGCTGTATGTTTTCTGTAACTGTTATTATAACACTTTTTAACCTTCATTTTATTTATAGTCTCAACATAAATAAGTCTTTAAATGCCCAAAACAAAACAAAAAAAATACCCGATAAAGTGGAGTTTTCATTAATAGAGATTAAATTTGATAGCTCTATAATTATCATTTATGTATTTTGGTCATTAAATATAATGAAAGTTTTAGGAAGATTATATCTTATGGAAGAAGTGATTTTGGATGTATTATCAATTTTAAAAATATTGTAGTTACATTTTATTTAAATTATAATATTTTTTAAAATAAAATATGTTTGGGGTAACTTTTCTTGATAGGGAAGATTAACTATTGAATTTTAAAGACCTTATCCATACACATAAATTTTTATAAATTTGCTTGCATTTTATTTATTTTTATACACATTTTGCACATATCATAATCAAACATTTATTTACAATTTTTATGATCTATAATCTTGGATAAATTTTATAACCCTACATCTACAAATTTAACCCTTAGCTCTTCAAAATTTTAATTTAAATTTGGAAAATTTTATTTATTTCACTAGAGTCATTATGAGTCAATTAGACACATTTTCTTTCAAGGAAATTCTATGTGCATGTATTTAAAGGTATTCATTTGTATTTATTTTTTATCTTCTCACATTCAATTATCCTCTCTCATCCAAGAAGCATCTAAGGAGTAATCAACAGTGGAACAATTCAATTTAGTTCCCCAAAATGAAACTACATATTATTATTGGGAATTGATTGGTGTCTACCAATATTTTACATGATTTTCTAACAATTGACGAAGGAGAACATGTCATCATGCAACATGCTACTAATCCTTTAAAGGTGGTTCTAAATACCTCTAGTCTTTAGAATAGAGTAGACAAAAAAGAAAATAATGGAATTCAATGCACTAAAGAGTGGGAGCACATAACCAAGCAGGTTAGATCTCTACAATAGTAGGATACATCTAAAAACATGGAAAGAGCCTAAAGCTATAGACTCAACCCTAAATAGAGCACATGTATTTTGTAGAACATGAGGCATTATATGAATAGAGATGTATCATTTGTTGTTCTATAAAAAACCCCAATAAATTATTAAAAAAATCTAAAAAATTGCTCTAAAATATTTAAATTCTAACTTCAATTTAAATTTAGAAAACAAGTCATAGGATTTTGGTAAAATTCCTCCAAGAAGTTGGAAATTAATTTTTTTTTAATATTTTCACCATTAAAACATTTAAACCCGACTAATAACCATTTAATAACAACAAATTTTAGAAATCCTTAAATGAATAATCAACTAAGAAGAGAATGAACTCAAATAGCCAATTTTTGTAAACAAATGATGCAATATTCACACTCAAAATTAGAAAAATATATTATAATTTCTATCCTAATAGAAACGGAATCCATACATTACAAAGAATAGAAAAGAATGAAATATAAAAATGAAAATTAGAATCTCACAAACCACAACAAATAGGATAAATTTCCAATGCCCCAAATTTTGTAATTTTGAAACCAAAATGTAAATAATGTTAGTGTATAGTTTTAATCATACACTTAGGCAATAATTATGAAGACAATATGACTCATTGGAATTCTTGACATCTATTCCTCATGAGCTACCAGCTATTTTGGATACTAGAAAGGTGTTGATGTACTTCATCACCTCAAGATTGAAGGAGAAGTGATCTATGAATTTTTCAACAATTTCTTGGAATTTTTTTATGCCAAGGGGGCAGTTGAGAAAACCAATCCATGGCAGGACCTGTTAAACTTCACGGGAAAAGGCGCATTAAATAGGACTCGTTATAGGCGACCTCCATACACATGAAATTAAACTCTTTGATATGGTCCAGAGGACTTCCTCTCCCTTTGTATTTGTCAAATTTGGGGATTTCAAAACTAGGAGGGAATGGTACCATTACAATGTTTTGATCAAATGGATATGGAAATAGGTTTTTTGTATGGGGCTTCTTTGTCTTGCTTATTCGAAGGTCCTACATTTCTTGAGATAGTGCCTTAAATTGTGATGCTAGATCATTTGGAAGGTTTGGTGGAGGAACATATGTTGGGATGATGGATGGGTTGTATGTGGGATTTTGATATGATAAGGTGTTGTATGGGGTTTATGGTGGTGTGGGATATTGTGAAGGTGATTATGGTGAAGGTGTATATGTTCCCAATGTGTTTGGGTTGACGATGTTTTGTTGCTATTGTGCGAGCATTTTTTTTGTTGGGCATATTGTTGAGCAAGCAATTCTTGTTGTTGGGTTTGTTGTTGTTGAGCTTGTTGTGCAGCTAAGGTGGCTTGTTGGGCTTGTTGTTGTTGATGCACTACTAAAGTAGCTTGCTATTGTTGTTGTTTTTGGAAGGCTTGTTGATAATCCTATTGTTATTGTGTTGCTAGGGCTACTTGATGATCTTGTTGTTGTTGTTGCACTGCTAAGGCTCCTTGTTGGGCTTGATGTTGTTGTTGTGCTGCTAAGGATACTTTTTGTTGTTGTTTTTTTTGTCCTACTAAGGCTGCTTCTTGTTGTTGTTGTTGCTGGGTAAGCCTGTAAAGCTAATGCATGTTCTTGAAATGTAGGATCATTTTATTATTGAAACATCTATGATGGGTTCTGGGTGTTTATGTTTTGTGTGGGTTGCAGGTTGTTGATGAGAGGTTGGGAGTTCCCTTGGTTCAACATTCCTTACAAGATGGTGGATTGAGATGGAGGAATGTAAGTTTGAGGTGCCATTTGATTTTGCATGGTAAGAGTGGTTGTGGGGAAAGATGATGATTCCATTGGATATTGTGATAGTAATGGCACATTTAGACCTTGTAACTGATTGAAGGGTTCCCTTGATTGATGGGTAGGGGGTTACCTTGTTATATTTGAGGTGTGATCAAGATATTACCTTGGTTGATGGGATTTGTAACCAAGGTGTTTTTTTTATTTGGGTTAATGATAGATGGGTTTGATGTGGATGGTGGATTGACTTGAGTAGCTTGGGTAACCACTTGTTTTGATGTGTCGATGGGGTTGTTGGAACCACTTGTCAAGGGTTGACTTTATGTGAGATTGTTAACTTTCCCTTGTTGTCCTACTCTAGGCACTTGGTTCACATTACCTTGCATAACATTCAGCATACTTGGGGTATTTGTGATGATGGATGAAGATGGTTGTGCTCAAAATTTCAAGATTGTTGTGGTGTCATGGAATGTAAGGGGTTTTCCAAAGGTTGGTATCCAACTTGTGTCTTAGGGAAGGTTGGTTGTTAATGGAATGGTCATTTTGAGAATACCCATAGTTGTGTTTGTTCCTAGACATGAAGTGAGACCAAGGTTGGTTCCTAGCCGAGTTGCAAGACTAGATGTTGAGGGTTGACTTGGCACAAGGGATGGAGTTGGTTGAATCTTAGATGAAGTCGAGCCTTGTGTCAATGATTATGCAAAAAAAGATGGGGAAATTGGAGCCACATTTTCTAAGGCTTGATGTTCCATAATTTCATCCCTAGTGAGTTCAAATGGGTTGTTCATGACATCTTCTATCTCATATCTCCCTAATGGAGATGATGGTTGTTGTGATGGGGTAACTTGACTTCTAGGATCAATTTTTTTAGGATTTGGATTACTAATGGTAGATAAGACTTTGGTTTTCTCCACGATTCTCTTGTGTTGTGATCTTGTTGTAACCATAGATTGTGGGTCAATGATGGGAAAGGTGTGTTGATATTTGTAATGTTTGAACTCTCTAGTTGACTCAAATCTAGGTAAAAGAGATGCTCTAAATATTTTTGGAGCAATGATGATAATGGGGGATGAAAATATAAGTGATGTGGACAGTGATCTTTGCAAACATTTTGGAACAACACTTTTGACTTTATCTTGATGTTTTGATGTTGGGATAAAGGATGTTTATGAACTTGTAAATATTTAGGGTAGACTCATAACCTTCAAGATGAATTGGTTCAAAGATGATAACTAACTTGTCTAAATGCATGGAAAAGGATGCATTTCATATACAAAATAGACAAGTTAGATGGTTGGTTTGTTTTGATGTTTAAGTCACAAATTGTTTGGTGTACTCAAATTTTTGTAAAGTTGGATGAAGTGAAAGATCAATTTTGATGAAGGGGTGAGTGAGGTGTTTGACCCAATGTTGACTTTAAAGTGAACCTTTGTTTTGAAAATACCAAGGTAGTGAGAATGATGCTAGACCTCTAAAATGTTCAAATCCTAAAGACCCAATGTTGTTTTTAGATGAGAGGGTGAATGGGGATGTTTAGACCTGTTCAGATCCTCTTAGCTTGAGCATAAAAATTTCTTAATAGGTGGTAGTAATTACAATAAAGTATTGAATCCCACTTCCTACTAAACTGTGCACTATGGTACCTATGTTTGCAATGACAGGATGGAGATCTTCCCCTATGGATTGTGATTGTTCGATGGATCATTTAGAGGAGTTCAGTATCATGAAAAAAGACCAGGGTTTTGACTCCAAAATAATGCATATAATTATGGACTGTACCTTGAAGCATGTCTATAAAATTTTGCTACTAACCTATCTCTATTTTTGTGAAGCGCTAAAAGGTGTTTCTTGCAAGCTTTTTGGAGTGAGATTCCTAAGTTTGAAATGTCAACCTATAGACCTTACCTTAGGGATCTTGATTTTACGTGAGATCATTTAAAAATAGTTCAAGTTTATGGAAGAAAGGAAGATATTTATTGCCATGCAATAGGTGGTAATGTGGGCCTTCTAGCCTCAATATTAGCTTGTTCTTCTTCATCATCTAAAATAGGGTATGTGTAGGATCATCATGGAAAAAACAGGCCCTTAAGTGGCAAAAAAATTAGAAAAATCAAAGTTAGGAAACTTGATGTAAAAATTTGAATAATTTATCTATATTATTTCAAAAATATGTAAGAATAGAATCTATAGAAAATTGAATGTATTTTCTAAACTACTAGGTTTGTTTAAAAAAAAAATCTATTTGGTGAAAATTTGAAATTTCAATGTAGTAGTACTTAAATTTCAATTTAAAAATAAGAAGTATGTGTATGTTTGACCACCCTAACCATAGTAAAATGATAATATTTTTTTATAAGATTTTAGATATAAGTAGAGGACTCATGTCCCAATGTGATGCATATATTTTTGTATTTTTTCCCAAGTAAATAATTAATTATGAATTTTTGTTACAACTTTTAAAAATATAAAAACTTGTATGTCCGACCACCTTAACTTGGTCAAAATTCATGAAATTCAATTTTCTTTTTTAATCCTATAGTATGTGAAGCATAGAATGTGACGCATGTTTTGGATTCAAAAAATGTGATAATTTGAAAGCTATAGATGTTTTTCAATCAGCCTATCAATCAAGACTTTAGTTGTAATTCAAATAGAAAATGAATAATAATTACTTCTTAAATTCAAAGTAAATCATAATTTATATTGGTGGAAAGCTGAGAATCTCCTCTAAAAATCCTTTTCATTTCATCAATTTTGGGTTAAAAAAAATTCATCAGCCACATACCCATCATATTGCCACTTTTTGGCCCATCATGATCCTACACATAACCAATATTTGTTGTGTTTCTCCACTGGGTATTGGTTTATTTTGTTTCAAAATTGAAGCTTCTCAAACTGCTAATGAGATCGGTTTGTTCTCCATTAATGAGTTCAAATTTTGGCTGAATTATAGCACCTAGAAGATCAAGTTGTTCAACGGGAGTAATTAGTCTCCAAATAGTCATGTAGGGTTCATTTTTCAGTTTATCTTGCTTAAATGAATTGATTTTACAAACACTTGTCTTGACTATGTTTTCAAACTAGATGTTTATGTCAAAAACATCAAAACTTTCACAATGCCCATTTTGTGAAAATCATGAGATTAAAGCCATAATTGCCTATGTTGTCTTTGTGAAAATATGGATTTGAGATTAATGTCAAGATATTTAGAAATCGCTAAGGATAAATCCTTAAGAAAAGTAGTAATATCAAGGCTAACTCAAGAGGTCCATATTTAAGCAAAAGTGTTAGAAATTTTGAGGATGATAGTGAATTTTTTTTTTGTATCATTTTGAAATCAAGAAAAGTGTTAAACTGGCTCACAATCATTACAACCCTATGTTTGAAATGGCTATATTTGTTGAGTCCCCACTTGGATTTCTCCAAACACTAAACAATGTGAGCAATTAGAGGTTTGGCGATAGTGGCTCCCCTGCACGGCACACACTTCTTGGGACCAACAAATCTTAAAATCTGGAGATCAAAACTATTTTTTTTGTTTCAACAATTGAATAGTACAAATGTGGGGTGACTTCAGAATGACTGTTCTTGCACCAGGGTAAGTGCACCAATCTATTACACAATTTAGGTGTCAAATTGTTAAAATTCATAAAAAAAAAGGGAGAAATTGGCCATTTGGCACACACCAAATGACTTGGATTCATTTGGCATGCACCAAATTGAAAAGCTAAATAAAAGAAAAAAAACATGTTTCAAACCCTCATTTCTCTTCAACCTGCAACTTGGCTTGGAGGATTTATGGTCTACAACTCACGCTCGCCAAATATCATCCATTATTTGCATTGTTAGCTTGCTATCTTTCACGAGGATGCCACCAACATGTTAGAGACATCGAAGATTGTGAAGAGGTATGTATTTTTATTCTATTTATTTTGAATTTGACTTAGAATGCAGATTGAAATAGGTTTTTATAATAAAATTTTGTTCTAATTATTAGGGAATGAATCTCCACCTTGAAACTTTGAGAATTCACAGTCACCCCCTCAGGAAGAGCCTCCTATTCAATAACAACCTAAAACCCCTCCATCAATTCATAGGCATCCTCAAGGAACACAAGAAAATATTCTAAATCAAATTGAAAACAATAAAAGAGACATTGAACAATTAATTGGAAGATTAATCAAGCATGTCAAAACCCACCCTTATAGGAGAGGGATTGTTGAAACATTGAATTCAATTGTATCTCATGTAGGAGAAATGAACGAGAAAATATATTTTTGGTCAAATAAGAGGCATGAGATGAGACAATATTATGCTAGAGGTTTGTCATATGCAGATGTTAAAAAATAAAAAATTAGCAAAGCTGACTTGTGTGCCCTATTTACAAACCCGAAAAACAATGCACATTTGTCTCATATATGCAGGAGGTTCCCCATCCAATGGTGCCACCATGAGTTAATTAAAAATAAATTTTGGGAGTGGTGGTGGATGGTATTTGACCAACCTCCATGAAATAACCATGAGGTACCATAATACTTTTTGAGGAAACTCTATTGTGAGTTTACCCTCAATAAGATGCCAAATTATTTTGACATCTTAGACTTTCAAAGTAGAGGTGGGGGCTCCACACATGATAGACCTATTGCACGACATAATCCACAATTGGCATTAAGACCCTTGGCCATACCCATGGTGGAGCATGTTGTCATTCCTTCCATTGTTAAGGATAGTGTAGAGGTGGACATGCTGGAGTCAATTGGCTCACTCACCCAAACCATTTTATAGTGTGTGAGGCCTCTAGTAGAGCTTGGTGTGGAGGAGACGTGTAGGCCCCGAGCTCCACCCCACCATTGTGGTGTTGGATTTCATAGATGATTTGTTGAATGATACATTCGGCATTGACAATCAGATAAAATTTAGCAAGTTCATTTAATGTTGTTTATTAAATTATATTTTGAAATTTAAGAATAAGTAAATTAGTAGAATTTCAATTTAATGAAATTTCAGGGTCAGAGTGTTCATGAGATGTGCCCCATTCCTACAGACCCTTATTCATTCTCGACTTTGATTCCACAGGTATGCAACTAGTATTAAAGATATTATTATTGCATTTGAACAATTGAATTTTATATTTGAATGTTTGTCTCATAATATGCTTTGGATTTCAAACAATTTTCTAGTGGACCTTCAACCTCCACACCTCGCAATTCATTTCCTCAAGGACCTTATATTTGAATGTTTGTCTCATAACATGTTTTGTAAGACAATTTTAGCTATTTTTCATAATTTTTCATATACAAATCTAAAAAATTGATGAGAAACACAAACATTGCATTTGTATTCCTTGATCGTGTCACATTATCTTCTCCTAATTCACTTTTTTTTCCTTTATTCCTTCCTAATACCATCCCATTAACATTTAATAGTTTACCCTACCATTTACTCTTTCATTTACTATTTGCAAATGTTGACATTAGACAACCATGGTGATTTTGTTGGCACGATGGACCATGGAGTTGCTACAACAATAGCCAGTTTTGATCCATTTAGAGAGGTATGCAACAGATTAGTCGATTTGACATTATGTTTTCTCTTTTATGATCTATTATAGAAAATTTTCATGATACTTTTGTGTAGCTTAATCTCTATCTTGATGGTTGCTACAGGTGGTTGTCACTCTAGATCGTGGACGTGGTAATGATGTAAATGTGAATGATGACTATCTATGTGCGGTAAGTGATTATATTTTGTTATATGTCATTCCACAATTCAATTTTTGTGTATTAACATCTTTACATTTTATTGTATTAGTTGAAGGTCTAGAGTGAAGAGAGAAGGACTAGCGAGAGTGTTTGAAAGACCATAGAACCAACATTCACTCCATTCATCCAAATTTTGAAGGCAACATAGGATCTATTTCCCTCCCTTGGAGGGAAATGACTGTATTAGGGTCGTTTGTTGTATTCCTGTGTGGAATTTTGGTACATATGTTTTTACAAGCAATATATATGTGACATTTTATGTCCATAATATGGCTCCTTTGTACTAAGCCTATATGGATTTTTTGGATATATTGTATATACTTTTATCAATATATATCATTGTATATACCTTACGGATTTTTGATTAAAAAAATCTTATTTTTCTACTACCATTCGTGAATGATGTTATCATGTGTACTGTGTAAATCGTATGCTTGAATGTTGTAGGAATGGATTTTTTTTACATCTAATTCTTAATTAATTACTGTCGATTGCTCAATAAGCTCCATCTAAAGTGTATCATGTAAATAAGCTCCATTCCTAGTGGTTTGTATCCTTTGGAATGCTTCAATTACTTGTGCCTCATTTATTTGCATGTATGCTTCACTTATTCACATATATACTTCACATATAATGTGTGTATTCATGTGTATGCTTCATGCTTCCAATGCATAGCAGCAAAACTCTTTTGGGGAAAATTTTGACAAACCAAAAGTATAAGAGTTTTTTACAAAGTCAAGAAAAAATCATATTTAAAATAAAATGTAAAAAATTGTAGAAAAAAAGATAAAATCTATTTTTTTAAAAATTGAAAGGTATTTCCATAGCATATAGAGATATAGAGAGCAAATAAAATAAATATTTCAACTAATGAATTGTAAAAAATATTTTTTGGCAGTTTATATTCATATCGTTGATTACATTTTATTGCACATCTTTCAAAGTCAAAGCATTAATTCACACTACATAACTAATAACTAGATGTTGATAGATGACAAAATTTCAATTACAATATAGTTTTTACAAAGTCAACCTAAGCAGTTATGCAATTACTTCACATTGCATAACTAATAAGTAGGAGCAGCTACAAATTGCATTTTCTTATCATGGCATTCTATGAGGCCAGATTTCTTTGACGTATTTTATCAAATAGTTCACTGCCTTGCCTATGTTACCACATTTTCCATACATGTCTACCAAAGTATTTTTTCAAACAGTTCACTACCTTGTTGCTATGGCTAAAATCATAAAACAAGTGCTTTCGAACAAGCTATGGATGCTTGGAAAAAATCTATCAAAATCATAATAGCAAGAAATACTATAGACAAGGAAATGAACTACTTGAAAAAAATTCTTGAAAGAAATGTGGTCTCATGGTGATGGAATTCCATGAGATGCAAATTTCTATGGATTTTCATGCCATTCCATCACCATGAGACCATGTTTCTTTGAGGCATTTTTTCAAACAATTCATTGCCTTGTCTATGCTACCACATTTTTCGCACATGTTTACCAAAACATTTTATCAAAAAATTCACTTCCTTGTTGTTATGCATAAAATCCTAAAATAGGTGCTTGCAAACAAGCTATGGATGCTTGGAAAAAATCTATCAAAGCATAATAAGAAGCAATAGCATAGACAAATGATGCAGAGACAGGAGACCCAAACCCACTCAAAGTGTCAACTTGAATTCAAGAGGAATCTAACAAGATTAAAAGGATCTATTGGACCAATCCAAACAACTCCCAAAGTTTGGAATCAATCAGAGGTAGGATTTCCCACTTTCACCCTTGCAAACCTAGTAGCAATGCAAACCTATTTTTAGGCACTTAACTCCACAACTTCCCAAAACACTTGAAAAAAAAAAGGATGATTCAAACACCCATTATAGAACTTTACAAAACATATCTTAGCCCCCCATATGACTCCTTTCAAACAAATTTAAGAAAACTGACTTTCTCACCATTTTAGGCCTCCAAATAGGTCAATTTTACAAAGGACCCCCCTCTTAAACTTGTGAAAAAACTCTAAGACTTTAGGGTAGCAATTGGTAGGTTATCAAACCCCAAAATTCCCCATTATATTTCATTTGTACGGCCACCTCCACACCAAACCCAAAAACCCTTATTTTGTGCGCTTTTGATGAGGATTTATTGAAAAATACACTTCCAAGCCCTTCCCAAACTTGAAACCTGGTAAAACACCCTTGAATTCACCTCCATGAGCTTAAAATTTCATAAGATAACTTTTCCTAACACCCCATCATCAGATTCAAGTCTGTACCCATTAAATTCATGCATTTTCCAATGGAAACAACCCTAGGGACTCACCCAAATCAAGAAATACACCTTCCTTACACAAAAAAAGATGCATACATGTTTATTTCACCTATCTAAGCCTATCCACCAAGTTATAGGACTATACAGTGGGTGGAAGGCTTAGAAACCCATTTTGTTCCCTTTCAAATAGTTTACTACCTTGTCTATGCTACCACATTTTTCATATATGTCTACCAAAGCATTTTATCAAATAGTTCATTGTCTTGCTACTATGGCTAAGATCCTACAACAAGTGCTTTCAGACAAGTGATGGATGCTTGGAAAAAATCTATCAAAGAATAATAGTAAGCGAAATCATAGACAGGTAGTGAGTTGGTAGTATGCGATGGATGCACCCATCTTTTACAAATGAGGGGTAAGCTCAATTTATAGGCTCCTCAAATACAATTCAATGGACAAGATTGATTTTGAATCAACAACTTTTTCCCTAAGCAATATCTCACCACCACTTGAAAATGCCTCTGAGATAGCAAAACATAAGAGAGGTTATTGTAGAGGGGCACAACAAGATCCCATAGGCTTATATGATAATTTTCTAAGCATCGCAGTGTCTGAGTAACGTCATGCTAAAGTTTGCAGCCATTTTGCACTTCAGACTCTTAAGGGATTCAGTCAGTTGAACGTAGCTCAAAGAAATTTGGTGCATTTGGGTGTGAAAGAGGACCATTCCTAGCGTAAAATTACCCACTCAGATGCATTGGAATAGTTAGTTTGGTCACATGAGTTGTAGAATGAAATTTTCACCACTTTGCACTACTTGCATTTAACAACTTTTTCCCCAAGCGAAATCTTGCTGCCACAAGAAAATTCCTCCAAGATAGCGAAAACTGAGAGAAGTTATTGTAGAGTGGAACAACACAATCCAATTGGCTTAGATTTGAATTTTCTAAGCATCATGGTGTCTGAGTAACGTCATATTGAAGTTTTCAACCATTTTGTACTTCGGACTCTTAAGGGATTCAGCCGGTTGAACGTACTTCGGAGCAATTCGGCACATTTGGGTGAAAAAGAGGACCATTCCTAGCATAACTGTACCACTTAGATGTGTTGGAATAGTTAGTTTGGTCACATGAGTTGCAGAACAAAAGTTGTACCACTTTGCAAATTCGCACTATTTGCATTTGACAACTTTTTCCCCAAGCAAAATCTCGCCGCTACAGGAAAATTCCTCCGAGATAGCAAAAACTGAGAGAGGTTATTGTAGAGGGGTACAACATGATCCTATAGGCTTAGACGATAATTTTCTAAGAATCATGGTGACTAAGTAACATCATGTTGAATTTTGCAGCCATTTTGCACTTCAAACTCTTAAGGGATTTAGCCAGTTGAACGTAGCTTGGAGTGATTCAGCACATTTGGGTGTGAAAGAGGACATTCCTAGCATAAAAGTACCCACTTAAATGCATTGGAACAGTTATTTTTGTCACACAAGTTGTAGAACAAAAGTTGCAACACTTTGCAACATTTCACTACTTGCATTTGACAACTTTTTCCCCAAGAAAAATCTTGTCTCCATAGGAAAATTCCTTCGAGATAGCAAAAACCGAGAGAGGTTATTGTGTAGGGGCACAATATGATCCCATAGGCTCAAAAAATAAGTTTCTAATCATCACGGTGTCTGAGTAACGTCATGCTAAAGTTTGCAGCCTTTTTGGACTTCAAACTCTACCCTCAACCCTCAACCCTTAAACCCTTAAACCCTCAACCCGCTTCTCTCTCTCTCAAACCTACACCCTCTACCCTTAAACCATAAAACATAAATCATAAACCCTAAAACCATTAAACCCTAAACCCCCTCTCTCTCTCTCTCAACCCTACACCCTTTACTCTCAACCCTCAACATTCTACCCTATACCCTCTACCCTCAACCCTCTACCCTATACCATCTACCCTAAACCCTCTACCCTCCACCCTCAACCCTTAAACCATCTACCCTCAACCCTCAACCCTCTCTATATCTCTCTCTACCCTCTACCCTCAACCCTCAACCCTCAACCCTTAAACCATAAAACCCTTAAACCCTCAACCCTACACCCTCTACCATTAAACTGTAAACCCTAAACCATAAACTCTAAAACCCTTAAACCCTCAACACCCATCTCTCTCTCTCAACCCTACACCCTCTACTCTCAACCCTCAACCCTCTACCCTCTACTCTTTACCCTAAAACCCTTAACCCTCTCACTCTCTCTATCTCTCTCTAAACCCTCAACCCCACTCTCTCTCTCTCAACCCTACACTTCTACCCTTAAACTGTAAGCCCTAAACCCTAAAACTCTTAAACCCTCAAATCCCCCCTCTCTCTCTCAACCTTACACCCTTTACTTCTACACTCTACCCTCAACCCTCTACCCTCTACCCTAAACCCTCAACAATTAAACCATAAACCCTAAACCCTTAAACAATATACCCTAAACCCCTAAACCCTCTACCATCTACCCTTAACCCTCAACCCTCTACCCTCTTCTTCTACCTCTCCCTCAACCCTCTACCTCTACCCCTAACCTCTACCCTTAAACCCTTAAACCATAAACCCTTTACCCTCTACCCTTTGTCATCAACCCTTAAACCCAAAACCCTCTACCCTTAAACCCTAAACCCTAAACACCTAAACCCTCTACCCTCTACCCTTAAATCATAAAACTTGAACCCTAAACCCTCTACCCTCTACCCTTTATTCTTAACCCTCTACCCTCAAACCCCCCCTCTCTCTCTCAACCCTACACCCTCTACCCTTAAATCGTAAACTATAATCCCTAAACCCTAAACCCTCTACCCTTAACCCTTAATCCCTAAACCCAAAACCCTAAAACCTCTACCCTCTACCCTCAACCCTTAAACCCTAAACCCTCAACCCTCTACCATTAAACCATTGAACCCTAAACCCCTAAAACCCTCTACCCTCTACCCTTAAACCATAAACCCTAAACCCTAAACCCTCTACCCTCTACCCTCAACCCTCAACCCTCAACCCCTAAACCCTAAAACCCTCTACCCTACACCCTCTACCCTTAAACCATAAACTATAATCACTAAACCCTAAACCCTCGATGGGAGAGGGAGTAGGAGGGATAGAGGAATGGGAGAGAGATGGAGGGATTGAGAGAGAGAGAAGGGGTTGGGGGAGATACCAAAGATAGAGGGAGAGAGAGAGAGAGAGAGAGAGAGTGGGAGGGGGTGGAAGGGAGATACCTAAGAGAGAGGGAGAGAGATCGAGGGAGTGAGTGAGAGAGACAAAGAGAGACCTAATAGAGGAGAGGGGGTGGGAGGGAGAGACTTGAGAGAGAGGGAGAGGGAGAGAGAGTGGGAGAGAGATAAAGGGCGTGAGAGAGAGGGAGAGGTGATGGGAGGGAGATACTTGAGAGAGGGAGATGAAGAGGGAGTGAGACAGGGAGTGAGTGGAAGAGAGATAGAGGGAGTGACTATGAGAGGGAGATGGGGTAGGAGGGGGAGACTTGACTAAGAGAGAGATGGAGAGGGGGTAAGACAGAGATACTTGAGAGAGAGAGACAGACAGAGGGAGAGGGGTGGGAGAGATCTTAGAGAGAGGGAGAGAGATAGAGGGAGTGAGAGAGAGAGAGAGAGAGTGGAAGAGAGAGAGAGAGGAAAGGGTGTGGGAGGGAGAGACCTAAGAGAGGGAGAGAGAGTGGGAGAGAGATAGAGGGAATGAGAGATAGGGAGTGGGAGAGATAGAGAGAGGGAGTGTATCTGTGAGAGAGAGAGGGGGGGATGGAGATACCTAAGAGAGTGAGAGAGAGAGACAGGGAGAGAGATAGAGTGAGTGAGAGAGAGGGAGTGGGAGAGAGATAGAGGGATTGAGTGAGAGACCTAAGAGAGGGAGATGGAGTGAGAGACAAAAATACCAAAGGGGGAGAGAGAGGGAGAGTGAGAAAGGGGGTTTGAGTGAGAGATTTATTTAGGTACCTAGGTGGGAGGGAAAGAGACCTGAGAGAGGGGATTGGACTGACAGAGAGTAGTCTAGGTTGTGTGGGAGGGAGTAAGACCTAAGAGAGAGAGACTTCAAAGGGATAAATATTTTTCCAATTAGGGTAATTTGTTAGAGAGCCTATGACATGTAAAACCTCAACTATCCATCTACGATCATAATTGTCGACCAAAGAGAGAGGAAACTGAGGTTTTGTTCAAAGCAAGTCATTTGGCGAGTTCCAAATTTGTTGCTCTCCAAATGACACATCACATTTGGTGCACGCCAAATTTGGTGCTCGCCAAATGTGATGGTCCATTTGACGAGGGAAAAAATTTGGCGCTCACCAAATGACCTACTTTGGACGTGTTAATTGATAGGATTTTCCAAATTTCCTCATATTTTTGTTTGTGCTCCCCCTCTCATTTTCACATCTTTCAATGCAAGTTTATAAAAAAAACCATGATAGCATTGACCTCTCTCTTAGCTATCTAAATATATAATTCTTTTTTTCATTTTGATTTAGTTAAGGTTTTGATCTATGGATTTTATTGTAAATGCCTCTATTTTTGTTAAAAACCAGCATGTGCTAGTTTTAGGATAGATTTTTACTCATTCATCGAAACATGAAACAAATTACATTTTTTGAAACTAGACTCCATTCTACACATGATGAAAAAAAAAATCAATTTTTGATTAGTTTTTAAAAAATTTAGGGGTGAGCACACTCAAATTTCAGCTTTTTAGGATTTGTCCACTTTGAATATTCATAAAATATTATATATTCATAAAAAAAATTATCCGAAAGAATGAGGATAAACTACATGGTGTTAGCTAATTTCTCACCATTGGGATTTTTTAATTTCTGAAATAAAGTTAATCAAAACGGGGGGAGCACTCAGGCACTATGCTATTTTTTTGATAAAAAAGGACTTGTTCCCCCCCCCCCTTTTTGAGACCCTTAATCTTCATTAATTTCAAAAAAAATTAGTAGCTTAGAAACTAGACTCATAGCACTTCAACTTTTTTTCTTGCTACATCTTGAAATTTTGAGCGTAACTATCTTCATTTTCTCGTGCAAATCAAATTTTGCTGATTTTAGAAAAAAAAAAAGTGGCATCTTAAGAGCTAAAATTGTGTCACAAATTCGTGCACTTACCCACCAACAAATATTTAAGGATTTTTGGCTTCTATACAAGGGTTTGTAATGAGGGCTTCTATTTTAGGGGATGCAATGATAAAATCCATCAAGAGGTCTCCCAACCCATAGAACAAGGGCTTTAAGCATCATAAAGATATTGGGGGAGAGCTATCATGTACTGCTGCCCATTGATCACAATTTTCATTGCAACCACACATTTATATCGTGGTTTGGAAGAGCTTGGCATTAGCTCATTACTGCTTGGGTCATTCCTTTATGGTGAGTACTTTTTCCCACCAAGGTAGGTCCTCTAAAGATAAACAATATCAAGTACATTCATAGTTTGATCATCTTCATTCATAGGAACAAAGAGAGAACACACGCTATGCCTTTTTCTCACACTCGCAACAAGGTTCAGTTTTAATCCAAATTGAAAGATGTAGGTAATTTTTCAAAGTGTTAAGGAATATTTTTGTTTCTCGAGGTCACCAAATGGCACAATAGAATTGCATACACATCCACTAACAACGTTGAAAATCACAAAACATAACAAACAGTTGTAAAATTTAACCTCTTAAAGCAATGATGAGTTTGTTTTAAGCACCAAATGAAATATGAAGTTTCCTTGTTCAATTTTAAGCCCAATGTAAAATTATGATGTGAAGGTTCAATTTTATCCAACTTTAAACATTCATTTTAAACCCAAAAAACAATGATGAGGGTTCAATTTTAGCCAACTTTAAAAATGAGTTTTAAGCCCAATTGAAATCTAGTTGGTCCTACGATTGTAAGTTTTAAGCCCAATGGAAAATTAGTTATCCTAAATCATAAAGAAGAAAGCATGAACGTTGGGTTATAATGTCCCCAAAGTGTTAAACGCTTGTTACAATTATAGAATTTCAAGATGGAAAAGGATTTCTTCACTTTAGCTCCATGTCTTTGAACCTACAAAACCTTGTTAGTCTAAAAAAAAAACACAATAAAAAGCACATTAGTGGTCAAATAAATCAAAGAAATTAAAGGGTATGTGCAGGACCATGATGGGCCAAAAAGTGGCAATATGATGGGTATGTGGTGACTACTTTTTTTTACCCAAAATTGATGAACCGAAAAGGGTTTTTAAAGGATATTCTCAGCTTTCCACCAATATAAATTATGCTTTACTTTGAATTTAAAAGGTAATTATTATTTATTTTCTATTTGAATTATGACTAATGTAATACCCCTCTTGTTACTGTTTAGATTTTTTTTTCTATGTTTTGATTTGGTACTTTGATACTGTGATGAGACTGTTATTGTTTAGTTTGGTTAGTAGACCTTGTTGTTTATGCCTATACATTTGAGGACATGGTTATTGATATGATATTGTGTTGGTGATATTAGTTTGATTTCAGTAACATTGCGATGCATTAATTTAGTAAATTATGTTATGATATGATTTGTTAGTTTAGAAATGATTAATTTATCGGTTATATTATATTGTTTGGATAGATGTGATGAAGGACAGTGTAGCACCACTCGTTCGTGGGTGCCCTGCTACGCTGCGATTCCTTCTCACAATACAATGCTTTGATTTTATATACGTATGCACATGTACACGACTTTGTTTGTATGCAGGGATTGCAGGTACATAGTCTCGATTCCACCTGCTTCGGCAGGACAGGGCGAGCACCAATAACCCAACGGCATAATGTTGAAACAGAGATGACTTGGAAGTCATCCCGTCCCATGTTGTCAAACCTGTCCCGATTGAATGGTATTGTGTGTTCTTGTAATTGTCCTTTCTGCAATTATTATTGTGTCGTGTGAGTGTCTTGTCGTATGTTATTCATGTTGGTATTTTATAAGTTGTGACTGATTCAATTAAATGATGGTAATAATTGTTTAGTATAATGTTAGATTAAATTGTATTTAAATATTTAAAAGTTTAGTTTAAAAGTCATGTATTTTATTATATGCTAATTAAATATTAAATTGTGTTTTGTTAATTTAATTAAATTATCTTGTTGAAGATAATTATAAAATAAATAAATTAAATAAATCAAATTATGTGCAAAGCAAGTAAAGCTTGCAAAAGCTGATTTAAAACAAAAAGTATTGAAGAATAGAAAAATAAATAAATAAAAGAATGGAAAAAATTTGTGTGAACGAAGGAGAATTGAGATTTGACTGAAAAGCTTGCTTTCAAAAATATAATTTCTTTTATTGTGGATTTTTGAGAGCTTTTGGAAGAAATTGGTAATATCTTTTATTTAATTGAAATTTTTGAGGGTTTTTACACACAGAAGATTATTGAAACAGAGTTGCACAAGAAAATGGTTATGTATTTTTGAATCTTTTGAAGTTTCGAAAAAGATATTCCCATTCTTTTGCTTGAAATATTTTGGAGAGAGTCTTCTGAATAAAGGTTGAGATTCGAATTCGAGCACGGTATTCTGGAGGGGAGATTTTGAGGCAGGAACGAGAAGCTCTACATAGAGGCCATCGGGATCAAACAAGCTTCATCAGATTCTCGAGAGCGCAGGACTCCAGGTTCCACCCTCTCCTCTTGATTTTTTTTGAATCTGTAAAAGAATAGAAATGTGTTTGAATCAAACCTTGCTTGTAGAAGAAAATCTTTCTAAGAATTAGATAAAAAAAAATGATTTCTCTGAGAAAAGAAAATAAATAAATAATTAGGTTTTCTTTATATGAAAATTCTTTTGAAGTCTGAAATCTTTTCTATTGCAAACAAACAGAAAGAAACTCCGTTGAATTTCATTTTAATATGCTCAATTTATCTCTATTTTTTCATTGTGGAAAAGATCAATCTTTCTATTTAATGGGATTTTTTGAAAAATTGTTTTCTCTTTGAGAATAATGAATTTGGGATTTTTGGAAATATTTTTATATATGAATGGAATTATTTGTTCCTCTATATCTTACTCTATTATATTTTATACATATATATATACAAGTAATATATATATTATATATATATTATATATATATATTATATATATATATATATATATTATATATATATTATATATATATTAGTATTTTTAAGTTATGCTAGTATTTGTCTATGCATTGGCCATACGTATCACGTTTTTCATAGAAGAGAATGAAATTTAATTTTCGGAATCGAATTATGTTTTTTTTAAAATTTAAATTATAAATTTTAAATGTGTAGGGGAGGGTTGAAGGGACAGCCGAAGCCGTACCCTCGTCCCTCACCCCCTGTCGTGGCTTCTACACACAGCTGTCAATAAGACTACTACAGGCAGTCAAAAAGGCCGACAACCTTTTCTTTATGGAGATTTAATTTAATTTTTGTTATATATATATATTGGTGTATATTTAATTTATTAAATATAATAATTATAATTTATCTTATTTAAAATGTAATTATAATTATTTTATTTAATATTATTTTAATTATATTTTAAAATGTAATTTTTGTATTTTATTTAAAGTGTTAAATAATATATATATATGAGGTATTATTTTATCATTTGTTATGTTGAACAAATAATTTAAACAGAAAATTAGCCTTATTCGTATTGTTGAATGGAGTTAAATTTGATGGTGCAAACTTGCAAAATATATTTCGAGTTTTCGTTTACGTTATGTTATCGTTTAGTGTTGTCTGTGTGGGAACCCTGTTGTCTTGCAACCCTTGTTCCAGAGGCATGTTTAATTTTGAATGTTATCCTCGTCTTGATTACACTTTTGGAGTTGAAACTTAATGGTTTTATGATGGAAGGGTTGTACGGGTTGTTGAATTTTGTTATGAATTATTGCGAGATGAGTTATGCCTCGCGTGGCTTGGTTTTGAGTTATGTGCTTTATCTGTTGAGTACAACCCTTGCCTAGATTTGTTTTATGTTAGGGGTCTTAGGGAGAGTGGCTCTTCGTGGGGGTTGGTGCCTCAGTTGGAGGAAGGGCCAGGAGATCCCATGAGAGCTATGTGATGACACTCTCCACTAGACACCCGTTTGCCTTGTTTCTTGTTGCCTCTGGAATTGTGTACTGAATTGTTGTTTTAGATTTATATGGAATCATGTTCTATTTATTGTTTCAGATTTATTTGGAATTGTATGTTGAATGTTGTATCAGTTCTTCTGGAAATGTCTTTTGGTTGTTGTACCAGTTCTTCTGGTTTTGTACTCTTATTGTTGATTCAGATTCTTGTGAAAATGATTTATGAATGTTCCTTGGTGACTTGTTTAATTTTTATTGCTTGGGTTAATTGTGATGAGTTTCATAGCTTTTTTTTATTATGTTGACTCGTGAATGTTGTTGGTTATGTCATTGTAATCTCTGAGTTTTTATTTGAGTTTGTACTTTGTTGTTCTCTTGGAGTCGGTCTTGACATTCATGGTCGGGATCTCTTCCTTGTCACCTCTGAGCACGGGGGTGAGTTATTCATAATTCACATGGTTGGGTGGAACATGCTCCACACCTGTTGGGTTCCCCATCAGCATTCTTTGTTTGCAGCATTCCATCAGTTGGATTTTTTTCCAGTGGATCATTTGTAATTCAAATATTATTGTACTTTGTATCATCCCACATGTATGGGAAATGTATTGTAACTCATTATTGAGAGCATGTAATCTTATGTTTATACGATGATGTAATAGTTAGGATCCTTTGTAACATTATTGGATGAGATTCTATATGATTTTAATATGGGATGTAGTGATACTTTCACTCTTGGTTTATGGATGTACTTGTATTAATGATTATTGTAATATAAATTGGTCAAGTTGTTTAATAATTATCTTTTACTTTTGTTTTAGTTGTGTTGCGCTGTGACCTCGCGTGCCCCAGAGAATGTAACACTTAGTTGTTAATGTGAAATGTAAATGTAATTAATGTTTGGATGCATGTTTACTTTATGTTATTTAAAAAAAAACCTTGTTTGCAATGTTTGTTCTCTGGGGTTTGCACGGCGGGCATTACAACTAAAGTCCTGATTGATAGGTTGATTGAAAAACATCTATAGCTTTCAAACGGTATCACATTTTTTAAATCCAAAACATGTGTCACATTCTATGCTTCACATACTATAGGATTAAAAAAAGAAAAATTGAATTTCATGAAGTTTTGACCAAGTTAAGTTGGTCAGACATACAAGTTTTTATATTTTTTAGAAGTTGTAATAAAAAATTCATAATTAATTATTCACTTGGAAAAAATTACAAAAAAATATTCATTACATCGGGACATGAGTCCTCTACTCATATCTAAAATCTTATAAAAAAATATTATCATTTTATTGTGGTTAGGGTGGTCAGACAGACACCTACTTCTTATTTTTTTCCGAAATTTAAGTACTATTGCATTTAAATTTCAATTTTTCACCAAATAGATTTTTTTTTTTAAACAAACCTAGTATTTTAGAAACTACATTCAATTTGCTACAAATTCTATTCATACATATTTTTCAAATAATATAGATAACTTATTCATTTTTTTACGTCAAGTTGCCTAACTCTAATTTTTTTGAATTTTTTGCCACTTAAGGGCTTATTTTTTCCATGATGATCCTGCACATACCCTAAATCACATGTCAAAAAAACAAGCATAAAATTTATTACCCTAGCTAGGCATCGCTGAACACGATAGCGTCACAATTTGAAGTATGGGCATCGCTTTGGTGAAAACGGGCATCACTCTGAGTAGAAATAGTGAGAAAAATAGCATCAAGATTTGGTCTGGCATCATTGCTCTCAGTAGTGTCATGGTTTGAAATTTTTTGACATCACTTTGGTGAAGTTTTGGCATCGTCATTTGAAATTTTTGATACCTATATATTAAATTAGTGTCGCCAAATTTAAATTAGCACTAGTGCATTTAATCAACATCATTGTTTCAAATTGAGATAGCATCGCTATATGGCGACGCTCTTCAATGTGTGTCGTTTGTGATTTGGGCGTCACTATATCTTGCAAAACAACAAACAAACAAAATTTTAGCTAAAAAATTGTTAACAATTTTCCCTCCTTCTAGCACTAGAATGTGAGATGAAGATTGTCAAGGTGGGTCGATTACACTTGATCCATGATGAATTGAAGCATAATCTACCCAAATGAACCTCAATCTACCAATAAAAGATCATTCAAATTGAGAAGTTAAACTAAGAATTTATACAAACTCAAAGTTACAAACTATGAAAACGGTTAAATTCCTACTCTAACCCATTTGAAACTTATCCTATTTTGGAATTGGTGTCATGTTGATGTTGAACAATGACCCTTTCCTAATCCTATGATCAGTGAGCTTGTTACAACTGATTCTATAAAAGAGAATTGATGAAACCATTGTGATAAATGGATGAAAACATAGTTTATGCCTATTTAAACATGATGCAAGATAAGTTAACATGATTTTATGCTATAAATGATCTAATTATGCAATTTCTAAGCTAATCTAAGCTAAAATATGGAAACCCTAATTCATATACAAACTAAGATGGATGCATGGAAGCCATTAATGGATGCTCTAAGCTATTATGCAACTAAAATGAACTAAAACAAGCTAAAAATGAGTAAAAGATGAGTGTGGATGCAAGTGAGTTCAACACCATAAGTTTGCAATTGAAAGATGGATCTATCTGTCTCCAAATAGTGACCCATTTATAGGAAAACAAATGAGAAATGGAGGGTTGAGATTAAAAAGATTAATCAACGGTCAAAGATGAAGGAGATAGGAGGCATGGATCATGGATTCTCATCAATGGATGAGAATGAATGATGGGATTTTAATCAAGGGATCACATTTGCTTCAAACAAACACACTTTTGACCTGCTCACATAGGTCAAAGGTGACATGTTCAAAAGGTTAAAGGTTAAAACTTGTTTAAGAAGCCAAGTGAAAATATCCCTTTTTCAAATGATGGAGGAATAAGAATATTCTTTAGAATATTCCTTTGGGTGAGGAAAAAGGCATTTTGCAAATTAAAAGAAAACTTAATTATGCAAAAAGGGGATAAGTAATATTCCCCTTTTTAGAGGAAAATTAGTTTAATTGCTAATTAAACAAGATTTAATCATGCAATTAGGGGATTAGAAAAATTAAAGGTGATTTTCATTAAATTAAATTTTTTAATGGAAGGGGGAAAGGTGAAATGATATTTAATTAAATAACTTACAGTTATTTAATTAAATAAGATGACTTAGGAAATTAAATTAAATTTATTTATTTATTTAATTTAATAGGATGAAATGTTAGCATGAAAGGGTGTGAATTAACTTGATTAAATTAATTAGGCTAATAGATGAAAATGATGCAATGAATTAAATAGCTAGGCTAATTTAATCAATTTTAAGTGAAATGAAGATGGGTTTAAAGAGGAATTGATGTTAGTTAGCCAATGTGATCCATCGGGACATTTTTCAATGTCTACAATAGGGTTTAGGGATTAGGGTTTAGGATATTGGGTATAGGGTTGAGGGTAGTGGGTTTAGGGTTGAGGGTTTAGGGTTTAGGGTACAAGGTTTAATGTAGGTTTTAGGATTTAATTATAAGGTTAAGTGTTGAGGGATAATGTTTAGGTTTTAGGGGTAATCTTTAGGTATAGGGTATAAGGATGAGGGTTGAGGGTGTGGGGTTTAGGGTTTAAGGTATAGGATTGAGGGTTGAGGGATAGTGTTCAAGGTTTCAAGGGTATAAGGTTAAGTGCATAAGGTATAGGGATTAGGGTTTAGGATATTGGTTATAGGGTTTATGGTAATAGGTTTAGGGATTAGGGTGTAGGGTACAAGGTTGGATGTAGGATTTAGGGTTTAAGTATAGGGTTGAGGGATAATGTTTAAGGTTTAGGGTATCAATTTGAGGTTTTAGGTTATAGGGATGAGGGATGAGGGTTTAGGGTTGAGGTTCTAAGGTATAGTGTTGAGGGATAGTGTTCAAGGTTAAGTGTATAGGGTATAGGGATTATGGTTTAGGATATTCGATATAGGGTTGAGGGTTGAGGGTTGAGGGTTGAGGGTTTAGGGTACAAGGTTGAATGTAGGGTTGAGGTTTTAAGTATAGGGTTGAGGGTTGAGGGTTGAGGGTATAAGGTTAAAGTGTATAGGGTATATGGATTAGGGTTTAGAATACTTGGTATAAGATTTAGGGTGTAGTGTTTAGGGTATAAGGTATAGGGTTAAGGGTTGAGAGTATATGGTTTAGGGTTTAAGTATATGGTTAAGGGATAATGTTCAAGGTATAAGGTTAATGGTATAGGTCATAGGGATGAGGGTTGAAGGTGTAGGATTTAGGGTTGAAGGTATAGGTTTGAGGTTTGAGTGATAGTGTTCAGGGTTGAGGGTATAGGGTTAAGTATATAAGGTATAAGCATTAGGATTTAGGATATTAGGTATATGGTATATGGATTAGGGTTTAGGATATTTGGTATAGGGTTGAGGGTATTGGGTATAGGGTTGAGGGTTTAGGTTACAACATTGAAGGGTCATCCCACAATAATGGGTTACACTTTTTGGCCAAACTTGACATTGAAATCAACATTTTTAGAGAAAACTTCACTTTCTGACACTTATAGTAGGTAAACTATTAGGAATTTGAAAATGATGTAAACTAGTGATTTGTGAGATTTTTTCTATAGATTTTAAATGTATTTTTTTTGAAAAAAATTGAAATTAAATTGTAATTTTTTTGTGTCTCCCTTGATAACTAGTTTTTAATAGTAATCAACATTTTTAAAAAGTGGTGTGTACTTCGGCAAGCATAAATTTTTTTCTACAAAGGATAAAACTATAATTATTTTGAATTTAGGTTGGTAACACAAGTATCTAGGGCTTTCATTTTGTTTCATAGACATTTTTTTCAATAATTTTCTTTTAATTAAGTTTTGAAGTCAAAAAATTTATAATTTAGACATAGGTGCACTTCGACACGCATAACTTTTTGGTATGTATTGAAATTCAATTTTTCTTTTTTTGTTAGAACGAGGACATCAATACCTAATGGATATATATTTTTCAATTTTTTTTTCCTCAAATTTACTATTTTTCCACAATGATTTTTCATCGAACTTGACATTCAGTGAAAAACCTATGTACAATAAAACTAAAAAATAAAATATAAAATAAAAACAAAATATATTAAATTTATAGTTGTTGGAAAGCACGTTTCGATCACTACAATCATCCAATTTGGTTTATCAATTTGACTCCATTTGCACCTCCTTCCCAAGCTTCGATAGTCAAAAAAATGCATAAATTTTGAAATGGTGGAGGGGAAGGTAAAAAAGGGGGTTCATTCGAACCCCCCTTATATGGTGCAAAAGGGGGTTCATTAGAAGGGAGGGGGCTAGAAGGGGAGGGTTCATTAGAAGGGGGGGTTCATTAGAAGGGGGGTGGTTCATTCGAACCCCCTTCATTAGAAGGGGTAAACCATTTCAATTTTTTTGATGAGAATTTCTAATTATTCTTCGTTCGAAAAATTGTAACCCACTATTGTGGGTTTACCCTGAATGTAGTGTTTAGGGTTTAAGTATAGGGTTGAGGGTTGATGGTTGAGGGTATAAGGTTAAGTGTATTAGGTATAGGCATTAGAGAGGGAAAGAGGTGAGATAGAGAGAGAGGAGGGATGGAGGAAGAGATTTGAGGGTTAAGTGTATAGGGTATAAGGATGAAGGTTGAGGGAATAGGGTTTATGGTTTAAGGTATAAGGTTGAAGGTATAAGGTTAAGTTTATAGGATATAGGGATTAGGGATTAGGATATTAAGTATAGGGTTGAGGGTATTGGGTTGAAGTTTTAAGGTTAAGTTTATAGGGTATAGGGATTAGGGTTTAGGAGAGAGAGAGAGAGACCTGAGAGAGGGTGAGGAGGTACATGAGGGAGAGACAAGAGAGAGAGAGAGAGAGAGAGTATTCTCTAGTTAGGGTGGGATGAAATGACTTGAGAGATGGGAAGGGGTGGGAGGAAGAGAGAGAGAGAGGATAGAGAGAGAGAGAGAGAGAGAGAGAGAGAGTCTCCCCAAGTTAGGTGGGAGGATAAGGTGGAAAGAGAGAGAGAGGGAGTGAGAGAGAGAGGGAGGGAGAGAGGGGGGGAGAGAGAGAGTTATTTAGTTAGGGTGGGAGGGAGAGACATGAGAGAGGGAGAGGGTGGGAGGAGAGAGGGAGTGGAAGAGAGGGAGAGAGAGAGAGAGATTTTAGTTAGGTGGGAGGGAGAGACATGAGAGGGAGAGGGGGCAGGAGAGAGACTCTGAGAGAGAGGGAGAGGGAGAGAGAGAGAGAGGGTGTGTGTGTGTGTGTGTGTGTGAGAGAGAGAGAGAGAGGAAGGAGGGAGAGGTAGAGATGGAGAGAGATAGAGAGAAGTATATAGGGAAGGAAAGATAAAGAGGGGGAGGAGGGAGGGAAATTTAGAGAGAGAGGTGATATGTAAAAAGAGATAATGAGGGAGGGAAGGAGGGAGAGAGAAGTTAGATATCGAGAATGAGAGAGAGGGAGAGAGAGGGGAGAAGGAAGGTGGAGAAATTGAGAGAGAGAGAGAGGAGGGAGGGAGAGGGAGTGAGGTAGAGAGGAATATGTTAGATAGAGAGAGGTAGAGAGAGGTGGGTGGGAGGAATGAAGAGATAGTGTGAGAGATAGGGAGGGAGAGAGCGAGGTGAGATAGAGAGAGAAATGTGATATAGAGAAAATTAGAGAGGGAAGGGAGAGAGAGAGAGGAAGGTGGAGAGATTGAGAGATAGGAGGGAGGTAGAGAGAAAGGTAGATATGGATAGGTTAGAGAGTAGAGAGGGAAGGTGTACGGGAAAAAGGAAGAGAGAGATAGATATGGATGAGGGTTGAGGATTGAGGGATAGTGTTTAGGATTCAAGATATAGGGTATAGGGTTATGGTTTAGAATATTGGGTATATGGTTGAGGGTATTGGGTTTAGGGTTGAGGGTTGACGATTTAGGGTTGAGGGAACAAGGTTGAATGAAGGGGTTTATGGTTAAATCATAGGGTTCATGCTTGTGGGTTTATTGTTCATGCATAATGTTTAGGGTTGAGGGTCAAGGTTAAGTGTACAAGGTATAGGGATTAGGGTTTAGGATATTGGGTTTATTTTATGGGGTAGAGGGTTGAGGGTATAAGGTATAGGGTTAAGGGTTGAGAGTGTAGAGTTTATGGTTTAAGTATAGGGTTGAGGGATAATGTTTAGGGTTTAGGTTATAAGGTAGAGGATATAGCATATAGGGATGAGGGTTGAGGGTGTAGGTTTTAGGGTTTAAGATATAGGATTGAGGGTTGAGGGTTGAGGGTACAAGGTTAGGTGTATAGGGTTGGTGGTATTGGGTTAAGGATTGAGGGTTTAGGGTACAAAATTGAATGTCAGGTTTATGGTCTAAGTTTATGGCTGAGGGATAATTTTTATGGTTTAGCTTATAAGGTTGAGGGTATAGGGTATAGGGATGAGGGTTGAGTGTGTATGGTTTAGGGTATAGGGATTATGATTTATGATATTTGGTATAGGGTTTGGGATATTGAGAAAGAGGGTGAAAGGGAGAGAGAGAGAGAGGGAGAAGTAGAGAGGGAAGGAGAGAGAGAGAGGTAATAGAGAGATAAGTAGAGAGTGAAGGAGGAAGGTGGAGAGATTGAGAGAGGAGAGAGGGAGAGAGAGGTAGAGATGGATAGGTTATTTAAAAGTAGAGAGGGAAGGTGGATGGGAGGAAGGAAGAGAGAAAGGGGGAGATAGAGAATATTAGAGAGGGAAGGAGGAAGGGAGGGGAAGAGAGAAATGAGACCCCATTTCATTGAGGCATAAACACATTAACAAGGTAGCACTTGTATGAAAAATGTCTCCAAGAAATGCAGTCTCACAGTGATGTACCTCATTTCTTTGAGACCCCATTTCTTTGAAGCATTTCTTCATACAATGAGCACTACCTTGTCAATGCTACCGCATTGACACATTGACAAGGTAGTACTCATTGTATAAAAAATGCCTCAAAGAAATGGGGTCCCACGATGATGAGCCCATTTCTTTGAGGAATTTTTTCATAAAATGAGTACTTCCTTGTTAATGCTACTGCATTAACACATTGACACTTGGTAGTGCTTTTTGTATGAAAAAATGCCTCAAAGAAATGGGGTCTCATGGTGATGTTTTGTCATAGAACAAGGACCACCTTGTCAATGCTACCACATTGATGTATTGACAAGGTAGTGCCCATTGTATGAAAAAATGCCTCAAAGAAATGGGGTCTTACAGTTATGTACATCACCATGAGACTCCATTTCTTTGAGGCATTTTTTCATACAATGAGCACTACCTTGTCAAAGCTACCACATTCACGCATTGACAAGGTAGTGAGCTTAGTGTTCATTATATGCAAAATTCCTCAAAGAAGTGGGGTCCCAATTTGAGGCATTTTTCATACAACAAGCACTAACTTGAATCGCCATGTACATCATCGTGAGACCCCATTTCTTAGACCCATTTTTTCAAATAGCCCACTAGGTTGGCAAGCTAGTGGGCCCACTAGCTTGCCAATTTGGTGAAATTTACAAGGTAATTTGGGTTGTTTGAAAAATTAGGTCCAAGAAATGGGGTCTCCTGGTGATGTAAATCACCAGGAGACCCATTTTCTTAGACCCATTTTTTCAAACAACCCACTAGGTTGCCAATTTCACCAAATTGGTGCTGCGGGCCCATTGTTACCAGGTCAATTGGGCTGGTACCCACTAGTTTGCCAATTCAAAGTGAAATTGGGAACGAGTGGCTATTTGAGGGCCGGGGACTCCGATGATGTAAATCACCGGGAGAACCCATTTCTTGGACCCATTTTTCAAAAAGCCGTTAGACTACATTGCCAATTTACAATTGGTAAGCTAGTGGAAAAAAATGGATCCAAGAAATGGGATACATCACCGAGAGACTCCATTTCTTGGACCCATTTTTTCAAATAAGAGAAGTTAGGTTGTCAATTTCATTTAATTGGCAAGAACTAGCTTTCCAATTCGATGAAATTGGCAACCTGACATGGCTTGTTTGAAAAAAGGGGTCGATTACATAACCGAGAGACCCCATTTCTTGGACCCATTTTTTCAAATAGGAAAAGTTAGGTTGCCAATTTCACTTAATTAGAAAGCTAGTGGGCAAACTAGCTTTCCAATTCAGTGAAATTGGCAACCTAACTTGGCCTATTTGAAAAAATGGGTCCAAGAAATGGGGTCTCCTGGTGATTGTTTCAAACAGGCCAATTTAGGTTGCCAAATTCACTGAATTGGAAAGCTAATGGGCCCACTAGCTTTCCAATTTAGTGAAATTAGAAAACTAACTTGGCCTATCTAAAAAAATGGGTCCATTATTTCAAACAGGACACTACATTGCTAACTTGGCATGTTTTAAAAAATGGGTCCAAGAAATGGGGTCTCCTAGCCCACTATGTTGCCCACTAGCCCACTAGCTTGAAAAATCGATGAAATTGGAAACATGGTGACCTATTTGAAACAATGGTTCCAAGAAATGGGGTCTCCCAGTGATGTAAATCACTAGGAGACACCATTTCTTGGACACATTTTTTCAAACAAGCCAAGTTAGGTTGCCAATTCAGTGAAATTGGAAACCTAGTTACCCATTTGAAAAAATGGTTCCAAGAAATGGGGCCTCTCAGTACCCCATTTCTTGGACCCATTTTTTTCAAATAGGCCAAGTTAGGTTGCCAATTTCACTAAATTGGCAAGCTAGTGGGCCTACTAGCTTGAAAAAATGGGTCCAAGAAATGGGTCTTCTGGTGATGTACACCAGCATGAGACCCCATTTCTTTGAGGTATTTTTTGATACAATGTGCACTACCTTATCAATGCTACCACATTGACGCATTGACAAGGTAGTGCTTGTTGTATGAAAAAATGAAAATGCCTCAAAGAAATGGGGTCTCACGTGATGTTCATTTCTTGAGGCATTTTCATACAATGAGCACTAAGCACACTACCTTGTCTATCTGACCCACATTAATGAGTAGTGTGACTTAGGTGCTTTCGTTGTGGCGGCATCTTCATAGAATGGGAGTCACGAACAATGATCGCTAGAAGCTCACTGCAGCGATAATGAAGTCGATTAATGGTAACATTGACAAGGTAGTGCTTGTTGTATGAAAAAGTGCCTCAAAGAAATGGGGTCTCACAGTGATGTACATCATCATGAGACCCCATTTCTTTGAGGCGTTTTTCCATACAATGAAGGTTTAGGGTACAATATTGAATGTAGGGTTTAGATTTTGTTCAGGGTATAGAGAAAAGGAGGAAGGTGGAGAGATTGAGAGAGAGAGAAATTGAGAGAGAGAGATAAGGAGGGAGGGAGGAAGGGAGAGAGAGGTAGATAGGGATAGGTTAGATAGAGAGTAGAGAGGGAAAGAACGGAGGGAAAGGGGAGATGGATAATATTAGAGAGGGAAGGAGGGAGGGATGGAGAGAGAATGGTGCTTGATAGAGATTAGAGAGGGAAGGAGAGAGTGAGAGAGAAAGATAGGAGAGAGAGAGAGGAGGAAGGTGGGGATATTGAGAGAGAGGGGGAGAGAAGGAAGAGGGGAGGAGGGAGGGAGAGGTAGAGATGGAGAGAGGGATATAGAGAGAAGTATATAGGGAAGGAGAGATAGTGAGGGAGAAGTAGATAGAGAGAATGGTGATAAAGAGTAGAGAGGAAAGAAGAGAGTGAGAGAAAGATGGAGAGAGAGGGGAGGATGGTTAGGAGATTGAGAGAGGGAGAGACTAGGAGAGAGAGGGACAGAAAGGGAAGGAGGGAGGGAGATGTAGAGATTGAGAGAAAGAGATAGAGATAAGTATATATAGGGAAGGAGAGATATATAAGGGGGAGGAGGGAGGGAGAACTAGAGAGATAGATATAGAGAGAGGAGGGAGTGAAATGCAATTGAGATAATGAGAGATGGAGAGAAGGGGGAAGGAGGAATGTGGAGAGATGAAGAGTGAGGAGGGAGAGAGAGAGAGTGAGGTAGAGAGGGAGGAATAAGGAATGTGGATAGATTAAGAGAGAGGAGGGAGGGAGAGAGAGAGAGTGAGGTAGAGAGGGATAGGTTAGATAGAGAGAAGTAGAGAGGGGAAGGTGGGTGGGAGGAAGGAAGAGAGACCTGTGATATATATAGAGAGAGAATTAAAGAGGTAAGGAGGGAGGGAGGGAGAGATATTGGTGAGATAGAGAGAAGTATGTAGGGAAGGAGAGAGAGAGAGAGAGAGGAGGAATTTGGGAGATTGATAGAGGGAGAGAGAGGGAAGGAGGGAGGTAGAGGGAGATATGGAGAGAGAGATAGAGAAGTATATAGGGAATAAGAGATAAATAAGAAGAATTAGAGAGAGAGAGAGAGGGAGAGAGTGGGAGAGAGAGATAATGATGAGATAAAGAATAGAGAGGGAAGGATAGAGTTAGAGATAAAGATGGGGGAGGGAGGGAGAGAGTGTGAGAGAGAGAAACACAAAGTGAAGGAGTAATGTTGGTAGATTGAGAGGGAGAGAGGGAGGGAGAGAGGGAATGAGAGAGAGGAAATGTGGGAACGAGAGGTAGTGATGGAGAGAGATATCTAGAGAGAAGTATATAAGGAGAGATAGAGAGGGGGAGGAGGGAGGGATGAGTAGAGAGAGAGGGAAAGGTAGGGAGGGAGAGAGAGATCAGATAGAGAGAGAGGTATGGAGAGAGATAGAGAGAAGTAGAAAGGGAAGGAGGGAGGGACAGAGGGAGAGAGAAGTGTGATAGAGAGGATGAGAGAGAGATAGGGGAAGGAGGGAGGAGAGATTAAGAGAGAGAAGGGAGGGTGAGAGATAGGAAGAGAGGGATAGGTTAGATAAAAATAAGTAGAGAGGGAAGGTGGGTGGGATTCAGGAAGAGAGAGAGGGAAGGAGGAAGGTGGAGAGATTGTGAGAGAGAGAGGAGGGAGGGAGAGAGAGGTAGAGGGATAGGTTAGTTAGGGTGAAGAAGAGATGGAATGTGGATGGGAGGAAGAGAGAGGGAGATAGAGATGGTGAGATAGAGAAAATTAGAGAGGGAAGGAGGGAAGGAGGAATAGAGGGAGGGATGGAGGGAGAGAGAGAGGTCTAGAGCATAATGGATATTAAACAATGAGTGAGTGAGAAAATAACTTCTATCTATCTCACATCTTTCTCTCCCTCCATCCCTCCCTCTATTCCTCCTTCCCTCCTTAAACAATGAGTGAGAAAATTAGAGAGGGAAGGAGGGAAGGAGAGTGTGTGAGAGAGGTCTAGAGCATAATGGATATCAAACAATGAGTGAGATAGAGTGAGAAAGATGATACAACTTGTTGATTACTAAAATTTGACCTCCTGATTACTGATATTTGACATGTTGATTACTAAAATTTGGCTATCTAAAAAATTGTAAGGTCTTCAAAAAACTAGAATTTGAATTATAACTCCTAGAGATCTGAAACCACTCTCAAACATCCTGAAACTATATACATGAAATATAACTTAAAGTATAAGAAAGTAAATTTCCATATGTAATGTTTATTTCATGTATATAGTTTCCATGAAAGATAACAAGAAAAAGAGAAGAAAAAAATTCAATGTAGACCAAAATGTGAGCGCATTATAATGCTCTCACATTTTGGAAATGTTTTTTTTATTTCAAAAAATGCACAGTTTTTTAACTCAAAAATGCATTCATTTTTTGAAATGTAAACTATAACATGAGCACGTTATAATGCACTCACATTATGGCTTGGTAATGACCGAGCCTAGGTTTGGTCACTACCAACCCATAATGTGAGTGCATTTACTATAATGCGCTCGAGTTTTTGCTATTTCGGGATGAAAAAGTAAATTGGCCACTTTTTGGCCCCCCATTTTTTTAAACTTACCCTAGCTAAACAATTATAGACATTGTTGTTTCAAATAAAATGTTCACAGTTCATAACGAAATGATGTCATTTGTAGAAAAACATTCGCTATATACAATAGTACAATGTTATTTATAGCTAGATACAACTATAGTTTATAACATAAGATCTTTTACAATGAAACAATCATGGTTTACATTCATTCAATATTGTTTGCAGCTAAATAGTTACAACTTATAAAGAAATGATGCAATTTTCAATAGTTTATAGTTACAGCTCGAGGTTTTCCTTGCCTTGATGTTCCAAGCTTAACCATTTGAACATAAACTTCCATATAAAAGACTACCCAATGAAGTTGATTTTACTTTTGAAAAGTATTTAAATGAATTTGTATGGCATGCTATCCATTTTATCAACAAATATTTAAAAAGTAAGGTTCACAATAAATAAATAAATCATTTTAAATCTCAGATTGATAACCCTTGTTCATAGTTAACATACTATATTTTTTTCATTCAAAGAAAAACTCACAGTTGATGACTATGGCTTAATTCAAGGTGGCTGAGGCTGTAGCCTTAACACCTACCCTCAGCCATGAGGTAATCTTCCAAAGAATTTTAGGAATCATTCATGGTAAACAATAGACTACACTACCACACATGCAAAAAATTAAGGGAGTGGATGCACCATTTGGCCTTTGTCCATTATGGACTAGGCAACAAAAATCATATTATCTCAGCTTCAAAATGGGGTTCTTGACATAACACATGAAATAAGAGAAACCCATATTACAGTGTTTGCATCATAAGCCCACCAAGTCACTCTTGGTGACAGAAAAACAAGAACATTAGGGTTTCCATTCACTTCTAGGATTGAAGGGATGGCTTCACTTTTTTGGCGACCATCAAATTATATCAATAACAATAAAATAAAAATTAAATCAAATTTCTTACAATGCAAGATTTGGCCTACCATTAAGAGGGTGGTGACAACATATACACATAGTGCTCCATTCACAAGCCTATCGGGTTTTCCTAATAGCCAAGTCAAGAGCTTTCTAATCAATATACATGTATCCTATGCACAAAACCGATGACACAAGTCTTACATGGTATATCACAGTCAGTCATTCGAACCATGATCGTTACATGCATTCACCAAACCGTGCATAGAAATAATAGAGCCATACTATAAAATATACAACTCATATAAAATGCACTAGAATCTCAATGATAAAGCTTTATTCAAACAATGAAATTTCCATGACAACGATTTGATCAAGCATAGAAGATAGAATTTCTATAAATTGAAATGAAAAGCAACATTCTTAATGAAAAGAACACCAAGTATCTTTGTAATCGATGATTTCTTCGGCTTTCTCCCACTATGTTTAGTCGAACAACCCCTTCACTGTGAGATGGTGCCGATGATATATTCTAGAATAGCAACTTTTCCCCATTTTTCTCTACCCTCCACTAAGGGACATCTTCGAATGGTAATCAACATTGATTATTGCCGCCCCTCTCCTGATTTGAATATCACCTTAATGTTTTAGGGAGGCCATGATCTTTGTGGGTTTCCTCATGATTTTCATTTTGAATTCAACTAGTCCGATATGGGTAAATTAGTTATCGAATTTAATTCATAAGGAATATAAATATGTATATATATATATATATATATATATATATATATATATATATATATATATATATATATATATATATATTAGTATGGCATTCATTCACATTCGATTAAAATTATTCATCGGTTTATATGTATGTATTCGTACATATATACATACTCGTGTGTGTGTGTGTGTGTGTGTGTATATATGTATGTATGTATACATTATTCATCTGAAGAGGTTTATGGGTTCTGAATGCCAACATTAAATTAAATAAAGAGCTTTTATTTCATTTTAAGCATCACTATATATATATGAACAAAAAGGGACTTTTACATAATTTCATATAATGAAATTCTTAACCTTTTTAATCATTCTTTAAAATATGTACTTTCATTTTCTTCCAAATTCTCAAAACACAGAATTTAAGTAAACAATTTAGACTTGAATTCTTGAGTCTTCTTTTTATACAATCCATTCATTTGCAATCACTGGGACAATTCAAATCATGCAATTATGTTCTATATTTGCAAGAAGTTTCAAATGTAATTCATCAACCCATTTGTAGTGTGTGCACCTAGATTCTATCTTGCTTACCATTTGATCTAGCTAAACAATCCTACTTCAACCTTGTTCTCATCCTTCAACCTATCATCCTGCAACTACACACACTTGCACTTGTCAAGATTCATCAGTAACATTCAAATCGTAATAATATACGAGATAATACAAAAAAAATCCTATAGTCAACAATGGTCAACTTTTTTCAATCTTTTCAAAAATATCAAATTTTCCAAGTGCTCAACTTATTGAATTTTCCAAACAATTCAATTTATCATATTATAGTTAAAAATGCAATAAATTTGGGTTATGACAACACTCAAGAACAAAGGCTTGTATAGAGTTACAATGGGCACTGAAAAGGAACCAAATGTTGCCAAGGACAAGAAAAATTTGTTCAATAAGTGTGACCAATCCTTTGGATTCTTTTGTTTATGTCTTTCAAAAGAACTTCCATTTCATGTGGAGGCATTGAAAGCCCCATATGAAGTATGGTCAACTCTTGAAAAATTATTTGGGAAAGTTGATGATATTAAAGGCCATGAGCTAGAAAATGAATTAATTAGATTAATTCCAAGTAATTACCCAACATTACAAGAATATTTCACCAAATTTAAATCACTTCACCAACATCTTAAGGAATGTGGAATTGAGAAGAAAGATAATCAAATCATCTTGTCAACTCTTTCCAAGTTGGGATCTTCTTATTTTGTTTTTGTGTTAATATTCTACTCTACAAAAAGGGCTTTGGGTTCTAATTGTTCTATGCCAAATATAGATGACTTTATTGATGATTTTATCAGAGAACAAGATAAACTCATCCAGATGGAGGTCATAGTATCCTACAAGCCACATGCTTTACTATCAGAAGTGTAAAATCTGAAGGATTGACAAACAAAAATGAAGAAAGAAAAGATAAGGAAATACAAGGGGGGAAATCACAGAAGGAGGAAAATATTAAGAAATATGTCAAGTGTTTCTTTTGTAAGAAATTGGGGCATAATGCACTTGACAAGAAATAAATAAATGATCTTACTCAAATCATTGAGGAAAGTAAGATTGTAAATTATGGATCTTCATCATCTATAGACACTAGAAAGGAAAAAGAGAAATCTAAAGGACATGTTCTCTAAGTGATTGCAAGATCTATTGTATTACTTCTCTTGTTTTGTAAAATTTCTATTATTACTCTCTTTTGAAGGAAAGTTTTTTCCCATTGGGCTTTCTATATTTCTCTACTTTATTTGAGAGTTTGCATTATAAATGAGTACCTTATCAGGCCTTGTTGTTGGGACTCAAATTTGCATTGATTTTTGTGCACACCTAAGTTATGCTTAAGGGGGTATGATAGTGTATAGTTTTAATCATACACTTAGGTAGTAATTATGGAGACAGTATGACTCATTGGCATTCTTGACATCGATTCCTCATGAGCTGCCAGCTATTTTGGAGACTAGAAAGGTGTCGATACACTTCAACACCTCATTCTTGATAATCTCCTTTATATGTATGTCCCTGACTTTTTAATATATCAAGTTAGTTTTGTGTGAATTCACAGACTTTGTGCTTGTTATCTATCTTTGTGTTTTATGGGTTTCTTCAAATAACTTCCCATGTAATTTGATAGAGGTTACTCAAAAAACCTTATGAATAATAAAGTACTATCGTACAAATATTACAATAGAAAATAACACAACATAAAAAATGGAAGTCACTCCACATAAAAAAAAAATGCCTAAAAACTGGCAAACAAACAGAATAAAATGTAAATTTATCTAATTAGCTCCAATACAACCGTTGAATGAGATTTTTTTTTATATCAAAGGGAGAAAATCCTATAAATTCTAAAATTAATGGGTTTTCATTCACTAATAGCCATACCTAATGTTTTCATCCTCAGATACAAGATTTAACCTCAAATTTTAAGATATAATGGACAAATATTATTGAATAAAAGTTATGAAGATGTAGTGCCCCTCCACGATTCACCCTTTCATGATTTTGATTTATTTTGGTTGAGTTGTTTGAATTAAATTGGTTTAATAATGTTGTTTATTTTTGTAAAAAATCAAAAAAATTATTAAATAAATATATATGTTGCTCTTGGATAATTAAATTATTAAATTATTAAGTTATAAAGCGATTTTATAATTAAATATAAAGATGGTTATTATTTAATGTTGAGTTTTATTAATAAGTAAAATGTGGAAAAATATTAATATGAAATAAAATATTGAGTGGCATGAGATAATGGAGAATTAGTTAAAACATGTGAAAAAGATAGAAAGGTTTTCAAATTTTGGAAAAACAAGGATCTGTGGAGGGATTCTGAATAAACTGATAATGTAACTTCCGTAGGGTTTGCAGATCTTGGTAATTTCTTGTTAAGAATGGATGTACCGATGGGTAGAGCGGGAAAAACTACGTGGTTGCATGATGTATTAGGAGACAACTTGGGCATAAACACAGTGTCGATAGACAGGGATGGCGGTAGCAGTGAGACAACAATCTTCTCTAGCATAATGGTATGTGTGACAGCCGAGTATAAGGTGTTGTTGCAAGGTATGTGCATTGCCTCCTAGATGCTTGTAATTCGAATATGGCCATTCCATTTTATAGACTACCGTTTTCATGCATGGAGATCGATACTTTTTACTGTGGTTTCATTTCAATGTTTATTTATATAACTGGCATTCAATGGAGAATTAAATGAATGGTCTTCCATATTATTATTGTGTGCTTAATATTCAATTAGGTATGTCCTCATATAAGTCAATAAATCTATAACTTGATTGGTATTTCGATTCTTCTTTCATTGGTTATCATTAGCCTATTGTTTATGCTTGGCCTTTGATGCTGAGTGGGTTGACTTTCATCCCTATAATATATATATTTAATTTTGTATGTTTGCATTGCGTTCCTTTGGTAACGGTAAAAAATGACTTCATCACTATGTATACTCTTGGGAACTTATGTATGAAATTTTTTGGATATGCTTTATGTTAGTTATTCAAGCTTTCTGTTGATTTTGATGAACATGCATTAGGAATGGTATTCGGTGCTTTTCTCTCCCTATTGTCTCATCTCTACCCAGCGCCTCGGGTTGCCCAACGTCTCCTTAAATGCTTCATGGTGCGATTTTGTATGTTGTCTGGGTGTTGATTTGAAACCCATATCATGGTTGTGGCTTATGTTGCATTTTCTTGAAAGTTTCTTAAGCCAATTGAAGCCTCTTGGTGCAATACTTTCCTCTCACAGCCATGCGCCCCTCATTCTCTTGGTCACTACTTGCAGTTCTTTCTGCTCATGCCCTTGATTTGTTTGTATTTCATATGATGGTCGATGTCTTCATTTATTTACCTTGTGAAATGCATAGAAAAAGAGTGCAACCCAATGCTAGGTGGATTGAGGGACTAAGTGAAACCAATAAATAAGCTTGCAAATCGACAACCCTGTGATTAGAATCCGATGATCCCTGTTTGCGGAAAATTTGATACCTATATATTATGTTCATATCGATGAATCTACTTTATGACTAATATTCGAATTATCCTGTGGGGTATTCGATTCACTCTAATTCGATGTATTTGTGTGGTATTGACTTTTGCCTCCTCTCATTTGATTTTAGTAGGTCAATGCATTCGCTGTTAAATTAGGAGTATGTGTGTTATGTGACATATAGAAGTCCATTGTTTATGCTAATGTCTAGAGTTAATAGCGATGAATATAATTATGTCTGACCTTTGATTTTGTGTAGGGCGTATCACCCTAAAAGTTTGTGGTTTTAATCAATAGGGGTCGACATTTGATTTATAAACTACTGATTCAATATCAAAGGTATTTGATTTTTCCTTCAGTTGTCAATGATTCAGTCTGTGCCATTATCTCAATCAATCGATCCACCATGTGTTCCTTCAAAGACCATTTGCTTTGTAATGAACAATTATGTGATTACTCTATCAGACTTATCTTCATCATTGATTCTCGTCCTTGGATTTTCCTTTTGATTTATGCATAGATACTCTGTGTCTTATTGCCTTCATGTTAAGCAACCGTATTATGCCATCTAGAATTTTCCATTTACTCTTGATTTGCAAACATCTTCATTTCTTTGTCTTGTTAGAAATCTTATTTAAGCCATTTCTCTTAGTTAGATTTATACCTTATGCGATTATTGTCCTTGCTTTATTAGCATTTACTTGTTGAGCCTCATTTAAATATATAAGATTAGAGGAAATGAGGTAGTTCCAAAAAAAATTGTATCTTTTAGAACAAGTTCTCTTGTTACAACATTGGAGTTCACTAATATAGACATGCTTGCAGATCGATACCCATCATGGTGTCTCATTTGAGGAATATTTTATTTGTTTTTCATTCCATAGCTAGCAATAGCATTTTCTTGCTATTCGTTGGGAGTGACTTTAGCTTGATATTCGATAATTCAATGTAGGTATGTATGTATGTATGTATGTATGTGTATTTATTTATTTATGTATGTTTAGAGAAGTTGCTATATTTGATCTGTGAAACCATCCTTTTATAGTATGTATATTTATATACTTATATATTCCTATATGTATATGTATAAATGTGTATCTCTATGGGAATTAATTGATTTGAAGATGGTGAATTTTGGGAATCAAATAAGTGAAATATGGATAATTAAAAGATTGGATTAAGTAAATTGGGTTAGGTTATCTTTGCTTAAATTATTGAATGTTAATCTCTTTCATAATTGTTTCATAAGGCCATTGAGAAATTAGTTATTGAATATTTGATGAGTTAGAATTTCAATTATTAAGTAGTCTTTAGTTATGTTTTATAAAAGAAAGGTAATTTGATTGTGGGACAATAATTTGTTGATAAATCTTATATTGTGAGTTGCAATCGAATATATAAGGGTTATAGCTAAGGTATGTTAGTGAGAAAGTGAGAATGTTCTTAATGAGTTATTATTATTAGTATTGACTATAGAAGTATCAATTATGATTGATTAAGTCATTCTTTAATATGATTGGTTATATTGTTGAATTGATTGTTATATCAAGTAATGTGTTGATTAGTGGAGTGTGGGTGAATTTGGTTATTGTTCGAAATGGAAGTAATGATTTATCTATGGAGTATTTATGTTTGTGATGCAAGGACCACTTGAATTGAATACCATGTCGTTTATGGGAAGTTAGGGGTGAATTTGATAATTGTTTGAAAGTGGGTGTTATTGCATAGTGTGAGTTCATAATTGAAATGTTTATTTGTTGTTCTTCTAGTTTGAGGTGTTGAATTAGTAAAATGAGAAGCTTTTGATTACTACGGTTGATGATCCCCTTGATGACGTTATTTCCACTCTTTTTTTCATATGGTTGATGGTGAGTGTTATTTGTAAATAGTCTATTCATGATCATGATATTGTCATTTCTTCGATGAGGAGTTATTGTGCATAATGGTTAGTTGGACTTCCAGAGGTTGAGGAGATATTTTTCTTTATGATTGGCTTTTCATGTTGGTTCTTTGTGAACATTTGATTCTATACTTGATTTATGATTATGTGGGTTTTGGCCTTGCACTGTGGAATTGTTAACTATGGAGACTTTGTGCAAGTTGGTGCATGCCTCGATTTATGTGATAGTTCATGTGACTCTATATGTTGTTCAAGTTGGCTTACCCAGTTAGTGGACTGTAGAGTCTTTTATTTCTAGTAGGGGGAGTGGCTCTCAATGGGGTTTGAGACCCAAAGTGGTGCCAAGGTAACTCATTGAGAGTTTCTTTAATCCATCGATAACTTAAAATGAATTAGGGGGTTGGATAGTTCACATTAATCTAGATAATTGAAACCTCACTCATGGCTCAAGTGCTCATTTAGGCTTGAGATGAGTGGGAAGGCCTGGAATGGCAAAGATCAACTTCCTTTTCTTCTTGAAAGGTATGTTGATCCCGTATGAGTTAGAATGGGGGTTGGAGATCGGTTGAGGTTGCCAGGGTAACCCAGGATGGGGGTCAGGAACCTAGGAAGATCTGCATTGGGTAACCCATATCAAGTTGTGTGATGACACTCTTCCCTATAGTAACCTTGTATGTCTTGTTTGTTTTCCCCTTTTTTTTCATGTACCTCTGGAAGCAGTGTCACTATTATGATTTTTTTTGTTGCACCTTGTGTGTTGGAGTCCTGCTGGCCTTTGTCTGCTTGACTGCTTGTGTAGTGGGTCCTTATTGTCATCTCCTAGCACAGGGGGTGGACATTAGGGTTCCAAATGGTCGAGTGAAACGTGTTATGCACTCCATTGGGTTCCTAGTTGATGTTCATGAGCATGGATGTTGTACCTCATGAAGAGATTATAGTTCTTGTACCATACTTGAAGATAGTGTTGATGTTCTATAATGTAATCATTTCAGTTGTATCTTATCATGTAGTTGATGTATCCCTTTCGTGGTTATAAGGGAGGCTAGATGTAAACTTGTAAACAATGTAACGATCTACCCCATGTATGGGGAGTTGTATATGTATTCATTGGTTTGCATTTTATACTCTTGATGGTGTTGTGTTTGTGGAAATATATAAATTCAATTCTTTTAATGCAGTGGTTGTAAACGAACTCTTGTTATTAGTTACTTTGTGATGTATGTCTTAATGCAATCATGATACCCTAAAGGACATAGTTAGTGGTTAAATATGTGAGTTTTACATTCCATGCAATTGATAGTAAGATCTATATGTTGAATCACTTAAAAAAAAATGAGCCATAAATGTTAGTTAGTTGTGTTGTCCTTTGGGGTTTCATGGTGGAGCATTACAAAAGAATACAATTTAAAGGATTCATAGGTAAGTTTGGTACCCCTAACCCATGCCCTTTTCTTGGTAAAATAAAATAATTTCAAATTCCATTTTCCTTCATTAACAATTTACTAACATCATATTGTAACCTCCTTTACAGTTTTTCATTATCTTCAAATCATAACTCCTAACTTGATGTGGAATCTACTAAAATTAGTTTGAGGAATTTTACAAGAGATGTGAAAACCCAACACCTCATATTAAAAAATAATTCTAGTTATTTAGTATGAATGGACCATTAATTTGAAAAATAGTAGAGCAATAAAGTGCATTACATATCAAAAGATTTCATGAAATATCAAAAGCATAAAAGATTAATATATTAAATTTTTCAAGATGTATATTGCATTGTAACACAATTGTATTTTTAAAGCCTTTCAATTTTCCTATAAAAACTACCTATGAGAATAACTTCCCAACAAACTTTATTCACTAATAATTAACTAACATTATTTATTTATATTACTAAACTAACCTATTCATGTAATACTTTCCAACATTCCCCCTTTTATTACATTAATTCAAAAAAGGATGAAAAGTTGTAGGAGTTGATCATAATAACCCTTTTGGAGACTTTGATGAATCACCTTCACCAATCATCCTTACTCACTTTGAAGAAACACAAAACTAGCTCCATCAATGAATATTCTAACTATAAAACCTACAAAAATTTGTACTACATGAGAGAACATAAATTTTCCCCATCCTTCTTACACAATGAGAGAACAACTTTCCTTTGAAATTCCACATCTCCTCTAAGTGTGTCAAATATCTCTTCTCATGCTACACATGAGAGACAAAATCTCCCACAAGAGTCAACGTTTCCTTAGAGTGTGTCAATATCCATCCTCTAGTGTTGTGAAAACAATTCCTCCTTTTATATTTAAAAGAACATAAAAAAAGTAGATACATTAAATGCATCCATAAAATATTTCAATATACCAAGTCCCCCTCACTCCATGAAGGGACACAAATATAAAGTGGTGCTTCTCATGTAGACACCTAAAAATGTCCTAAGCATATCACACATCTTGATTTAACTTGCTAACATCATTTCCTTAATTATTGACCTAATTCCTCTAATTAATTAAATGATATGCAATTATTTAGTTAAATTCACTTTATTCTCCTATTAATTGAATAATTCAAGTTATTTGATTAATTCATCATTTTCATTATAATAATCCCTCCTTGATTAAACAATTCTTAATTATTTAATTAAAGATCTTAATTCTTCCAACTTGCATAATTAAATGATTTTCATAAATTGTTAAAACTAAGTAATTTTCCTTTAATCCTCCCACTTGCAAAAAGAATATTCTTAAGGAATATTCCCTTTTCAAATTCAAATTCTTCCCTCCAATTCAAAATATCTCTCCAACATGTTTCCATCAATTAAGAGATATTGTTGAGCATCTTATGGATTATGAACCCTTGATTAATCCTAGATCCACATCTCAATGAATTATGAACCATTGATTAATTTATTGATCTACACTCACCTCCTTAATCTTCTTTCATCCGTTGATCATCATTTTCAATCTTGACCATTGATCAAAATTCCTAAACTCTATAAATACCATGCCTTTTTAACATCAAATCATTCAAATCCTCATAAGCATCCTTACTCTAAAATTCTTGACTCATTTTTTGAGCATTTTAGAGAATATTTTGTGAATCAACCATCATCAACAAGCTTTTGCAACATGGATAATGCATAAAACTAAGAAATCCACATCAACACCATAATTATGAATCAATCCACAATGGGATTGAGAGGTTTGTACATTAGTTAGATTCAACTACTTTAAATTCTATCTTTAATGCTTTTGATTGAGTCTCTTAATGTTGTTAATTGAATTTCATTTAGTATGGCTTCCATTTGATCATTATCTTGTTTGATTTTAGTTCAATTATGTTGTTGTTTGATCATCTAAGCTAACCATCTAACATTTTGGCATGCCTGATGGGACCCATGTCTTTGTTCTAATCTTTTTTTGAGTCTCTCTTAGATTGCAGGTTATAAAAATAATGTAGTGCTTCTACAAAGATATTTTGATGCTTGTGTTAAAGATCAATGCTTATACATCACAAATATTGACACTTCTATTTATTATAGTACTTTTATCCTAATTCTTCTTCCTTTTCTTGTAGGAACAATATGACAATTTTTTCAAAGGTTGATGCTTCTACAAAATTGTGGCACTTATGCAAGTCAATAATGTGACACCTTTTTCCTATCGTGGCATTTGTGTTCTGACTTTTCATTTTCTATTTGTAGGTACAACATGATGCATTTGTCAAATTTTGATGCTTCTGTAGAAGTTCAACACTTCTACAATCAATAGTGCAACATATTTTTGTACAACAGTGTGATGCTTCTACACAACAATGTGGCACTTTTGTTAGGTATAGCAATGACTTAATTTTTTAGGGTTTAATTTGATTTCAATTCCAATTTTTGGCTAACCCTAACAATTTGTTGTTTCTCTAATTTTCTATGTTGAGACTAATAGTTTGCAACATCTTGGGAATTAGTGGGAGAAGATGAAAAATCAAAGAAAAACTACTAATGGTGTTGGTTTTATAGTTTTTCAATTAATATAGGATTCACATTTCATTTTATTTCTTTAAAATGAACCCTACAATCTTCACATTTCATTTTGGTGTAAAAAATGAACCAACAAATTGCACTTTTCAATTTGGGATTAAAATTTAACAAAAAATTCCATTTTTCTATGGTGCTTTAAAATTGAACCAAACATGTCAATCCTTGGTGCACTTAAAATGAACTATTTAGCATGTTTGGTAGGTTAGTGTGTACATATGCCCTTTCCTTGTACCTTAGTGTGATCTTGAAAATAAAAAATACCACTAACTTGCACTTATTTTTGTACACCTTGAGGTCTAGTTTTGTGTATGCTCTCCTTGCATGACTCCCAAGAATAATCTTGAGTGCCAAAAGAAACACTAGTTCCATTTATTTCTAGGTAGAAGACTTGCTTAGGAGCCTCATCACCCCATATTCTGATCTCAAACATGTTCCCCAATAGGCTATATAAAGGGGGGAGAATGAAAGTTGTACCCCGAGGAGTAGCTAGCATCCTTTGAGCCAATCCTAGTGACCCTTGATCCATTGAGACATGTATAAGTGATGCGGAGAGAGGTGACCCCTCTCAACTCGAGCATATCAAATGAGCTCACTATTCATAGCAGACCCCCACTATGATCCTTGTACAATCTAGAAACCTAAGATCCATTTGTAAACCATCGATTTAAAGTTGTGCAACATATAAGGACAATGCATGAAGGTTAATTAGAAAGATAAATGGATAGGAAAATTCAAGATAGGGTAAGATCTAAATTTGAATTTTAATGGAGGGAAAATTAGAAGAATTAAAATTAATTTTATTTAATTCAAAATGATATTTGGAGAAATAAATAAATATTAGTTTATTTATTTAGAAGGAAAATTTAAATTAAATAAATTATTTTCATTTATTTAAAAGATGAGTGTAGCTAATTAAATATTTAAAAAAATATATTTAATTATAGAGGACCAAAGATAAATTGAATTTAATCAATGTTAAAAAAATAATAATAAATGATGAATTAATTAAATAATAAAATTATTTAATCAATATAGATGTGATAAAAAGATTAAGATAATTAAATAATTAAAAATTACTTAATTAATCTAATTAATATAGATAGAAGAATTAATAAGGATAATGATGGAATGATACAATGAAAATATACTAGTCATTTTTAGCTGCCTACAACTGTGTATCTTTTTAATTGAGCCTCTTGCTATTTAATAAATGTCATTTTCTTGTGTGTCTCTTTTCCAAGCTAATTTATTAATTCATATAATGCATCATTATAATCTTATGATATGCTAGTAGGATGGGAGGACTAGTGAACATTATGTGTAATCGAATATATGTCCTTGTCCCTTCTACTAACAACCATATATTCTTGATAATTAGACCTACAAAGTTTTATATATATTTTATAATGTTGAATGTTATCATTTGTGTCTTGAAAAATATATTATAATCTCTTGAATAAATAAATTAATTATTTTATGTGCAAATCTAACTTATAAAGTTTGAAATATATGTTTGAATGACTTACCATTATTCTAATCTTTCAGTGATGGATGCATTCCTAGAGTATTCAATCCTACACTTCTTGTTAATAGAGTTTCGTTCTCTCCATCTCAAATATTTTTTATGTAATTTCAAATTATGGGTTTGAATTAGATAAACTTACTACTCTTCACCTGAAGAGACAAAAATACTTTTCCAAAAGCTACAGCTTCAAATACTATGCAAGAACTAATGTAATACCCCTCCTCTTACAGTTTGGATTTATTATTTTTCTATGCATTCGTTTGCTACTTGTGATTGTGATGATACTGTTATTGTTGATTTGGTTAGTTAGACGTTAGATGATGCTGTTATTTCATTATGAACATGATTATTTCATATGACATTATGGTTGGTTATATTAGTTGATTTTCAGAACTATGTTATGATGCAATGATTTAATGAATTAGGTCATGAGATGAATTGTTAGTTTAGAAATGTTATTTTATCTGTTAGATTATAATTGTTAGGATAGATGTGATGAAGGACAGTGTAGCATCACTCGGTTGCGAGTGCTCTGTTACGCTGCGATTCCTTCTCACAATAAAGTGCTTTGATTTAATGCTTTGATGATTATATATATATGCACATGTACACAACTTCGTTTATATGCAGGATTTGCAGGTACAAGTCTCGATTCCACCTGCTTCGGCAGGACAGGGCGAGCACCAATAGCCCAACGGTTAAATGTTGAAACAGAGGTGACGATGAAGTCATCCCGTCCCATGATGTCAAATCGTCTCGTTTGTTTGGTATTGTTCATTTTTGTGTAATTGTCGTCATTTGCGTTTTGTGTTATGTGTTTTGTCAATTTTATTTAAGGTGGCATTTTATAAGTTATGATTTATTTTATTTAAGTGATTGAAATAATTATTTATTTTAATGTTAGATTAAATTCTATTTAAATATTTAAATGATTTTATTATTTTTGAAAGTCATGTGTTCCAATTAAATGATAATTAAATATTAAATGTGTTTTAATTATTTTAATCAATTATCTGGTGGAGGATAATTATTAGAATAATTTATTTAAATTAAATAGATAATGTGGTGTGCAAGAAAGTGGTAAAAATAGAAATTAAAACAATAAAACAAATAAAAGACTGAAAAAGAAGTGAGAACGAATAAGAATACAGATCTAATTAAAAAAAGCTTGCTTTTAAAGAATTAATATCTTTTATTGTGGATTTTTGTGAGCTTTTGGAAGAAATGGAGAATATATTTTATTTAATTAAGAATTTTGTAAGTTTTTTCGGAGAGAGGGGATTATAGAGACAAAAGTTGTGCAAGTTAATGGTTCTATACTGTTGAGCCTTCTGGAGTTTTGTCAGGGAAGATATTTCAATCTTTTGCTTGCTATATTTTGAGGAGAGTTTTAGAGAGGGTTTTGCAATCTTTTGTGGGTATTATTCTGGAGTCTTCTGAACAAAGGATCAGATTCAAGTTCGAGAACGAAATTTTTGTAGAGGAGATTTTGAAGCCAAAATGAGAAGCTCTGCGTAGAGGTCATCGGATTCAGGCAGTCTACATCAGTTTTTCGAGAGCGCAGGACTCCAGGTTCCACTCTCTCTCTCCTTGATTGTGTTGAATCTGTAAAGAATAGAAATGTGAATTAAATTAATTTTTTTGTATGTAAAAGAAATGTTTTCAGAGAATTAGATTTAAATGATTTAGTTGTGAAAAGAAAATATATAAATAATTAGGTCTTCTTATATGAAAATTCTTTTGAAATATAAAATCATTTCTATTGCAAACAAACAGAAAGAAATTATGTCAAATTTCGTTTGAATATGCCCAATTTCTCTTTTATTTTAATAGGTTTGAAATATGCTATAAACATATATATTCTGTTATCTTAAATGTATGATTTTCTGTATTTACACAGAAAAGAAAAAATATTTCTCTGTATAAATATATATATATATATTTTACATATATACTTATATTATTGATCTTAAATTAAAAGTCTCTGTGTTTAAAATAGTCGAAAATTTGTTGTTCTGGATTTCGTCAGCGTCCGTACCTAAAAAAAGGACGGAATTTTATTTTATAGAAATAAACTTAAAATAAAATAAAATTTGTAAATAAAATTTTATAAAAAATAAAATAAATTTAAGTATATGGGAGAGGAGAGGGACGGCGCAGGGCCGTACCCCCTCCCCTGCCCCTACGCCAGGCCACAGACGGCCATAGCAGTCCGTGGACTGCTGGCGCAGCAATCATACGGACTGCCGCGCGCAGTCCGTAGGACTGGCGCCAGTGGTCCTTTGGGACTTGCCTTTCTTTTTTAAAATTTTTTTATTTATTTATTAAAATTTGACTGTTATTTTAAATAAGTATATATTTATTAATATATTTTTAAATATTGGTTTTTATATAAATTTAATAATAAATTTTTTATATATCTATTAAATGTTATATATATATATATATAGTGTGTGTGTGTGTGTGTGTATACTCACAGCTTGAGTATAATTATATTCATTTTTTTTTATTTGTAAAGTTTGAGAATTATATAAAAGAAAACTGTTAATAGATATATATTTTATGTGTATATATATATATATCTAAATATATATATTATATATATGTAATAAATTGTATTTATTAATCTAGATAGTTGCAAGTTTAGAATTTATTGACTGGGATTTATTTGTGAAAATTGTAAGTTGGATTTTATGGGTTATTAAATGAAACAAATTATATATGATGGTGAAATTGTTATTGTATGTTTTAATTTCAATCGTTTCTCGAATTTCCTTGGTCGAAGGTTTTAATGTATTTTTAGATGTTTATCGGATGTTCTTGTTAAGAATTAAATATTTTGACGTAGGATTATTAACTTGTTGTGTTCTTCATATCGATTCAGAATTGGAGTGTTTTGTGTGATTGAGATAATCGATTACCTTAAGTTATGAAATTGCATGATTTGGTTATCGTTTTCCATTTAATTGTTGTAAACTTTACTCTTCGATGTGGGAACCCGTTGTTGATTTTGTAACCTTGTTCCAGAGGCTTGCTTAATTTTAATGTTCTCTTCATCTTGATTATACTTTGGGAGTTGACACTTAATGGTTTATGTTAGGAAGGGTTGAACGGTTTGTTAAAACTTTTGGTTATGAGTTATCGCGAGAGGGTTAATGCCTCGCATGAGCTTGCTTTGGAGTATTATGCTTTATATGTTTTAGTTCAACCCTTGCCTAGTTTTGATTTATGTTAGGGGTCATAGGGAGAGTGGCTCTTCGTGGGCGTCGGCGCCTCGGAAGGAGGAAGTGCTCAGGGGAACCCACGTAAGAGTAGTTAAACAAGTGATAACCTAAAAAAATAGAATTTAGGGGGATGGGTAGTAAAACACACAAGATAATAAACTTTGGATTCCTCGTCTATGCATTAGGGCTATCTTAGACTAATGATAGACTGAGTAGGCCGTGGTCGGCAAAGTCATAATCTCATCTTCATGAGAGGTTATTGACTCCGCATGAGCTACCCTATGGTGCTGGCGCCTCAGGTAGGAGGAAGGGCTAGGGGATCCATAGATGGGTGTCGGCGCCTCAGTTGGAGGAAGTGCCAAGGGATCCCATGAAAGCTATGCGATGACACTCTCCACTAGACACCCTTGTTCTTGTTTCTTGTGCTTTGTTTGTAGTTGCCTCTGGATATTGTATCTTTATGTTGTTTTTGAGGGCTAGAGAATCCATAGATGGGTGTTAGCGCCTCAGTTGGAGGTAGTGCCAGGGGATCCCATGAAAGCTATGCGATGACACTCTCCACTTGACACCCTTGTGCTTTGTTGTAGTTTCCTCTGGATATTGTATCTTTATGTTGGTTCTGATTCTTGTGATTTTGGTTTAGGATTGCTATTTAGTTACTTATTTAATTGATGATACTTCATTTTATTGTGATGAGTTTCTTAGTTTTAATTTGTTATGTGCTTTGTGAACGTTGATGGTTGTTCATTGTATGCCTTGAGTTGTACTTGTTTTGTACTATGTTATTGTTGAGTCAGTTTGACATTCATGGTCGGGTTCTCTTCCTCGTCACCTCTGAGCACGGGGGGTGAGTTACTTGTAATTCACATGGTTGGGTGGAACATGCTCTGCACCCGTTGGGTTCCCCATCAACATCATGTCTTCTCAGCATTTCCGCGGTGGTGTTGTACCAGTGTTCATTTTTTATATCTCAGATTTTATTGTACTTGTACCATCCCCATGTTGGGAAATTCAATGTAAATCATTTATCAAGAGATTGTAATGTAACATTAAAATGATGATGTAATAGTTAGGATCATATGTATTTTTATTAAGAGATGTATCATGGTTGTATGATGTGATGTTTATCATTCTCGCATGATGGTTATTAGATGTATCCTTATTCCTGGTTATTATAAAATAAATGGTTATGTTGTAATCTTTATCTTTATTTCCGTTTAGGTTGTTGCAATGTAACCTTGCGTGCCCCAGAGAACTAAGTGTGTGTTAATTTTATGTAATGTGTTATGTGATTATGGTATAATGTATTTGCATGTTTAATTTAATTATTTTAAAAATAAAAATAAAAAAATTATTTGCTATGTGTGTGTTCTCTGGGGTTTGCACGACGGGCGTTACAACTAAATCCTTGTTAATTTTTGAAATCTTAAAAATAAAAAATTAAATTGTGTCTAATGTCATTTGTTTGTGTAACTCAATAGGCTGTCAACTTAACCAAGTTTATAATTGTGTTGTTTCTAAATTTCAAATATTTTAAAAATATCTCGAATTGCTACAACCTATAAATAGATCATTCTGAGCCTTGGAAATGATATCATTTCCTGGTGATCTTAGTTATAGGTCCCAAGTCCCTAAGGTTGGATAGTCTCCCAAATACCAAGAGTGTCAAACCTAGGAATAATACTAAAAAATATTTGTCTAGGTTTGGAAACTAAGGATTGTTTACTATAGTGGGTAAGACATCCTTCATTTCTAGCTCTACTAAACCAAGGGGAGTTTTCCTAAGTTGTTGCAATCGATATCAAGTCACAAAGACAACACTAGCCCTGATACTAACCATGTTGATTTTGTATTACATCCTTAATAATTTGATTGCCAGTTCATTCCTATATGTTGGTTTATGATACTAAAAATTAGGAAACTTATTAGATGAAATAGTCTACCATACATAAATTTTTAGAATATTATTAATTATATCCTCTAATGTTGATGTCAACTTTTAGAAATTGTAGTGAGAAAAAATATATTAAAGAAAATGTAAAAGAAGTTTATATCAAGTTGTTTTTAGTCTATTAGGATGGTGGAGAAATGGATCTAGTACCAGAATGGTGCCTTTATTTAGTTTGACGATACTCTCTGATTTCACACAAAACCATAATCTAAATATAACCAAAAATGATAACTTAATCAAGATGCTAAAAAATACTATATCTTTCAAAATACATAGGCAATATGGGCTTTACAAATATATTCAAAAAATAATAGATTTTTATTGAATATTAAATGAGTCCACTTAACAAGTTTCAAGAATATCCATACTTTTCTTATATTATTTTAAAAAGATACATCAAAAAAGTATTATGAGGACTTTAGAGTCATTTATCTAGACAACTAATCATTACACATCCAAATATGTACATGACATGCATAGAGACACTCACTCAAGGTTGATTATACTTTTCATCACTTGATCTAAGAAGATTACAAAATACTTTAATACAAATTTAGGATGAACCCAGATCATTACAATATTAATTAGGGTATCCACTTTTATTTTTTTATTCAGGTAGATCCTTCCCCTTTTGATTAATTTGTTTTTTAGATATGAGTAGATCAAATTTGGTGGTTAGTAGGTACTGTAGATATATTAGTAGTATTATGTGTCATTTTCTTCCTTAGGTCACTAGAAAACTACTTTGCAGATCTACTCCAAAATAATGAATAGTGGTTCCTTGGCAAGAAAATACATTATTTATATTCGTCAACACTTATGGCTCATTAAATGAATTTTGAGTTATCTAAGAGGGTAGATGGGAGTTATAGTGAATAATGATAAGAATTTTGAATTGTCAAAGATTGGGAAAAATACATACTACATGCCTTAGGTCAAAGTGTCAAGGTTTGAGGATGATTTAGAAGTGATACCATTAAGGGATGGAAATTAATGGAAGTCTAAACAAGAAAATATTATGAGGAATTATAGTGGAAAATATTGGTATTTAGAGTTTGGTATTACCTAATAACAAGTACCCAAGAAGAGAGAAATTTGATAAGCCAATAGAGTGAAAATAATTAGACTTAGGTAGATTTTCATAATGGGATAGGATAGTACAACAATAGAATTCAAAGGACTCAAGAACATTTTGAAACAAACAAAAAGGGAACCTTAAGTTTAATGTATAAAACCTAGGGTTAATTTGTGTTTGTGGCCTTTTTTAGGGTTCCATTAAGATGGAGATCAACAAGGTGATTAGATTGAATTTCAACAATGAAGGTGAGCCAAGTAGACCTAGATCTAAATATTTTTAAGTCTTGGAATGGATTGGAATTTATTTTCCTTGATTAAGCTAATTACACTATGTTCCTTCATATGAAAAGCATAAGATTTTGATCATTTATAGACTATAATTGAGATTTACAGGGAAAGATGTGAAGGGTAGAGTGTTGTGTACCTACCTATCCTAAAGTTTTGGTTTTAGTCTAAATATGAGGAAAAATGCATCCATAGGTGTCTATGTCCTTGTAGGAGTACTTTTTTCTATTTTTATAGTCCTCTAATGTTAGATCTAAGACTCTTGTTTCCACTTGAAAACTTGTCAGATCATTGCAAGATAATTTTGTAGATGAGTTTTCATGAGTTGAAAAGGTGTATGGATTTGAATGTAATAATAAATAAATTATATTTAAACTTCCTTCAATCATATCCAAACCTGAAACCTACATATTCAAAGAGAGGGAAAGGGTTGTGTCTTTTAGGGGCTTGCCTTAGTGAAACCCCATGTTAGTGTTTACACTTCCAAAATGGCAATGTCAATGACAAAATGATAAATGATAGGAAGGAATGATGAATCAAAAAAGTGATGCAACTCACCACCCTTCAATGGATTCCTTGAAGAACAAGAGTCATGCACAATACTTCAAGGTCTTGGATCTTGTTTGTTTGATTGTTTGAAATTCTTGGAGACCTACAAAAGGGTTAGCCTTCAAAAACAATGATAACGTAAACATGCATAAACTCACATAGGATTTGGCATGATGCTTGGATCTTGAATTGTTGGAATAAAGATCTAAAAATTTTCTCTTGACTTGCTTCATAGTGCTCTTGATAGTAATTTCTCTAATGATTTCCTAGATAGATTTGAAATGATGAAAAATAACTAGGTATTTATATGCGATTATACTAATTTCCCAAAAAAATAGATCTCGATAGCCAACATTTACAATCTAAATTTCAAAATGTTTACACTAACATATTCAAATTTTTAGCCTGAAAAATATGAGGATAGATCTACCTAAGGGTGTCCCAATCCTAGCTTTATTTTTCAAGGATTCAGGTGTTGGGGGTAAAACATTAAATAAATAAATTTGATCTATTCTTGCAATTTTTTTAGAACATGATAAAAATGGGCCTCGGAATGCATAATTTAGGAAATTAGGGGGTCAATTAGGCTTAATAATTTAGGGAGAGAAAAACATAGTGTGAAAGTGTCAAGGATGACAATTTTTTATGCAATACTTAGCCCTCACTTTAATGAGTATGAACTTACCATCAAACTCACACTAAAGTAGAAAATCAATGCTAAGAGAGGTTTGATTGTCCAAATTTTGAAGAGATAGGATGATTAAGGATCTAGGGGGAGTGCACAAGCCCCTAGGATCCAAGATCCTATATAAATACATGATCACAAAGGAACACACACATGTATGAAATGCCATAAGAAAACATACACAAACATATATGATGTCAAAATAGAATGAAGAGGAGGTTATGGATAATCATAGGGATAGTAAGTTGTGTTATTCCAGGATCCACACCAAAGGTGTTCATGACTCACATAATAGAAAATTCCAATATTTTCTAAGTGAGTCACAAACTAAGGCAACACAGGCTAGTAACATTTGATATTCACTAGGTGAGCTCCCAAGAAAAATGAGAAACACACTAAGTCTAGTGAAGTCTAGTATTCACTAGGTGTGTTCTGATAACAAAGTAGAAAAAATGAGAAACAAACAAGGTCTAGTGAAGTCCGATATTCACTAGGTATGTACCCATTAACAACCATACCAAGAGTTATACTTGATAACCATGATAAGGTTCCATAAAATTGTCAAGATTCTATGCCAATGCAACACTAAGTTCAACATGTGTGACAAAGTGAAGAAAAAATTCCAATGTCAATGCACCATTAATTTCAATACATGTAAACAAAGTGAAGAAAAAGTGCCAATGTAAACATACCATTAAGTCCAACATGTGTGAACAAAGTGAAGAAAAAATTCCAATAAATGCCCCCACCTTAAAGAAATTGCTAAACACCATGTTGTGAGCAATTTATTTAAGATAGAAAAATGATAAAATCCATATGATAGGGACATTATACATTACTTGGAAATCCCTATGCCAATGATATGTTTCCAAATAAAGTTTCTTCATGATAATGGGTCTCCCCCAATTCAATACCATAGACAAGATAAGAGATGATCATGGAAGGGATCGACAGATTTGGGGTTAGTATAAATCTTTCCTACAGTGATATAATAGAGCTTGAAACTAACATCATTCCCCAAATACTCGTGGAACAATGAACGCAATGGAAGAATGAAACATAAAGATATAACCAAAAAAAAATTGGGTCAACATGGAAGAGACCTAAATGTCTCAATGCCTTGCATCATCCTCAAAAAGGAAAACACAAGAAAAAATAAAAGAAAAAGTTTACAACATATAGAAGAATGAAGATACAAATAGAATAATTTCACAATAGGTTTATTTCCTTTGTATCCTTGCACCAATAGAGCAACAAGGGTCATCCAAAGAAAACTCACAAACACAAAGGCACACCAAGTAGAACAACACAAGATATCACATCACATGCAAGAAAAACATAAAGAACACATGAAATAGATACAAAGTAGTACTACACATGCAAGTTGACCTAAAGCAAGTGATTTGCATCCCAATCTTTCTCATCATATAGGGAAGGAAGATAACTAGCCAAAGGGACTAATACAAGTGTCATACTAGGAGCATCTCCAAGTTCAACATGTGGCGGGTCACTCTAATAAGGAGGATTCTCATGGTTTCCCCCATCTAAATTCATAGACTTTGAAAACAACACATTTAGCTCATTGTGTACTTGTTCATCAATTTTAGTAATTTCATCTTCATCATCCAAATTAATCACAAGAGGTTTTATAAAAATGGTAGTTGTATGTTCTTGTTTTACTTCTTGTTTTGGTAAAATTTGTAATTCTTCTCGATTTTTATGCATAAGTGTTTAATTGTTAGGTACTATTTTTTTCTTTTCTTCTAACTAACAATCAATAGAACAACATCTACACCTACTGTCTTTAACATTTCAGTTTCTTCTTGCATGATCTTCAATTTGTGACGAAGTAGGAGTGGGTTTCTCGACCATTGGTCTCTTTTCTTCCCTTAAGGGAGGAACTAAATGAACCATTAGGGGTTGGGAAACCACTGTATCTTTATCTCTATGTACTTTTTTTTACCTTTGGAGGCACAAAAGGAATCATTCAATTATCTCTTGGTATTTTATATGATATGGGTGGAGGAACCGCAACATATTTTACTTGGTTACTGGAAGGTTCTTTTCTTTAGGCATGGGTTCATCCATAACTAGTGTAGGAGGGGGAACAATCATAGTCTTATCATTTTCAAGAATATCGGTAAGAGATAACTATGTTATGTGTTTTTCCTTAAACTTTTGGTATGACATAAAAAGAAATCTTCATGAGTATTAATAGGTTCCATAGGTTGAGACCAAAATAAATCTAATGAAAAGTTTCCATGGGAGGACAAAGGATTAAACCCACTATGACGCACTATAAAAAATTGGTTTTTAAATTAAAACTTTATGCACTTGTAAATAACCAACGAGAAGACATTCATGGAGCATAGTCATGGGTAACCTAGCTTCACATTGAATTGGTTTGATATCGAGATGATGGAGAATGATAAACCTAATTTTTTTATCCAAATTTAAGAGGATTAGTGATTGAACCTATCATAGGCTGACCAAAACCATTATGAGTTTTCAACTATGATTTTGATTTTTCATAAGAAACCTGATAAAGTTCATGCACAAATAAGAATCCCTCTGTGATCATATTCTCTACAAACATGGGATTGATGAGTATACCAATTGTAGGTTTATCATTAATATGTCTAACGATATAGAGAGGACCATCAGGTGCATGTATGGATGGGTCAATATGGGTGAGAGTAATGTTAGGTAAAAAAGTGGTTTGGCCCTTACAAGGTTGAACATATCTGAGAGAGACCATGTCTTGTAGACCATCCTCATTATCACTCTTGTCCAATGTCATAAGTCATGTTAGTAGTCTTTTTGAAATTTATATCTATTGGAAGAATGAAGAAGAACGTCTAATTGTACAGACTTTGTGTTGTCATTGATATCACCATGATAATTAAGTTGTTAGTCTGATCTAGTACTCTAAACCAGTATGAAGAATCAGTTTACATCCTTTGGTATTTTGGTCTACAATCCTCCACTGTTGATTATCTTTTCTTGTGGTTTTGGGAAATGGTTTTTGGATGCTAGAAAGGTATATGTTCAAAATCTCGTGTGCACAAGTGCACGTATGGAAAGTTGGCATTATTCTTTTATTGCATTCTTGCTATTAGGTCTATCTTTGGTCGACTTAATGGATAGTTGATGATAAGGTGGATTAATTTGTGTTGCAGATATATGTGTTACCTATTGGTCCATACTAACATATTGTAGTGTGCTACACACTTAGATTATTTTTGGAGAATTTTTTGTACTAACTTGGAGCTAGCAATCAGTCTTTTTGGTGAATAAAGATTGCATCTAATTAGGCTGACCTAATTGATGCTTGTGGATAAAATAGATATATATGTTAGATAGTTTTTAGGATGATGTAGCAAGTTGTGGAGTTGTAAATGTGAATAAGTGTGAAGATGATGAAGTGTGTTAAGTTAGTTTATTGAGCATCAAAGGAACTGGATCAGCACTTGTTAGGTGTACTCTTACTAGTTCATTTTGGTTGTGAAGCCACTTCAATATTGTAATTTTTCTTGTAGGCAATGAGCCTCCATGTCTAGATAGTGAGTCTTATCTTGGGTAGTGAGCCCTCTAGTAGTGAGCCTTTTTGTATTCGGTTTTGGAACTACTTTATATTGTGAGATAATCATCACTGTGGTTTTTCCCTTATTGGGTTTTCAATGTAAATCTGGTGTTCATTATGTTTATTTTTCCTTTTGTTATTTGCATTTTATGTTCACACTTAATATCATAATTAAGTGGATAAGAAATTGATAAGTTTTTGAAGATTTTAGTTTGTGTTTGGTGACAACTGATTCAACCCCCCTCTCAATTGTCTTGCACCTTTCACAATTGGTATAAGAGTCTGGTTCCTCTGGAGAAGCCTAACAATTTGAGGAAGATCCTAAAGATTGAACAAATTGATGATAAAGAAGAGATCCAGGCTACACTTGAAGATCTTGACAAGGCTGAAAATGAAAATAGAGATTTGAAAGAAAACCTTGATGAGGAAAATGAATGTGTCTTGAAATTGAAAGAGCAATTGAAGATATCCAAAGAAAGACATAGAGAAGTGAGTGAGCATCTGAAACAAGAGATCATCAAATTGAAATTGCTAGTGGAAGAAAATAAGAGAATTAAAGAATGTATGAATACAGTGGTGCAAAGAAAGACTAATTAATGCACTAGACTTGAACAAGAAGTGGTGAACATAGAAGCAGAACTAGAGAAAGCAAAACTCTATGAAAATAATTTCAAATCTAGCTCTGAAAAGCTTGATGAGTTGATTTAAAGGTAGAAACCAAGTAAAGACAAGGGTGGTTTGGGAAATGAAACAAGTGAAAGCTCAAAGGATAATCAAAAGACTCAAAATAAAGGAAATTAGAAAAGAAATCCAAGAAAATTTGCTAGGAGACTGCCTATCAGACAGCTAAATGCTCAAAGGTACCCATCTTTCAATGGTGTTTTCTTTTCATGTGATAAATTTGATCATGAGGCAACTGAGTGCAAAATTAGAATGAATCAGTTTCTTGGTTTCTTCTCTATAAAATGTTTTGCATGCAATAAATCTCGACATAGAGCTACTGAATGTAGATCTCAAGTAAGGATGATTAGTCAAGTGATGATGACTAGGTTTAATGGAGGTAGAATGAATCAATATTTTGCTAGCTATTGCTATACATGTAACAAATTTGGACACAAAGATAATCAATGTAGATCAAGGGTTAATGGAGATCAGAAAAGTGTTGTATGTTATAACTGCAACAAATTGGGACATATTTCAAGAGTTTACAGAAGTAAAAAGGGAAAACAACCTGCTTCGGTAGAGAAGAATGAGCCAGTGAAGAAAATTGACAAGAATGAGGTTAAGAAAGAAATGAACAAGATATGGAGAAAGAAAGAAGAGCCAAAGATGACAGATGTGTATGTTCCTTCATCTAGTGCAAACAATTCCTCTGAGAACTAGACCTAGCATGGTCTTAAGGGGAGCATTAAAAAAAAATTGTTCAAACCCCCTAGATATATGGTGAGTTAGATGTTGGCATGAGGATATATTGTAGAAAATGAGTAGATAGAGGATATACAAAAGGAACCAGAAGAAAAATATATAGGCATGTTCATTTGTGGAGTGATTTAGGGTTTACAGTGCAGTGAAATAGGGTTTCATCAACTTTTTGAAGTTTGTTGCATTTAATGTGAATTAGGGCAGCGTGTTGGTGTATAAAGTGAATTTCATAAGTCATTTTTTATCACTTGTGCAATCGAAGAGTTTGAAAAACAATTTGGAGCAATCTTGAAGCGATCCCAAAGTGATTTGGAGTGATTCTAAGGTAATCTATAGAAATCATTATGAATAATTAGGAATAAAAGTAGGAAGTTTTCAAAATCATCTCTCAGTTTACGAACAAAAAGAAGAAGGGAAAAGAAGTTTTCATTGAGTAATAAGGAGAAGACAAGCATGATGATGGAATCTGTTGACAGAGGATCAAGTGGCAATATTCCACTAAGTTTGAAGGGTGTTGAGTTGGAAGAGTTTGATCATTGAAAGATGAAGGAAATGGAACTAAGGTTGAACACAGATGAATTATAGAACGTAAAAACTCTAGGTATGGATTTATGGGGAGAATTTCCCTAGTTTGTAGACAAAGAATCTATCTTGTTCTTGCTAAGTCAATTCAAGGATGGCAGCATTATTTTGGACAAACCCTATCTGATCACGAAGGAGGAAATTGAAGCTATTACTAGCTTGTGTAGTGTTGGTGACCTCCTTGGGAAGTAAAAAGTGAAACACAAAGACATGGAGGAACTTACTAGCCTTGACAAAGACCCCTGAGCTCTATTGATAAATACTATTGTTTTTCTACAGTAAGAAATGTTGCTTACAATATCTCTTATAAAATCTACTTTAGAAATTGTGAAGGTTCAGCTTCGGCTATTTTTGTATATCTTGCTCACATGATGGTGAAGGAAAGCAAGCAGTTTGATTTGTGTAGCCTTATATTGGAAAACCTAATTGAGAATGTCAAAATGTCCTTGGTTGAGGGTTATCCTTTCCGGTTTCAGTCTTTACTCATATGTTTGGTATTTTACTTTCTAAGTTCATTACTAGGAAGAGAGAATGTTAAGTGGGAATTTGTCATCCCTATCAAAAAATAAGTTTATAGGCATTTAGATTTCATTGAGGATAAAGAAAGTGCATGCAAAATCTATTTCTCATCCCTGCAAATGAATTTGTGCTATGGTGTGCTAGTGCCTAGTCAATTTGAAGAGGGTTCCTCTTCTGGTAAGAAAGAGTTGGAAGTTGTTATTGGTGGTTTCCCTCTAGAATTTAAAAGGAGAAAAATTATCACAAGAGATGTCATCACTATCTCGGAAGAAAAGAAGAATGAAGAAGAATATTTGAATCTAATCTAGAGGACATTTGGATGATGTTAGATAAAGGTGATATGAAGAAGGTTGGTGAAATGTGTTCCTGCTCTCTAATCAAGAGACTTAAAATTAATGATGTATTGATTGATTATCTGCTAAAAAGGGGTATTACAGTTTCGGATGTGTCTGACTCATTACCGAATATTAATCTAGTAGAAGTTATTGAAGAAATAATATTGTTGGAAGGACCTGAAGGATGTAAGTTTGAAGCCATGATTGATAGAAGATGTGCCAAATCCAAAAAAATGTTATCCAAACACATTGATGAGACAAGAGAATGCATTAAGAAAATATCTGACATCTACAAGTACTGTCTTCGGTGGCTTGCAGCTGTTGATAATTTTAGAAGAAGAATTGAAGTTATTGAATTTGAGATAAATAATATTGGAAAGAGTTTTGATTTCTTCAAAGACAAAAATGGAAAAAAAAGAATAAGAGTCGGTGAACTGAAAGTAGAGTTGTTGATTGCTCATAGATAGAGGGAAGACTTAGTTAAAACTTTTTGGTTGGTTAAAGAAATTGTTGAGGTCCATTTGGATCATCTCTCTGGAATACTTTCTTATGCAGAAGATTGTGAACGATAATGTTTGTCTTCAAACTAAACATCCTCATTTACATTGTTATCCTTATTGGATAGTATGAGTGCAAGAATGGGTTCAGTTGTGGTTGCTTGGAAAAAGATTCTTCCAATCATAAGAGAAAGATACAAGAAAATATTTCATGTAAAGAGCATTATTTTCACTTGCATGTTTGAAATGAGAAGTTATAATTCCTTTGTATATACATTGTCACCATGTACATATGTTTACATCCATTTTTTTTTGGTTTCCCTTTGTCCTTGATGTCAAATGGGGAGAGAATACTGGTGATAGGGGGAGAAAATGTTGTGTTGTAGGGATTTTTTGCAATTGAAAATTTTGGTACATGTTTCCATCAATGACAAAGGGGGATATTGTTGGAAGAATGAAGAATAACATCTAGTTGTGCATACTTTGTGTTTTCATTGATGTCACCATGATAATTAAGTTGTTATTCTGATCCGATACTTTGAACTGGTTTGAAGAACCAATTTACATCCTTCGGTATTTTGGTTTGTAATCCTCTGGTGTTGATTATCTTTGCTTGCAGTTTTGGGAAATGGCTTTTGGATGCTAGAAATGTGTATGTTCAAAATCTCATGTGCACATGAGCTCGTATGAAAAGTTGGCATTATTTTGTTACTACATTTTTGCTATTAGGTCTATCTCTAGCTGACCTAATGGATAGTTGATGATAAGGTGGATTAGTTTGTGTTGTAGATATATGTGTGACCTATATTTGCTCCATGCCAATATATTGTAGCATGATACACACTTGGATTATTTTTGGAGAATTTTTGTACTAACTTGGAGCTGACAATTAGTCTTTTTGGTGAATAAAGATTGCATCTATTTAGGCTGACCTAATTGATGGTTACAGATAAAAAAGATATATATGTTAGATAGTTTTGAGGATGATGTAGCAAGTTGTGGAGTTGTGAATGTGAAGAAGTGTGAATATGATGAAGTGTGTTAAGTCAATTTATTGAGCATCAAAGGAACTGGATCAGCACTTGTTAGGTGTATTCTTACCAGTTCATTTTGGTTGTGAAGCCACTTCAGTATTGTAATTTTTCTTGTAGGCAGTGAGCCTCCTTGTCTAGATAGTGAGTCCTATCTTGGGAAGTGAGCCCTCTGGTAGTGAGCCTTTTTTAATTTAGTTTTGGAACTACTTTATATTGTGAGCTAATCCTCACCGTGGTTTTTCCCTTATTGGGTTTTCAATGTAAATCTAGTGTTCATTATGTTTATTTTTCTTTCTGTTATTTGCGTTTCATGTTCACACTTAATAACATAATTAAGTAGATAAGAAATTGATAAGTGTTTGAAGATTTGATTTTATGTTTGGTGACAACTGATTCACCCCCCTCTTAGTTGTCTTGCGCCTTTCAATAATATCATCATTATTAATATCACAAGCTTGTACAAAGTTGGATAAATGATTTGGCATTAGGTTGGTAAAAATTTGCAAGCTTTGATTAGGTGTCACAAAAAACTTATTTCATTGATCATTAACACCACCCAACTAAATTTGATTAGAATTAATGAGGTATTGAATTTGATATTTAAGACATATGCATCATTTTGTATCTTTTCCATTTATGCGATGATATTGGAAAAATGCTTTTGGATTAAAACTTGGAGGTACAATTTGTTAAAAAACAATATTAAGGAAAACTACAATATGAATTTATAAAAGTGAATTTAGATATGAAAAATAGATTACCAAACTATAAATAAACATGTGATTGCAACAAACATCATAATATAGAAATGAACAAAAAAAATGTGACAGCAAATTTACATGGAGAAACACTTTCAAGAAAAAAATCCACTTGATAAAAGTGGACAATTATATTATTAATCTTCCAATGAGAGCATAAAATAATACACTTAACTGCTAATCTCTAATCAACCCAGTAGCACCCTGTTACCTAGAAGAAATCAATATGAAACTACCATCCCATGGCTCCAATTTATAGAAATTATGGAAAGTAAAACAACGAATGGTAAAACAAAACAAGATGCAAAAAACCACCTACAAAAACCCATGCCCCTCTTCATGGACAGCAAAAAGAAATAATAAAATATTATTTATAAATTCAAGACTCTCACATGGGTGCATAACCCATAGCCTATTAAACTCCTTTTTTTGGATGCTCTAGTGACCTTTCCACTCCTTGATGGAACACTAGTGGACACCTTTTCTTCTCTAATCTTGGGTGCCCCATCCAAGAAGTTTCATATATTGTTGCAAGTATGAAGGTGTTTTAATTAATAGAGAAAAATATTTTTTGAAGGGACCTGAAACCCTTTACATTAGAAACAAAATGTTGCTCCAAAAGATAAACAAAAGTCTACCAGTAGCAACCCAACAGCCAAAAACCAACCAACACAAGTGCCTAACTAAAAAAATACAATCAACAACCAAAGGCACCCACCAGCAAAACAACATTAAAACAATGGATAGAAGACAAATACCAAACAGAAATAGAAAGAAACAAGAAACTAGTTAAGGCCACTCAGAGTTTTGGCCACCTCCATCTACCGGTTTTTTATGTTTTTTAGTCATATCTAGCAATTCCTTCTTCTCAGCATCAAACGCTTTCTTCTATTCAGCCAATCCTCTACCAACAAGAACCTTGTCATTATCCTTCACATTTTTTTTACCCTTACCCTTAGCCATTTTCTCTTTCTCCATGATCTCCGAGAAACCTGATCTTCTTTGAGCTACCCAATTTTCTTAAAGAGAATTTCCAAGGCTTCTACACTATTCTTAACTGAGGTATGACTAAACTGCAACAATTTTTTGATATCCCCATTAATACCAACAACCTTGGCCTGAAGGACCTAAATTGTATCCTTGCACAATGCCTTGAAATCATTAAACGAACCTTCCAGTTCCACCATTCTATCAATGAGGATGTTATACATAGAGGCCTTCTAAACATTCTACATATTCTCCTTTAAGCCTCTTATCTTAATATTAATTTTATTGAATTCTTGCAGAGTCAATTTATCCAATTTGAAGGTTCTTGTGGCCCCAACCCTCGCCATGTCCAGCAAGGAAAACATATAAGTATCATCCTCATCTAGGTATGAAAAATCCTCCAAAAGAGGATCAATCTTCAAGGGTGGATTAACATTTTTCTTTTCCTCCTCCATATTCAAATCCCCAAACTCCTTCACAAGGGATGCCTTTGGCATGTCATGCACTAGAGAATCCTCCATAGTCACCATTTTATCCACAAGAACCTTACCTTCCTCAATCTCCTTAGGGTTTTTGGTTGTAACAACAGAAGCCTTCTTCTTCAAATTAGCCAATCTCTTCAACAGTCTTCTCAATTTCTCAACTAACCCAACATTGACTTGGGCCCCAACCTCAAGAACCCCACCAACAACACTTTTACCAAAAACCACTTTCATAGCCTTGGGAGAGGACCCATCTGACCCAACCTTTGTAGATCATCACTCCCAGAAGAGGCCAGCCTCTTAGGCACCCTATTATTCTTAGAACCCACCACCTTCCTTTTCTTGGAAGTCGAAGCCACAAGTGCAGGGAAAGCATCTTCCTCATCCTCATCCCATTCCTCCTTTGATGAAAACAAGGATTTTGAATCCAACAACCCTGATAGAGCACTAAAAACCTCTTCCTTGCAAGTATGAAGGTGTTGCCATTGTTGTTAATAGGATTTTTACTGACTAGTGTTTTCATTGATATCAATTGTGTACTAAGGAAGTTGTTGAATGATAAAGATGTTGAGGATATTTAGAAAATTGTGAAAAAGAGGAAACCAAGTTAATGTAGGTTGTGCATGTATAGTTGAGATATTGAGGAAGTGTTGTTAGTACATGGAGTTATCTTTTTGTTGTAGTATCTGAACATGATTTGGAATGAAGTAATGAGTTGAGATGATGTCTCTGGTACTTGGTTTCCAAGTGCTTTTGAGAAAATTTGATAAACAGTGTAAAATGTGTTGTACAGATGTTCATAGTATGCTCTAGTATTGTGCTCCACATTTCTTCTATATTGATCCTATGACTTTGTGGATCTGATATGTTGTTCATGGTTGAAAAAGGTTGTTATATTTAGAATTTTGGTTTATGGATCGCTATACATAGCAAGATATTTTCACCAATGTGTGAACCAGTTTTTCAGTGATGTTTTCTATGGCCAAGGAGAAATACATTTTCTCTGTGCTTCTTCATTGTTTGGCTTTAGGTTGTGCAGATTTTGGAAGTTTCTTATAATGTTTGTATCTTTTTGTATTCAATATTTCACTTGATTTGGTGTTGTATACAGTGAGTTCCATTTGTCAATATGTGAATAAGGACTACCAAGTGTTCTAAGTTGAAGTATTTAAATGATGCAAGTTTGGATGAAGTGTTTGATGAATCTCAAGTAGTTCATGGATTATTCTACATCGTGTTCAATTGAATTATGTTGTTTAGAAGTTTCATATTGATTTAAGGAAGCGTGTACTTAATGATTATGGTGTTTAGCACAAGTATTGGTTGGCCTTTTGTTAGCACTACATGTGAAGCTTGTAAAATCATGTTGAAGTTTGTCAGGATCTATTTGGGTCCTAATTAAGGATTTATGTAGGTTTCCTTCATTCCTATCCACCGTAGGAATGCTTAGGTGTCGACCTATTTTGAATTTGTATGTATAATGGCTAGTTTCTAACATTAGAGAAGGTTTTTGAGGCTGAGGTTGATATAAATAAGGGTGGTGTTGTTGTGAGTTGAGGAATGGGAAGAAGAGAGAAGAAATATATGTGTGAGATTAATGCAAGTGTTATGTGTGATGTGAATTTGAGAAAAGTAGTGTGAATTTCAAGTGTTATAGTTCCTGAAGGTAGTAACCTAAATCCATATGAAATCATTTAAGTAAGGTTGTGAGATTGTGGGAGAACTGTGGTGGACTCCTTGTTTCATTGAGAAAGTATTCTTTGTGTAACATTATTCTTCTATCTTCTTGTATTTCTTTTTGTGGCAATGAGCCCTAGCTATGAGCCTTTTCTTGGATAGTGTGCCCTATTCTAGCAGTGATCCCTTGTATTGGTTTTGTAATTACTTGTATTATGAGCTAATCCTCACTATGGTTTTTCCCTCATTGGGTTGTCCACATAAATCTAGTGTTCTCTTGTGTATGATGTTATTTTAGTTTCTATTATCTACATTTTATGTTTAATCACATTAAAAGAATAAGGGTCTAATGAATGCATGTGGATCTGATTGTTGTTGATGGTTTTGAAGGTTTAATATGCTACAACTAATTCACCCCCCCTCTTAGTTGTCTTTTTCATTCAATAATTGGTATCAGAGGAAGGTTCCTTAGAGAAGAGCTTAACTGCTTGAGGTAGATCTGGGATGGAAAGCAAGGTTACTTTGGAATGTCCTAGATTTGATGACATAGATTATGCATTTTGGAAGAAAAAGATGGAAGGATATCTATCAACTTAGGGATATGAGGTTGAAAAGGCTTATCAGACTACATATACTCCACCTCTAAATGGTCCAAACTTACAAGTGCAAAGATCAGAGCACATGAGATTAATGTTAAGGAAAGATTTATTGTTGTGAATAGTCTTTCAAATACTCAATTAGTAAAATTTATGAGTTTAAAGACTGCTAAAGAGGTTTGGGATAAGTTAGAAATCATTTATGAAGGATATGAAAAAGTAAAACAAGCAAAGTTGTAGAATTTGAAGGAACAATTTGAGACCTTGCATATATTTGAAGATGAAATAATCAAAATCTACATACAAAGAGTTGATGAGATGGTGAGCACAATAAGATGTCTTGGTGCACAAGTCAAAGAATCTAAAGTGGTAAAGAAAGCTATTTGATCTCTTCTTGATTCTTATAGTGAAAACTTACCTATTATTGAGGAAATTTCAAATCTTGATACTTATTCTAGAGATCAAATGATTGGTACACTAACTTCTTTTGAAATGAGAAAAAAAGGTTTGAAAAAGGGTATGACTATAGATGTTGCTTTCAAGGCTAGAGTATCAAAAAAGTTTGAAGAATAAAATAAGGAAGATCTTGATGATGTGGAATCTAACTTTGTAAGAAGAATGAAGAAGGGCACTAGTAAGTACAAAGGTAAACTACCTTTCAAACACTTTATATATGGTGAGATAGGTTATTATGCTTTAAGATGCCCAAGAAGAGCTATAAACAATAAGAACAAAGAAAATAAAGGGAAAATGATTAAGAAAGCTTAATATGTGAGCGAAGATGTTGGAATTTTTTATGATGAATCTGACTATGGAGAATTTGATGACAATGAATTCTTGTTCTTGGCTATTAAATAATAATATAGTTCCGCTAACTCTAAAAATTTTGTGAAGGAAAGTTATTTGGAGAAGGAGAAAGTTGAAGGTACTTTAGTATATTTTTTTCATCTTAAAGAATATAAGAATTATTGGGTTGTTGATAGTGGTTTCTCTAATCACATGACTGGAGACAAGAGTAAGTTTGTTAAACTTGAAAAATATGATGGAGGACTAGTTAAATTTGGATATGATTCAGGAGCTAAGATTTGTGGAATAGGTTCAATTAGTTTTGGTGGCAAGCATAACATTGATAATGTTTACTATGTTAAGGTTTTAAGGCATAACGTTTTGAGTGTTGGGAAAATGTGTAGCAAGGGATACAATCTTGTGTTTAAGGATGAAACATGTGAGATCAAAAAAGGTTCTGGAACTTTGATTGCTGTTGGAAAGAGAACAGATGGAAAAATTTATCATCTTAAGGGTGTTGGTGACATTGCTTTATGTCTCAAATTAGTGATAGTTGGTTATGGCACCAGAGGATGTGTCACATGATTTTTTATAATTTGGTAAGAATTAGTTCAATTCATGTAGTGAGTGACCTACCAAGAATCACAGAGCCTATCAATGTTATTTGTGAGAGTTTTCAATTTGGAAAACGAACAAGGAGTAGCTTCAAGGGAAAGGAACAATCTACTACCAGACCACTAGAATTAGTACATATAGATCTTTGTGGTCCTACAAGGGTGAGAAGTCTACAAGGTGATAGGTACTTTATGCTTTTAATTGATGATTATTCCAGAATGACATGGGTTACTTTTCTTAGAGAGAAACCTGATGCATTACATAAATTCAAGGAATTTAAAGCTATGGTTGAGAATGAAATGGATTTGAAAATAAAATGTTTGAGGTCTAAAAGAGGTGGTGAATTCACCTCCAATGAGTTTAGCATGTTTTGTGAATTTCATGGAATAAAGAGGCATTTGTTTTCCCCTAGAACTCCTCAACAAAATGGAGTTGTGGAAAGGAAAAACCAAAAGGTTCAAGAGGTTGCTAGAAATATGATGAAAGAAGAAAATCTACCAAAATTCTATTGGAATTCTACTAGAGAGAAGTTATTCATACTATTTTTTACATTCCTAACATAGTTCAAGCTAAAGCTAATAGCACAAAGACTCCTTATGAGCTATGGTATGGAAGGATTCCTACTATGAAGTTTTATATCAAAAGAGAAGAAGAAAACTTAGGAAAGTTTGATGCAATTTCTAATGAAGGTATCTTCCCTAGATATTTTATTGAAAGAAAATCTTATATATGTTATGAAAAAAGGATAAGAAATATTTTTGAAATTACAAATGTTAAGTTTGATGAAAACTTGCAAAATTCAATTGCAGTGGATGGATATGTGTCAAATGAACCTGCTTATAGAATAGAAGAAGAAAAAGATAATGAAGAAGAAGTGTAGAATGAAGAGGAAGAAGCTTCAAAGAATACCCCTATGACTCCTAAGTATGTGCAAAATAATCATTATGAAGATCAAATAATTGGAGACAAAAGGAAAGGTGTATTGACAAGAAGTAAAGCTACTGAAGTTGAGGCAAATCTATGTTTACTTTCTAAATCTGAACTGAAAATAGTGAGTGAAACTTGCAAGGATGAACATTGGATGAAGAAAATGGAAGAAAAACTTGTGTAGATATAAAAGAATCAAACTTTGGAATTGGTCCCTAGATTGGAAAACAAGAACATAATTGAAACTATGTGGGTATTCAAAAACAAGTTGAATGGGAATAGAGTAGTTAGAAACAAGGAAATACTTGTGTGTAAGGGTTACTCACAAGTAGAAGGGATAGACTTTGAGGAGACATTTTATCCAATGGCTAGGATAGAAGCTATCAGGATGTTTTTAGCATTTGTAGCACATAAGGACTTTAAATTTTATCAGATGGATGTGAAGTATGCTTTTCTGAACATTGAATTGGAAGAAGTTCACATGGAACAACTAGAAGGATTTCAGTTCTTAGATCAATTAGATATGGTATGCAAATTAAAGAAGGCATTATATGGTTTGAAGAAAGCTCCCAAAGCTTGGTATGTGAGATTGTACAAATATTTGATACAAAAAGGATTTAGTAAAGGCACTGCAAATAGTAATCTTTACTTCAAAATTAAGGAAGACAAAATCTTGATAGTATTTGTATATGTGGATGATATTATCTTTGGAGGAAATGAATCTATATGTAAGAAATTTGTTGAAGAAATGAAAAAGAGTTTGAAATGTCAATGTTTGGGGAGATGAATTTCTTCCTTTGGCTACAAATCAATTAAATAGATAAAGGGATTTTTATTTCAAAGTCTAAGTATGTCAAAGAGATTTTGAAGAAGTTTGGAATGGATGACTCCAAACTAGTATGCACTCCTATGGTGACTAGTTGTAAATTGATAAAAATTGATGATTTACCTAAGGTTGATCAGAGAAAATTTAGATCTATGATTGGTGGAATGTTATATCTAACTACTAATAGATTGGATATCATGCATGTGGTTTGTCTTGTGGCTAGATTTCACAAAGATCCTAAAGAAACACATGTTGCAATAGTAAAGAGGATATTCATATATTTAAGAGGCACTCTAGATTATGGCTTGTGGTATCCTAAGGATACTGATTTCATGTTAAGTACTTACACAAATGTAGATTTCGTTGGTTGTGTTGATGACATAAAAAGTACTAGTGGTGGTGCATTCTTTCTTAGATGCAAATTGGTGTCATGGTTGAGTAAGAAGTAGGACTAAGTTTCCTTATCTATTGTAGAGGTTGATTATATTGCAACAACATCATGTTGTACACAATTTTTATAGATGAGACAGACATTGAAGGATATCATAGTTATATATGATGAGCCTATTTATATCTTTTATGACAATACAAGTTCAATTAAAATTTCAAAGAATCTAGTGATGCACTCAAAGAAAAAAAATATATTTGTTAGGTATCACTTTTTAAGAGAAAAGGTTATGGAGAATGAAGTAAGGCTTGAGTATGTTCCTACAAAGGATCATATCAATTGTTGATATATTTACTAAGGCTCTTCCCAAGGATACTTTTGAGTACCTTTGGGTGAAGTTGGGGTTTATTACCCCTCCATGTTTGAACTAGATGCATATAGAGATGCATTAGTCTAATGGATATATGGATATATCTCTTTTTTGGACTAGTGTTGGTGGCTACCTCTTATGGGAAGTACGTAGAGTCATGTGTTGTTATTGAGTTGCTGATTTGATTGGGTGTAATCCTAAGGAGAGTATTCAGAGAAAGTATCTTCGTTAAGTGTCAAAGGAGGAGAAAAATGTAAAACATTTTATCCTTTTCCATTGATGTCAAAGGGGGAGAGAGAATCATGTGAAAAAGTGCAAGGTATGAGGTTGTGTATGTTTCCTATGTTGGACACTAGGAACATTGAGAGGGGGGGTGAATCAATGTTCCACAATATTTGATTTTCAAATCAAATCTTAAACTATCAACAACAATAATTAAACCCTTAATAGCATTCACAACATATAAACAGAAGGAAACATGTAAACACATTAAAGAAAACCATAACACCAGGATTTTTATGTGGAAACCTAGTTAGGGGAAAAACCATAGTGGAGATTAATCCACAAAGTATACTCTGTTAAAAGTATGATAAAAAGGAATGCACTTGCATTCAGGCACACTACCCAGAGCTCACTGCTCAAAAGAGAAGGTTCTCTGCCTTACAAAATATATTTGATATTACAACAAATGTTGAACTAAGAATATAGCATCTACATATGCCTGGATTTAGTTCCAATGAAGCACACAATCAGATTTCAGATCTTCTATCTAGTTCACACTTCTACTCTACTTTGCTCTGCATACTTGTTGTTCAAACAGATCTTCTGATATTACCTCATATGATTGTTCTGTAATTTTTCACTCTTATACTTTCACTCTTCTTGATACTCACACACTTCTATCTCCATATCAAAATTATTTTCCAATCTCCTTTATATATCCGTTAACAAGAATTTTATTATATGTCAACTTCAAAAAAAAAAATGAATATTCCTTCTCATGTCAGCTCAAATCACTAATTATAATTGATGTGTACCCTCACAAGTTGGCTAGACTATAGTAGGGACCCAAACCAAAATTCCAAACATATGAAATAGTTAAACACATGCTCGTCATACATCCACGACATGCCATACACAACAGGTCGGCCATAACGAGAAAATAAACAATAAATCATTTCTACTAAATCTCTTAACTCATACTTTGATTAATGTGACACCACAAAACTCACCAATAGGATAGCATACATGTTGAAAAAGATTCCATAGGGATCCACACCACAAAATAGTGATCCGATGAAGTATTCAGATCAACTTATCAACCAGAATCCTTGTTCTTCATACATTCTACTAGTAGATTACAGTCTCTTACTTATCTTTCCAATAGGAGCAACTTCAATACTGCAAACCATACTGTTGACTCCAATTGCAATCAATGACAACATAAGAGGCCAAAAACAATCTCTTAAAGCCATATGCCAACAGTCTAATCATTATTTTCAAAGGAAGAATGAAGCATAAGCTATAAGAAGGAGAGATAAATCTTGTATTCAAAAAAAAGGAAAGGAGAAGGAAGGTTGTCTTTGATGGTTTTTCACATCATGTGTTGCCATCAATGAAAAGGGGGAGATTTTTGCAAGTATGAAGGTTTTGTCATTGATCTCAACAATAAGTCTATTGACTGGTGTTTTCATTGATGTTAATTGTCTACTAAGGCAATTATTGCATGATGAAAATGTTGAGGATATTGAAAAAATTGTGAAAAAGAGGAAAACAAGTTGATGTAGGTTGTGCATGTATAGTTGAGATGTTGAGGAAGTTTTTTAAGTACATGGAACTATCTTTTTGTTGCAATATCTAAAGATGAGTTGGAATGAAGTAATAAGATGAGATGATGTCTCTAGTACTTGGTTTCCAAGTGTTTTTGAGAAAATTTGATAAATAGAGTAAACTATGTTGTGTAGGTGTTCATAGTGTGCTCCAGTATTGTGCTCCTTTTTTCTTTTGTATTGATCCTATGCCTATGTAGATTCAATATGTTGTTCAAAGTTTTTAGAGGTTTCTATATTCAGAATTTGGGGTTTTAGATCATTGTACAAAGTGAGATGTTTTCACCAGTGTATGAACCAATTTTTAGTGATGTTTTCTATGGCCTCGGAGAAATGTATTTGCTCAATGTTTCTCTATTGTTTTCCTTTAGGTTGTGTATATTTGGGAAGTTTCTTATAATGTTTGTATATTTTTTTATTCAAGGTTTCACTTGATTTGGTGTTGTATAGAGTGAGTTTCACTTGTCAGTGTCTGAATGAGGGTTACCAATTGTTCTGAGTTGAAGTATTTGAATGATCCAATTTTGGATGAAGTGTTTAATGAATCTCAATTATTTCATGGATTATTCTATATCATGTTCAAGTGAATTTTTTCATTCAGAATTTTTGGATTGACTTGAGGAAGCATGTACTTAATGATTATGGTGTTTAGCATGGGTATTGGTTGACCTTGTGTTAGCACTACATGCAAAGCTTTTAAAAGCATGTTGAAGTGTTTTGGGATATATTTGGTTCCTAATTAAGGATTTATGTAGGTCATCTTCATTCCTATCCACCGCAGGAATGCTTAGGTTCTGACCTATTTTAAATTTGTATGTATAACTAATAGTTTGCAATATTGGAGAAGGTTTTTGAGGTTGAGGTTGATATAAATAAGGGTGGTGTTGTTGTGAGTTGAGTAATGGGAAGAAGAGAGAAGTAATATAGATGTGATATCAATGCAAGTTTTGTGTGTGATGCAAATTTTAAGTGTTAGGGTTCCTGAAGGTAGTAACATAAAGGCATCCAAAATCATTCAAGCAAGGTTGCAAGATTATTTGATCATTGTGGTGGATTCCTTGTTGCATTGAGAAAGTATTCTATGTGTAACATTATTCTTCTATCTTCTTGTATCTCTTTCTATGGTAGTGAGCCCTAGTTGTGAGCCTTTTTTTGGATAGTGTGTCCTATTTTGGCATTGAGCCCTTATAACTTTTTTGCAATTACTTATATTGTGAGCTAATGCTCACCGTTATTTTTTCCTCATTGGGTTTTCCATGTAAATCTAGTGTTATCTTGTGTATGGTGTTGCTATTTTATTTTTTGTTATCTGCATTTCATGTTTAATCACATTAACAAAATAAGGGTTTAAAGAATGCATATCAATCTAATTGTTGTTGAGGGTTTTGAAGGTTTAATATGCTACAATTGATTCACCCCCCTCTCATATATCTTGTTCATTCAACACATTTCATATTCCATTTTAGACACCTAGAAAATATTCTTTATCTCTATTTGATGTGTGATCTCCACTAAAAAAAAAATATCTCTTTAAAATATAATTACAACATGCTAAAATTTAATATTTTTCTCTCATGTCCCCTAGAACACATTCCAAAGAACATGGAGACATACAAATTATTAAATATTATAAGATTAATGTCACCTTATCCTAACACAAGTTTTTTTGTGTCTATAGCTCTAATTAGAGGCAAATGGATTAAGTTCTTGTTCAAAATTTACAACATGATTGAATGGAGGAAATCAGCTAATTTGGTAAATTATCTATCTCTCAATTTAAGTTGATATGGGGTTGAACTTATGGCTCCAAACTTTGGTCCAATGTGGTTAGTTGTTTGAGGTGTATTTATCTTGATAAATTTCTCTTTTTTTTATTTTTGAATGGTTGATATTTGTTATGAACTACAAATTTATATTTCTTAGGAGTCAATGAATATGTCTCTTCATATTGACTAACCAAATTCTGATAATCCTAAAGGGCCATACAGAATTATATTAAACTTGGATATTTCATCAAAAATATTTGATCCCTTATGCCTAGTTACAAGTTTTCAATGAATACTCTTTGAACATTTGTATCAGGGAGAGTAAGATTGATTTGTAAATAAAGCAATTGATATCACCCTATAAAGTTTGTTACCTTTTCATTTTTCCTTTGTTTGCATCACACTAAATCAGTTAGTATGATTTTAAGTCCAATGTTTACTTGGAAATGTTGGAGGAATGCCCCAATGATCTCATTGAAAGAGTGGATTGAGTCATTTGGCAATGAACAAAACCATTCTAAAGTCATTTCTTTCAATGACCTAGGAAAGAATTTATCCAGGATTTTATCTTCAAAAATGAAGTCACTACACAAGGTAGTATATATCAATATATGATTGCTAGGATCTCCTTTACCATTGTACTTGTCAAATTGGGTTATCTCTATATTTATGGAATCAATGTTTTCAAATGAAGGTGAAAATGGGATTATTTTGACATATTGCAATGGTTTTCCATTTTGGTTTTGGTTCAATGTGGAAATTTTTTGTTGAAGTAAGATTACATTTTACAAAATTTGGTTAATGATTGAATCATTGGTTGACATATTTTGTGAATGTGGTGAATATGGTAGGATTGTGTATGTGCTTGGTGGGTTACTATGTTGCAAATTTATGAAAGAGGATAAAATTTGAGGTGTAACATGTGAGAACCCCAAACCATAAGGATTTCTAGTGGAAAGGCCTAAGGTTTGATTTATGCCAATTCTTTGTTCTATTTTTGAAGCGGTATTTCAATTTGTGTATGTGGGAATAAAGGCTATAGTTGTAGGGAGGGAGACTTGACTTCCTCCTTGACTTTGAGTGTATCCAAAATTTTGATTGCAACTAGCCATTATAGGTATAGGAGCATCAACTATATGGGCTAGGCTACATAAAACCTCTAATCCTTGAGCATCTTTAATCAGTTTCCTCATCATATCTATTATAGGGACTGCTAAGCGAGCTAGAGATTTAGTACTCGCATAGTCTTCAAGTCCTAAATCTTTGTCCAATTATTTTAGTTTATTTTTTAGAGCATAGGAAAAAACAATCTCAACATCCATAAAAATGGTTAATTATAAATTTGGCAGTGGTATTGTAGCATTAGGGATAGAGTAAAAAATGGGGTGAGTATTGACAATACCTTGCATGAAATAGTTGGAAGACTCAGGATGCACAATGGATGTAACAAAAACATGATATTTCATAAGTCTACAACTACTTATCACTGAAGTATTGTCAATAGGACACCAGGTCATGAAGCTTGTGCAAGTTTCAAAGTACTAAGTGTACCCAAGATGGACACTAAAAAGTTAAATAACCACATCAAAACAAGAAGAAATGGAAGTCAGACATTAGAAGCAAACAAAAAACACAAAAAAAGAAATGTGAGAAAAAAAATTCAGCCAATAATAGCAGGATAGAGCCACCCAAGGGGGCCTATGTCCTAGATATAGTGTTAAAATTTTCAAATTTTGACTATGTATGATATTGTTCAAGGTTTTTGGGTCTATTTGCAAACAGGTTTAAAAGTGAATATTTTCTAGAACTTACTCAATTTATGGAAATGCTAATGTATAACAATATGTGAACAATAAATGATAATTTTGAATGAAATTTTTTTATCTAAAATGTGACAATTAACTAATTCTAAGATGCCAAAATCTAAAAATGATGGTTTTGATGTAATTTGAAACAAAAAAAAATACAATTTTTTTCACTTTTGAGCTATATAAAAGATGTCGAAATGAATGCAATTAAGAATTCCAAATTAGAGATCTACAAGCAGACATAGACTGAAGACATAAAGATAGAGAATTATGCAAAATTTTGTTGATCCAACTGCAATAGGATAGAGGTGCCCAAGGGTGTTTATGTCCTTGATATGGTTTCCAAACACTAAAAGTTTGAATGTTTATTAGACTATGTTGGTGTAAATAGGTGTTTCACCTATCTAGTCATTAGTAGGTCATATTTACATGTTAACTTTACTTACGTCCTAGGAGAGAATCTTTCTAGAAGATGTTAGTTGGCATAATATCTTATCTTTTCTTTTAAATTTTAACATGTGTCCTATGTAGTTATGATATGTTGTCACATGACATAGATTTAAGACACTTGTCATAATCATGTTTAATCCTATCTCACCTTGGCTATATAACCAAGTGATGTCACGTGTAAATAAATAATTTTCATATTGAATTTTATTGGATTTAATTCTATTTATTCAACCAAATCATGTATGGTGTAGAGTTATTCTATACCAACTCCTAAATTGCATCAAAGCATGTTGGGTTTCTTCTTATTAGTCTTTATTGAGAGATATAGATTGAAAATCTTGGTGGATCTTGAAAATTTTATTATTATCTTCTCTTGCATCAAATGATGATCTGGAGAAACACAAAAGCTTAAAATAAGTTTCATATTTGGGAATTTCCTCTTTGTGTTTGTTTCTATTGTAGGTTCAAATTAGAGCTTGTTGGAGAAAATCTAAGATCACCATTGAGATCAAAGGATTTGAGAAAATCATTTTTACCTTTTATTGTCCAAATTTAACATGATGCTAGATCTATGAGGGTTTGAAGCTGAAATGTGGTTGCCAAATCTAGAAGGTAGTTACAATTTTGGAGAATTTTGAGTCAAATCCAACCCTACCATCAAATATAGGAGGCCCAAAACCCTAAGATCAATAGTCAAATAATTGGAATCAAAGCACTTGATGCCTAATCTCATAGGAAAATTTCACCCTATTGCCATTAATATCATTTGTACGATCATATGGTTCACCAATTCAACTATATTGTCATGGAAGATTTGAAAAATATATACATTATTCAATAAAGGTTTCATAATTTCTAAATAGCTTTTCTAAAAAAAATTCTACCTTTGAATTTCTATTTAAAAACCGATTTTCTTTGCACTGGTAAATCTCTATTTATAGCAAAAAAAAAAATTTAAAAAATTCATGTATATTCATAGGGGGTACACTCCTTTATATGGAATGTGTGAACTTAAAGCCAAAATTAGTTGGCCCTTAGAAAGGTGCATGACTTATAGTAGGCATGCAACTCTAAGGTTTATCAAAAATTTGTATTCACCTTGTGTTATGAAAATGATAGTGTATACTAGGAGGGGCGGGTGGGAGGGCCCCCACCTATTTTCCTTAGGTGGGGTAGATGATGTGGCCTTGCATTGTTTTTATGCTCTTTGAAAACCCATCACTATGTATATTGGTGTGCACTTGGAAATGCATTTTCATGTTTATAACTTGATAAGGTTGTTTCTCTATGTTATGGCATGCACTTGTTCATGATATCACAACATTTATGTTTAAAAAACATGTTTCCTCTCTTTTGGATGTGCGCTTCTATACCCTATTGCAGCATTTTCTTTTTGAAAATTTGTTCTAGTGAACTTGGTGTGCTCTAAAATAAGCAATTGCATGCTTTTTTTTTCAAACATCTATCTCTATATTAATGGGTGTCAGCCAGTTTATTTTTTTTCAAACATCTATCTCTATATTAATGGGTGTCGGCCAGTTTATTTTGCTACTAATTTAAAAAGAAATCATTCCCTTCTCATAGAGACACACACCCATGTAATGGGCCTTCATATTTTTTGCCAAAAAATCAAAGTCATGCTCTCCACTTTATTGTGGCACACACTTTCTACCTTGTCCACAAGCTAACTTGAAACAAAATTATCTTCCCTTATGCTTTGTGTTCTTGAACAAAGCTCAAAAAATTTGGCTTTGAAATTGAAACATTATGTTGAAATTCAAATGGTGCATGACCAGTAATAGACTTGCAATTTTTTATTTATTTTTTGTTCATCTTCACATTGGAGCATTGCACTCTATTGAGATGCAATATTTCCGTGCCTTGTTTAATCTTGAGATAAGTCTTCATTTGAATTTTGTTCTTTATCATGAAAAATTTGTTTTAAATCTCCATTTGTTGATCCTACGAAGACATGAACAAGAGACAAATAAAACAACATATACGGATAAGATCAAGCTCTGAAATATAACTAGTGATCAGACAAAAAGACAAGGATTAGCTAGAAGTTTGACCTTATATGAAATTTTTTTATATGGGTACAACATCCAACAACTACAGTTCTTAGACAAATATATACCATGACAGTTTGGACTATGTACATTATATGTGACATTTTAATTATATGCATAATTAAATGTTTTGTAGATCATATATGCAATTAATATTTGCACTAGCAAGATAGAAACAAAAATGGTGTACATAAAGGTAGTGGGTTGTATGTTACATATCTATTAATATGTGTGTAGGTTAGTATGACTTGATTTTAATTAAATTATTACTTGGCAGGAGTTGATGTGGGTATTCTTCACTACATGGTGTTTAAGTTGTTAGTATAGTTGCAGGCTGATGTTTGTGATTCATGGGCTAGTGTGTTTGAATTCATGTATTTCTAGTTGATGTGTGTCAATGATATATCTATGAGACTGATCATCTCAAAAAATTTCAATAAGCTTTCTATTTTAGAGGCTATGTGACTCCATTGGATGAATGGACAAGTAGATATAGTTATAAGTGTGGAATAAGTAAATAAGTAAAACAACTAAAAACACTTCTTAATGAAACATTATATCAAGATTTAATAGCAATTAACTAATTTAAAGCACAGAAAACTAGAAAGTGTCTCATTGTTTCCTATCTCCAAAGATTTATCAAATCACAAAGGGCTCTTAGATTTGGTAAGCATCGTGACTATTAAAATTCCTATCTAGAGAATGGAATGATGTTAAATACAATGATGTAATTCTATATGGTGATTTCTAAATGATATGATGCTACTGTAAGCTATTCTGACATGAAACCTGAAGGATGAAAGCTACAGTAAAACTATGATGCAACCATGATATTGATTCTACTGATGCTATGATTGCTATGATGCTAAGATGCTATTGCTATGATTGCTTGATTGCTATTCCTACAGAGTAAGTTTGAACAAAATATGAAATATTCTAGATACATTTCCTATGGAGAAAGTTTGTATATATAGATTTCATGGTAGCGCATTGTAACGGGGTAGCACAACAAAGGCATGGATTCAATCTAAAGAATTGAATGGTAAGAGATTGAGAAGCTTGAGCTGATGAAGGGAATGGTTTCTCCCTATGAAAACATCAGGCCAAATGATAGGAAGAATCAGAGGAATGAGGTTGAGAGAATTTTTTGCAAGTTTGTCTCTAAAGTTTTCCCATGAATACCAGTTGAATTAAATTGGATATTTGATATCTAATTTAGTAGGTGAGTGAATAGAGGAAATTTTTCCTTTATGCCTTTATTTGAATATTTTATGATTTTATTCAAATTAGTAAAAGGTGATAAATAATTTAATAAAATAGGCTATAGAATATTTTTATTAAATAAATATAGAAGGGATAAGATAATTAAACAAAGTATTTAATCTTGTTTAATTAATTAAGATTGAATGATGTGATAATTAAATAACACAAACTATTGAAGTTGTATATTTAATTAAAATTGAAAAATAGGAGAATGAACTATAAATAAATATTTCTATTTATTTAATAGTAGAGGAATTTAATTATGATAATTAAATAAAACAAAGTAAAATTCGTTGAAATAATTTATTTATTTCTGATGATTTGATGTAGATTCAATGAAGATTTCATGATGAAATAATTTCTCCTAATAGAAAGTGTAGAAAATTGCCCCTGGATGAATTTGAATTAATCTCCCTTGAAAAAAATTAATTAAATCCCACAAAAATCACATCTTTAATAACCTATAAAAGGTCAAAAAGGTATTTTTCAAACTCATTTGTCCATTTGAGTTTTCAAATTTTATGATAGAGAGTTATTAAGCAATTTGGAGGAGCAAGATGTCGATTCCTTACCACACCCACCAGTTCAAGCATGTGTGTCGTCACAATTGTCCAGCCACCTACAGACCTCTAGTACGTACCCTTGAACTTCCTCATTTTTCATGGTTTATTCAATTTTTAAAATTTATGTTTGTTTTAGCACATTTACATTTTGTTGTAGCGCTTAGATTAACTATTTTAGCGCTTCCAAAACTTTAGCACTTAGGTCAATTGTTTTAGTGCTTAGATAGGATGTTTTAGCACTTTTGATGTTTTAGCACGTAGGATAGGTTTTTTAGCGCTTTGAATTTTTGTTTTAGTTCTTTGATTAGTTTAGCGCTTCGACCCAATAGATTAGCACACTAACCCAATAAAATAGTGCTTATGGAGAAATGGCGATTTGACTACCTAAAATAGTGCTTTTGACTAATGAAATGGCACATATAGTTATTTAGCACTTTGAACGCCTATTTTAGTGCTTCTAAGTGTTTTAGTGGCACTTATGATGTTTTGGTGCATAGAAACTCTATGTTAGTGAATCCAAGTCAGATTGATAAAGTTTATCAAATTTTTCCTTGATTTTGTCAATTTTTGTTTGTGTTAGCTGTTGGTTTGACATGATTGATGATTTGATCAAGTAGATGATGTTCGAGCTCATGATAGGCGAGGTCTTATGTTTGATTTGATGATAATTATCCTCATGATAGGCAAGGAATACTTATAGTTTGATTGATTTACCTCATGATAAGCGAGGTTGATTTGGTGTATTGACGATTGTCCTCATGATAGGAGAGGTAAAATTTTAAGATTGATGATTGACCTCATGATAGGTGAGGTTCAATGATGCTTTCTCCCAAGATTTGATCAAAATTCTCATGAAGAGCTGATTAGATTTGATAGGATATTTGACATTTTGATGATTTGACAAAGAGTACTGATTTTGAATATTTCCTGATAATAGGAGCTATTGGAGAACCTTCAGTTTTGAGAGCATTTCCCATGGACATTTGATTTGATACCATAGTTAGCATAGCCTAACATAGTAGTCATTGTGTGATATGGATTGGCTTCTCTATTAGACATGCCCCAAATTAGGATTAATCGAGGTCTCCTGATAGCTTTAGCTGAGAGGTGGCATAGCAAGCATAACACCTTCCACCTTCCCACCAGTGAGATGAAGGTCACCCCTAAGGATTTTTGGTGGATTTTGCAGATTCCCATTGTTGGAGAGGTGGTTGTTTATAATTCTATAGAGCAGGGTGGAACTGATTCTCTCTATAGAGTATTTTAAGATGATCATATTTTCGGGTATTGGATTCCATAGTGTGAGATGGTGGATTCTTATGCCACCCTTCATGTAGTTCTTGTTGGGTTGATTGGATGGTTCCTTTGTCCTAATCACAGGTCAAAGGGACTTTCTATTGTTTGGGGTTGTGTGTTGGAGAGCATGGTTGTTTACCTTGGAGGTTGCAGCTTGCCATCTGGAGCTACTTTATTATTGGTGTGGGCACGGGAGCACAAAGTTGTCACACGTCCAGTGCCAGTGAGACAAAGACCAGCTATGAGACCATATGTGTACAGATATGTAGGTCGCCTTGCTCAGTCTAGACTAGGTAAGTTAGAGCATTGGAGGAGAGTGATGGATGATATAGATTCTATGACATGGCATCTGTACCTAGATTGTGAGCATTGGTACGAGGATGATATTCAGGTTCCTTTTCGTTGTCAGTCTATGTTATTAATTGGTCAGGCTCGTTGGGTATTAGAGAGATTCTTGATCAAATGAGCACATAGATAGTATGGTTTGGTTCACGGAATGCCCCAGGGTTTTTCTCATTACACCTGTCGTCAATTAGATTCTACAGAGTGGGGGCCTAGTTTTTCATATGATGCTGTCGTTCAGGAGTATCAGTCTTTGTAGCCATTTGAGTGGGATATTTGTCTAGACATTGTTAAGCCACCTATGACAGTAGATTATGCTGAGTATCTATCTTTACATCCTTTTCCACACATTACTATTCTTGATGAGCCTGCCCCATTACCTACATAGGAGGATGTTATTTTTGCACATTGTCATAGGCGGAGGAGAGAGGAGGTTGGTGAGGTTGAGGTGGAGGATGTCAAGGTTGGTGGTGATGAGGAGGATATTGATGATGAGGAGGGTAGTGGAGATGAGGAGGACAGTGGTGATGAGAGGGGTAGTGGTGATGATAGCAGTGGAGATTAATATGGTTTTTACAGTGGAGATTATGTAGGTGGGTTGGGTCCTACCATAGATTTGTATGAGCATACAGTGCCTCATAAAAGGTAAGCAGTGGGAGATCTTATAGAGCAGTTGTAGATTGTGATCCTTCAAGTGCAGTTAGAGACCGTATAGGCTAAACTTGTTCAGACTCGGGCTCAGATGTAGGCACAAGCCTAGTCACACACATAGGCTTTAGCGTTAGTACAAGCTCAGTTGGATGCAACCCAGGCTTAGATCACAACATTGACAGCTAAGAGGGATACCGCTATGCAGGCTATAGTCAAGAGATTGCAGAGATTGGTGAATGGTACCACCGTAGTATATTATATGCGAGAGGTGGTTCGTATTGGCAGGGAGGTAGAGTATTACAAAGGTAAATTATATGTTGTCATCCCTTTAGATCGGAGAGTGAGCTATAGGCAGACCTAATCTAGCAAGACTCATTCTCAGACTGTTATTGTGAATGTGACTTAGCCTATTTCCAAAGACCCAAGATATCCCGGTACATCTGGTGGTGGTGGAGGACTTAGTCCTATGATGCCTACTCTTTCTGGAGCTAGCAGCACATGATTTTTCATGATGTGATTCCTCTGTTGTATTTTGAGATGATGATGTTCATTCCAATTATAGCCATTTTTTTTATCATATATCTCTCTTTATTTTAGACATCATTGTATACTTGACATTTATGATTTTGAGATCTATATGATATGCAATGGATTTTATCGATCTATCATGTGTGTTAATTTATTTTTTTTGCTGGATGCAATTATTTTGTATGTTCTATATGCCATGTGATGATCTTTTTATTATGAAGATATGGATGCAAATTATGATCATGATGACATGCTTTATGATTTATTATGTTCTTTCTATGATTTGTATTATTATGATGTATGGATGTATGATTTTTTAATGTTAAATTAGATATGATGTAAATATGATATGTACTATTTTATTCTTGTGATATCAAATGCAAATTATAATGTGATGAATTTATGATGAAAATAATGAATGATATATATAATGTTATTTTGAATGTATGATATATAATGTGATGAATAAATAATGAAGATGCACCTACATAGTGATTTCTTTTGATAGTTTTCTCGTGACATTTTTATGATGTGATGTAAAATTGAAGAAATGACATGATGAATGCAAATTATATGATCAAAATGATAAATGATGAAATGATAAATTAAATGTTTCTAATGTATGCAATGAAAATGATTATGTAGCTATATGATAATGATGATGTTTTTGTTGCCAGTATTGGCATGGTGTGATGGTTTATAGGTGGCATTGTTGTTCTTGCCACCAAGGTTCAAACCCCATTGGGGTGGTATTTTTGAATGGTTGTATCCAGTTCATAGCTCCAATCAAAAGCGTTTACCCCTTGAATAAAAAAAATGATGATGTTTTTGTTAATCTCAAGTATACTCAATCCATTAATGAGAAAATTTATCATCTTCATTGAATGATTCACCAATTTTGTAACAAATACTCTACAAATGTAACACTTATTATGAATGCAATCTATTTTACCATGCAAACATTGGCATCTTAATGACTATTACTAACTCAACTTTATCAAACAACAATGATCCCCTAAATACTCTATCGCAGCAATTTACAGACAAAATTCAGTTAAAGGACACAGGTTTGGGAGAATATACCATTGAGCAATCTTTGTGTCTTTCACAATTACTCCCATCTCCAAAATCATATGGACAGCCCACAACCAACAAACAAAAATCATCACAACCCATCATATCTCTCAATGAAAGGTTTGTAAAAGTAGGAACTCTTGAAGATGAATCAAAAGACAAGGCCATTCTAAATTGGCTCTATAAAGATGAAGAAGCTTCAACATCAACAAATATTAGCATACGAACAGATCAATATGGAAAAGGAAACGATATCTTAAAAAAAATGGGCTATGAGGGGCAAGGACTGATTGGCAAGAGAAAAGATGGTATTATAGAACCTATTCAACCTCTAACACTTCAGCCTAAGGAAAAAGTAGGATTAGGCTATACAAGGGAATCAAGAGAAGAAGTAACTTAAAAAGTGGTAGAAAGGATTCTGCAAATGAGGGATGGGTTTTAGAATGAATATGAATGGGATCATTTATTTGAAAAATCATACACTGACAAACAAATTTACATCATCCAAATGTATACACCCACAAGAGGAGGGACAAAGTTTAGGAATTAGACTACTTGTTTTGGGATCAACAAATATCGATGACTCAAGCATGGATGAACAGACATCAAGTGAAATAGATGACTCGGAGGAGGGTAATATCATAGACCTCAACCTTCCCACTAAAAATTTTTACCACTTGGCTATTGGAACACTTACAGCCATCGACCTTACTCAAACTGGTGATTTATTACCTTTGATCCATCCTGAACTTATTAATTGGGAACCAACCAAACCTATTAATATACCAGTCTTTTCAAATGATGAGGCCATTGTAAATTTTCTTTGCAATGATGTACCTAATACAAGTTCTACCCATAACACTCATAATAACACTTCAAATCAAGAGGGTGCCAAATGTTCCAGTTGCAAAAATGACAACAGAAAAAAAGAATCTAATGGTGAAAACCTTTCTGAGGCAACATTAGATTTTGAAAAAGAAAAAATAAAGAACGTATATAACAATGAAAACCTTTCTAAGGCACTAAAAGATGGAATATTTGACACCCTTCTAGAGAATTACCATGATAGATCATTAGTACTAGTGGATCCTACGTAGTCCATAAATCTTGGAACAACAAAAAAGACAAAGATTCTACATCTAGCAGCATCTATGACAAAATAGGAGAAGCCCACATTCACAAAATTCTTTGAAGAGTGGCATCAATTTTGCTTGGTATTATTCTGATATGCTAGGATTAGATCTAAATCTCTTGATGCATCATCTGTCTCTACCATCCAGAATCAAACCAGTAAGCAAAAATTGAGAAAAATGCATCCCCACATTGCCCTAAAGGTAAAAGTTGATCTGAAGAAGTTGGATGCAAGACTTATTAGGTCTATCAATTATGCAGAATGGATTTCAAATATTGTGCCTATATCTAAACTAGATAATAGTATCAAGATATGCACATATTTCAGAGATCTATATAAGGCATACCCAAAAGATGATTTTCCTCTACCAAGAATTGACATCATTATGGATCTAACAGCAGGCCATGCCATGTTGTCATTAATGGGTGGTTTCTCAGGGTACAACCAAATAATGATAGCACCTAAAGATCAGGAAAAGATAGCATTCACTTGTCCTTGGGGTACATTCTATTGGAATGTTATGCCTTTTGGGTTGAAAAATGCAAGTGCAACATATCAACGAGCAATGACCACTATTTTTCATGACATGATGCATACTTTCATGGAAGATTATGTGGATGACATCTTAGCAAAATCATACACTAGAGAAGGACATCTGGAGATCCTCAGCGAAATATTTACTAGACTGGAAAAGTTCAATGTCAGATTGAACCCTAAGAAATGTGTATTTGGAGTAACATCAACAAAGCTCCTTGGATACATAGTGTTAGAAAAAGGAATCGAAGCAGATCAAGCTAAGGTCAAAGCAATAATGGAGATGTCGCCACCTAAAAATATCAGTCAATTACGGTCTCTACAAGGCAGGCTACAATCCATTAGGAGATTTATCTCCCAATTGGTGGACAAAAGCCATCCATTCAATCATCTACTTCATAAGAATGTCTCATTCAAGTGGGATCATGATTGTGAAACAAATTTTAACTAGATAAAGAAATATTTGATATCGCCTCCCATACTCATGCCACCTATAGTAGAAAGGCCATTGTTACTATATATCGCAACAATGGACATTTCTTTAGGAGCTCTCTTAGCACAAGAAGATTCTGAAGGAAAATAACAAGCTATTTGCTACATTAGCAAGACTCTCAACTGTTATGAAATAAATTACACCTTCATAGAAAAATCTTGTTTGGTAGTTGTATTTGCAACCCAGCAATTGTGGCACTACATGTTGACTCATATAGTCAGACTCATCGCAAAAATAGATCCATTAAAATATCTACTAACAAAGGTGCTCTAACAAGGAGACTAGCAAAATGGGTTATGATCTTAAGTGAGTTCGACATCCAATATGTAGACCAGAAAGCCATCAAAGGATAGGTGATAGTTGATCAATTAGTTAAAGCTCTATTACAGGATAATCATACAATGAACATTGAATTTCCAAATGCAGACATTTTGAATATTACCACGCAACAATGGAGACGTTATTTTGATGGCTCACTCACACAAAGGGGGTCTGGTGTGGGAATTCTATTGGTTACACCTCAAGGACACACCATCCCAAGATCATATAGACTAATGTTTCCATGTACCAATAATGTCTTTGAGTATGAGGCATTGATTATCAACATCAAAGTGGCTATTGAATGGAACATCATAGAAATACAAGTGTATGGGGACTCACAGCTTGTCATCTATCAGGTAAATGATGAGTATCAGAAAAAGGATGAAAAACTCATGCCATATAAGAAAATGATAGATTATTTTAAAAAGAACTTTGTGGAGATCAAGTTTGAACAGATACCAAGGGCAGAGAACAAAGTTGCAGATTCCATGGCGACAATTGCTTCTCTCTTGCAATTACTAGAAAAATAAGGTTGTTATGAGTTTATGGTAGAACAAGTATCTAACCTGGCCTACGACAATCCTGAATCACAAACCATATGCCAAATAACTGACATTCAACACTCACTATATGGAGAGATCTATACTTACCTCAAGGATAATATCCTTCCTCCTAATCTTTCTAGAAACCAAAAGTGTAACTTCATCCGCCAATCTGCTCGACATACATTGATAGTGGACATAATTTACCTTCAAGCTCTAGATGGTACTCTTCTTCGGTGTCTAGAACACAATGAATCTTATACATCCTTACATGAGGTTCATGAAGGTATTTTTGGAACTCATTCAAATGGACCAACCCTAGCAAAGAAACTCTTTTTTTTGTGGTATTACTAGTTGAACATGGAAAAGGAGTCTTATCAGTTTGTTAAGAAATTTCAGAAATGTTAGATCCATGGTAATTTAATTCATGCACCAGCACAGGAGTTGCACCCTTTCACATCAACATCGCTATTTTTTCAGTGGGGACTGGACCTAGTAGGAAAGATAAATTTGTCTTCATCAAAATTGACACAAGTTTATAATCACAGCAACGAAATACTTTACAAAATGGATAGAAGTGGTTCCCTTAATAACAATCACAGGGAAACAAATATCATCTTTCATACTAAACTACATCATCTATAGGTATGGCATACCTCATTCCATTGTTATAGGAAATGGAAGACCCTTTGAGAATGAGGATGTCCAGGAATTATGTGAAAAAATTCATATCCAACATCATTTCTCAACACCGTACTATCCTCAGGGAAATGGCCAGGCAAAGGCCTCAAACAAGACAATTCTAAATATACTAAAGAAAATAGTTAACGATGTTGGACATGATTGGCATGTTCAACTAGATCCTACATTATGGGCCTGTAAAACTAGCATCAGAACACCAACATCATACATCCATACATCATGCATCCATACATAATCATAATACACATCATAGAAGGAACATCATAAATCATAAAGCATTCCATCATGATCATAATTTGCATCCATATCTTCATAATAAAAAGATCATCACATGGCATATAGAACATAGAAAATAAATGCATCCAACAAAAAAAATCAATTCACACACATGGTAGATAGATAAAATCCACTAAATATCATATAGATCTCAAAATCATAAATGTCAAATATACAGTGATGTCTAAAATAAAGAGAGATATATCATCAAAAAAATGGCTATAATTAGAATGAACATCATCATCTCAAAGTAAAATAAAGGAATCATCATGTGTTGTTAGCTCCAGATGAGCAGGCATCATAGGACTAGGTCCTCCACCACCACCGAATGTACTGGGATATCTCAAGTCTCTAGGAATACGCTGAGTCACACCTGCATTGACAGTTTGGGAATGAGTCCTGCCAGATCAGGACTACCTATAGCTCACTCTCTGCTCTGAAGGGATGGCATCATAGAATTTACCTCTATAATACTCTACCTCCTCGCTAATACAGACCACCTTTCGCATATAATCTGCTACAGTGGTACCATCCGCCAATCTCTGCAATCTCTCGACTGCAACCTAAGCTCCCTCTACAATGAATCTAGTGGCATCCCTCTCGGCTATCAATGATGCAATTTGAGCCTAAGCACCCCCTGTAGCCTTCCTAGCAGTATCCCTCTCAGCTGTCAATGTTGTGATATGAGCCTGGGCTACATCCAACTGAGCCTGTATTGATGCTAAATCCTATGTGTGTGACTAGGCATGTGCCTACATCTGAGCCTGAATCTGTGCCAATAAACCTTGAGTGTGAACAAGTTGAGCTGGTACGGTCTCTAACTACACCTGAAGGCTCACAATTTGCAACTGCTCTATAAGATCTCCCACTGCTTTCCTCTTACGAGGCACTGTATGCTCATGTAAATCTAAGGCAGGACCCGACCCACCTACATCATCTCCACTATCAAAACCATAATCATCTCCACTGCTATCATCACCACTACCCCTCTCATCACCACTACCCTCCTCATCTCCACTACCCTCCTCATCACTGATATCGTCCTCATCACCACCAACCTCAACATCCTCCACCTCAACCTCACCAACCTCCTTTCTCCTCCACCTACAACCATGTGCAACAACAACATCCTCCTCTATAAGTAATGGGGTAGGCTCATCAGGAATATTAATGCATGGAAAAGGATGTAAAGCTAGATACTCAGCATAATTTGTTGTCACATGTGGCTCAAAAATGTCTAGATGAATATCCCACTCAAATGGCTATAAATATTGATACTCCTAAATGGCAACATCATATGACAAACCAAGCCCCCACTCTGTAGAATTTGACTAACGACAGGCGTAATGAGCAACACCCTGGGGCATGCTCTGAGCCAAACCATACTGTCTATATACTCGTTTGATCAAGAATCTCTCTAACACCTAATGAGTCTGACCAATCAGTAACACAGACTGATAGAGAAAAGGCACCTAAACATCATTCTCATCCCAATACTCACAATCTAGGTATGGATGCCATGTCACAAACTCTATATCATCCATCACTCTCCTCCAATGCTCTAACTTACCTAGTCTAGAATGAGTAAGGCAACCTGCATATTTGTACACATATGGTCCCATACTTGGTCTTTGTCTCACTGGCACTAGACACATGATAGCTATGTGCTCCCATGCCCACACTTATAATAAAGTAGCTCCAAATGACAAACTACGACCACCAAGGTAAACAGCTGAATGCAAATCATGATACAAATGGGCAAGCATACACATGCCCCAAGCATATCTCGTCCCGTGAACAACTATGCTCACCAACACATAGCCCCAACCAAAAAAAATTCCCTTTGACTTGTGATCAGGACAAAGGAACCCTCCAATAAACACAGCAAGAACTACAAGAAGGGTGGCATAAGCATCCACCATCTCACGCCATGGAATCCAATACCTGAAAAATTTGATCATCTTGAAATACTCTATGGAGAGCATCAGTCCCACCCTGCTCTGTAGAATCATAAATACCCACTTCTCCAACAATGGGAATCTGCAAAACCTGCCAAACATCCTCAAGGGTGACTTTCATCTCACTGGTGGGAAGGTGGAAAGTGTTATGCTCGCTATGCCACCTCTCGGCTAAAGCTGTCAGGAGACCCCAATTAATCCTAATATGGGGCATGTATAATAGAGAATCTAATCCACACCACACAATTACTGTCATCTCAAGTTGAGCTAACTATGGTATCAAATTAAATGTCCATGGGAAATGCTCTCAAACCTGAAGGTTCTCCAACGGCTCCTATTATCAAGAAATATTCAAAATCAGTACTCTTTGTCAAATCATCAAAAAATAAAATATCCTATCTAACCTAATCAGCTCTTTGTAAGAATTTTGATTAAATCTTAGGAGCAAGCATCATTGAACCTCACCTATCATGAGTTCAATCATCAATCTTAAAATTGTACCTTTCCTATCATAAGGACAATTGTCAATACATCAAATCAACCTTGCTTATCATGAGGTACATATCAAACTATAATTATTCCTCACCTATCATGAGGATAATTATCATCAAATCAAACATCAGACCTCACCTATCATGAGGTTGAACATCATCTACTTTATCAAATCATCAATCATATCAAACCAATAGTTGACACGAACAAAAATTGACAAAATCAAGGACAAATTTGACAAACTTTATCAATCTGAATTGGATGCGCTAACACAGATTTTCTATGCACCAAAACATCATAAGCACCATTAAAACACTTGAAAGCGCTAAAACAAGTGCTCAAAATGCTAAATCACTATATGCGCCATTTCATTAGTCAAAAGTGCTATTTCAGGTAGTCAAAGCACCATTTTTCCATAAGCACTATTCTATTGGGTCAATGCACTAGTCCATCGGATCGAAGCGCTAAACTAATCAAAGTGCTAAAATAGAAATTCAAAGCGCTACAAAACCTATCCTACGCACTAAAACATCAAAAGCGCTAAAACATCCTATCTAAGCACTAAAATAGTTTACATAAGCACCAAAGTTTTGGAAGCACTAAAACAATTAATCTTAGTGCTAAAACATAATGTAAATGTGCCAAAACAAATGGAAATTTTAAAAACTGAATAAAATGCTAAAAATGAGACATGCACAAAAAACGAGGAAGTTCAAGGGTACGTACTAGAGGTCCGTAGGCGGTCGGGCGGTTGTAATGACGCATGCGCTAGAACTGGTGGGTGTGGTAAGGAATTGGCATCTTGCTCCAAATTGCTCAAAAACTCTCACAAAATTTAAAAAATCAAATGCACAAATGAGTTTGAAAAAGACCTTTTTGACCTTTTATAGGTTATTAAAGATGTGATTTTTGTGGGATTTAATTAATTTTTTTCAAGGGAGATTAATTCAAATTCATCCAGGGTTAATTTTCTACACTTTCTATCGAGAGATCAATTATTTCATCACGGAATCTTCATCGAATCTACATCAAATCATCAAAAAATCATAAAAATTTAAAAAATTCCAAAAATCCTAAAACATCAAAAAAATCATTACTTTATCTCATGAGGGGGCATATATCCATCATTGCATCAAAATCAATGTCTGGGGAAAATTTGGGGCATACTAAAAAAAATTTGTCGATACTAGCAGCAACAGCAAAATTTTCTTTGAAGCAATGCATAAACACATCACTTCAAAGAGGGGCAAAATGTATACACCTAAAAATGGTCTGGAGAATATAATTAATTAAATATGATTTATTTGATTAATTAACCTTTATTTCATCTACTATTAAATAAATAGAAATATTTATTTATATAGTTCATCTTAAATTCTTCAATCTTTATTCTATTATTTTCATCTTAATTAAATAAATGAATTTCACTTTATTTTATTTAATTATCATAATTAAATTCCTCTACTATTAAATAAATAGAAATATTTATTTATAGTTCATTCTCCTATTTTTCAATTTTAATTAAATATACAACTTCAATAGTTTGTGTTATTTAATTATCACATCATTCAATCTTAATTAATTAAACAAGATTAAATACTTTGTTGTTTAATTATCATATCCCTTCTATATTTATTTAATAAAAAAAATTTGTAGTTTGTTTTATTAAATTATTTATCCCCTTTTACTAATTTGAATAAAATCATAAAATATTCAAATAAAGGCATAAATACAAAATTTCCTCTATTCACTCACCTACTAAATTAGATATCAAATATCCAATTTAATTCAACTAGTATTCACAAGAAAGCTTTGGAGACAAAATTGCAAGAAATCCTCTCAATCTCATTCCTCTAATTCTTCCTATCATTTGGCTTGATTTTTTCATAGGGAGAAACCATTCCCTTCATCAGCTCAAGCTTCTCAATCTCTTACCATTCAATTCTTCAAATTGAATCCAAGCCTTTGTTGTGCTACCCTGTCACAATGTGTTGTCGTGAAATCTATATATATAGCCTTTCTCCATAGGAAATGTATCCAGAATCTTTCATCTTTTGTGCAAACTTGTAACTCTGTAGAAATAGCAATCAAGCAATCATAGCAATAGCATCATAACAATCATAGCATCAGTAGAATAAATATCATGGTTGCATCATAGTTTTATTGTAGCTTTCATCCATTAGGTTGCATGTCAGAATAGCTTACAGTAGCATCATATCATTTAGAAATCACCATATAGAATTACATCATTGTATTTAACATCTTTTCATTCTCTAGATAGGCATGTTAACAGTCATGGTGCTTACCAAATCTGAGAGCCCTCTATGATTTGATAAATATTTGGAGATAGGAAACAACGAGACACTTTGAAATTTTATGTGCTTTAAATTAGTTAATTGTTGTTAAATATTGATATAATGTTTCATTAAGAAGTGTTTTTAGTTTTTTCACTTATTTACTTATTCCACACTAAAACAACTAAAAACACTTCTTAATGAAACATTATATCAAGATTTAACAACAATTAACTAATTTAAAGCACAAAAAAATTGAAAGCGTCTCATTATTTCCTATCTCCAAAGATTTATCAAATCACAAAGGGCTCTCAAATTTGGTAACCACCGTGACTATTAAAATGCCTATCTAGAGAATGGAATGATGTTAAATATAATTATGTAATTCTATATGGTGATTTCTAAATGATATGATACTACTGTAAGCTATTCTGACATGAAACCTAATGGATGAAAGCTACAATAAAACTATGATGCAACCATGATATTGATTCTACTAATGCTATGATTGCTATGATGCTAAGATGTTATTCCTATGATTGCTTGATTGCTATTCCTACAGAGTAAGTTTGCACAAAAGATGAAAGATTCTAGATACATTTCCTGTGGAGAAAGGATGTATATATAGATTTCATAATAGCATATTGTGACGAGGCAGCACAGCAAAGGCTTGGATTCAATCTAAAGAATTGAATGGTAAGAGATTGAGAAGCTTGAGTTGATGAAGGGAATGGTGTCTCCCCATGAAAACATCAGGCCATATGATAGGAAGAATCAAAGGAATGAGATTGAGAGGATTTTCTGCAAATTTGTCTCCAAAGCTTTCCCATGAATACTAGTTGAATTAAATTGGATATTTGATATCTAATTTAGTAGGTGAGTGAATAGAGGAAATTTTTCCTTTATGCCTTTATTTGAATATTTTATGATTTTATTCAAATTAGTAAAAGGTGATAAATAATTTAATAAAATAGGCTATAGAATATTTTTATTAAATAAATATGGAAGGGATAAGATAATTAAACAACAAAGTATATAATCTTGTTTAATTAATTAAGATTGAATGATGTGATAATTAAATAACACAAACTATTGAAGTTGTATATTTAATTAAAATTGAAAAATAGGAGAATGAACTATAAATAAATATTTCTATTTATTTAATAGTAGAGGAATTTAATTAAGATGAACTATATAAATAAATATTTCTATTTATTTAATAATAGATGAAATAAAGGTTAATTAATCAAATAAATCATATTTAATTAATTATATTCTCTAGACCATGTTTAGGTGTATACAATAGCCATTTGGAATATTATAGATATGTGGGGGTACTTATTATCCCACTCCATTTCCATATCCATTATTCAAAACCTTGGACAGCAAAAATTTGGCAAGCCTAAATTTTGACTCCTACTTGGAAAAAACCTGGTAGATTAAGAAAATATGTAAATTTTTAAAAAGAAACTTAAATAATAAATGATAAGCATAACGAATGGATTTAGAGAACACATAAGTCTATTTTTATCATGGTAACATTATCAAAATCAAGATTGACTCAATAAAACAAAGCCATAGAAGGAATTTAATACTTAGGGAAAATTGAGGAAACTAAAAACTGTTGAAATATTCATAAAAATAGGGAAAAGGGGTTGCTTTTGTATCCAAAGCAGCCCAAAACATTTTATTTTTTGAAAACCTGAATGTGGGAATGGGGTCAAGAGGTAGCACTCTTGGTGCATTCCCTATTGTGATAGTGGGTGGTATTCAAAGGTTGGAGCCTCTACTACCAAGCCCAAATTAAAGCCTTCAAGGCCCTAGGGACCTTCATTGTACATGCCATTTTCAATATTTTATTCATTTTAAGTTTTTGACCAAATGTTGATGAATAAATGCAATGTTGTCAAAGAGTTGAAGGCATGAAATCACAAAGGAGAAAATGACAAAATGGGGGTTTTTGACCTTTTTTTATTGCAAATTATTTTTATGCTGATATATTGCAATGTCTCTCTTTATTAGCAATAATGTGTGAGTGTTCTAGATTTTTCTATCAGTAGTTAGGTAGGGAGTGAATTTTTTATTAGTGGTTAGATAGGACTAAATAATTGAGTAACACTATTTTTTTTAATTTGCAGTTGTTCAATGATTTGTTTGTTAGCATAAGAGTAGCATATTTGGAACTATAGGTAATTTCAGCTCCCATTCATCATACATTAAACACTAACATAGATTCCAATGATTATTAATTCCTAGCAAGAGACATTTTTGATAAATTCCAAGCAGCTACAAAATACTATTGGTGGCACAAAACAAGTTATCTGGTTAGTTTTTCTTTGGAGTTTAGAATAAAAATGCTAATGATATAGCTCCACTTAGCACTATGGTAATACTGATGTACCTTTTAGGGATCAATTGTTTTTTCTTTTCTTTTCTCCTCACCAATGTGTGTCATTTCTATTTTTTATCTAATACAAATTAAACAAACATATAAATATAATACAATAGATAATATATAATATGTATAATACAAATTAAATTATATATAATATATACTACAAATTATATTCCTATGCAAAAATGGGGACTTTGGAATAGGGTATGAACATCCATCAAAGCATAAAAGAATAGAGGAATTTTTGTAAGTAGTTGTAATTTCCCTGGTGTTTGAAAAGATTCCTCAAAGAGAGGTGGTCTCGTGGATTATAGTGGATTGTAGTATATGTGCAAAATGGATTTGTTGAAAAACTTTAGAAATTTCCAAGAAAATGCAATTGTTAAAGCTCTTGCTCTTTTGTTCAATTTCAAGGAACTAAAGAGGACGTAAAGCTCCATCTCATCCTAGACCTTCAAATGATTAGGTTTTTAGCTTTCAAAGGATTCAATTCAATGCCTAAGTTAGCTAATTTATATGTCACCTTGTTACACTATGAAAAACAATGCATTAAAAAAATATCATCAAAGTTTTTATAGAACTTCCAAACCTCTTCCAGCAACCTTCCAAACTTCCAACTTTAGGTAAACATCTTAGACACCTAGTAATTATCACCATAAAGTTGCTTTTTGCAATCAGTTTTTTGTAACTTACAAAAAGTGCCAACATGACACTCTTCAATATTGTTATCTTCCTAGCTTTGCTAATTCTCTTAGAGCCCACACAATTGATTTATCAATTACTACATGAATTAGTCAACATTTTTTTTAGTTTTTAATTAATTTGGTGAATTTTAATATGTTGGTTGGTAGGGTTCCATACAACTTTTTTCTTACTTTTGTCAATGGTAAGGAAAACAACAATCCTAGAAGACCTATCCTTTTCAAGAGGTTTGATTTCCTTAATCAAGAACTTCCTTTAGGATATTGGTTTACAATAGGGTTAGAATTTTCAACCATAAGTGTTCTATTCTAGATGGAAACAAACATGCTTAATTCTTTGTTGTCTATTGGACATTGATGACTAGTATTTCAATTGGTTTGATGGAAATATTAATTTTCCTAGTTTGTATTTTTCAATCTAATATAATTGAATTATTATTATTATATATAATATATATTACAAAAGTACAAATTATATTATATACAATATAATTACATTTATTATTATATATATAATTTGATATGATATAAATTATATCATTACAAATAAATATATTATTAAATAATAAATATACATAAATATCAAATATATAATCTTATAATATAATAATTTTTAAAAATATATTTACTAATTTATATTTTATTTAATAGTATATACTAATAAATCTAGATATATAATATATTATATTTATAAAATAAACATAATTGAATAATAAGTACATATAAATATTTAACTTAGATAATTAAATAATAAATATATAATTTTACAATACAATAATTTATATAAAATATATTAAATAATTTACATTATATTAAATACTAAATAATAAGAAACATAAATGTTTATATATAATTGCATAATAAGTATATAAATATTCTACTATAAATATATTATACTTTAGAGAAGGGGGATTCACTGCTCACAAGACTCTTGCTTACTAAGAGATTCCCAAGGAATGAACTACCCTAGACTACCTTAGTTTAGTTAATGGATTGGAAAGAGGGATGAAGAAATTGAAAAGAAAGGACTAGAGATAGAATATCATAAATAGAAATAGAAAAACTTCAAGAACTGAAAGAACATATTATTGAGATTCCTATCACAAAGGGATAAGCTATCGGCCAAAGGATGACAATACATGAGTGAGACACCAGCACAACATGTTGAAGTCCTAGAGGTGCACTGGCATCCTATACAGATAGAGCACTAAATCCTTGGAAAAAATTACAAAGGATCTGCTAACTGATTCAAATCTAAGGTATGTTTAATCTACTGAGTTAATAGAAAGCAAGAAATGTTGATAAAAGAAAAAGAATTGGTAGAGAACTAACATACAGAAGGTATTGCACTTTGAATCCTTCCTCCAAGCTCAATATGAACAACCTGCACATAAGATGAAAGAGGAAAAATGTTGAGGAAGTTTCAGGGCTTGTCACAATCAAATCCCTATTTTGGTGCTCCCACCTCCATGGACCGCTAGATAGATAGAGAGAATAATAGACACAAAGAAAAGTAGACACAAAGTGATAAAAGAAAACCCTTCTTGGGAGGAAAGCTCATACCACAAGATAAGGCACAATAGATAATATGATATAGCAAATAGACAAGAATCAAGAGATCATTACTAATAGTTTGTGGCTCCCTCTTCGCTCGATAGGCACATTGTTGAGTGCTTGCAAGAGAGATTTAGTTGTTGGAGAGACCTCAATTTGGTAAAGCTTCATTGTAGAAACAAGATGAAGAAAAGAAGAGCAAGAGAAGCACATTCAAATGAGAGAGTAATAGAATGAATGACAATGAGAGTGAAAAGAAAGGTTTTGTTTAACTACATGGGTGAGAAGAGTTGTTTCTTAGGAATCAATCATCGGGACACATGTCATGGGTGAAATATTTTGAGATTCCTCATTTGAACTCAAAAAAGTATAGGGATGCTAACACATTGTGTAGATGTCCATGCACTTGGTAGGCATCCAACTCATCATTTCACAAGAAACAAGGTGGTACACTATTGTCACTTCATCATTGGACCTCATGAAGTCAAAATCATGAAATTCTAACCCATAAGGTTCTTTTCATAAATGTGGTTAGGCACCATAAACACAAGGGTCAAATGCACAAATTTGAAACTACCACAGGGTGCAATTTTATAACATTACATTTTTCCCCCACTTTAGTGAGCTAATCTTTGGGAAAAAATAGCTACACTAAAGTAGAAAAGAGAATGTTAGAGCAAGAAAAAAATATAGAAAATTTTATGGATTTGCATACCAAAAAAGATATTGTAGAGTCTGTAGAGGTCAAGCAGGTAGGTACTGATGATGTCCCCAGTGATCAAGCTTAGAAAGAAACCACAACATCTAACGTGAAGGTTCATTCTACAAAACTCAAATTTAAGTCGGCTCAAAAATTATAAGTTACCAAGGTGAGAAGAATGCTAAGAAACATCCAATGGTTCAGAAAAAAATATATGATGAAGAGATGAGTATATTCCCCCTCTTTATTTTTCCCCTAGCTTGGTGGGGTAAAATAGGAAAAATGATGGGACCACGATCGTCAGGAAAAAGGGGCCCTAGGGGGCCCTATATATACCTAGGTGGGTCTCTAGAAGGGTTATTTTCACTATGCATTGCGAGATTTTTGTAGATCATGGGGGTCCAAACTAGGCCCTTAAGTGGCAATGAAAATTCAAAAGAATAGAGTTTGACAACTTTACATAAAAATTTTAATAGGTTATTAACATAATTTGAAAAATATGTAAGAACATAATTTATAGTAAATTGAATGTAGTTTCTAAGATAGTAGTCCATTTTTGGAAAGAACTACATCTACTTGGTGAAAATATGAAATTTCTATGCAGTAGTACTAAATTTTCAAGAAAAAATAAACAAGTGTATGTCTAGCCAACCTAAGTACAAGAAAAAAAATTAAAACTTTCAATATAAGTAGAGGACACATGCTCGGATGTGCCACATTTTTTTGTAATGTTTTTGCAAGTAAATAATTAGTTATGAATTTTTGTATTAGAATTTTTAAAATATTAAAAACTTGTTTGTTTGACCACCATAACTTGGTCAAAAATTTATGAAATTCAATTTTTTTTTTATCCTTTAGTATGGGAAGCATAGAATGTGTTGCATCGTTTAGATTCAAAAAAAATTAAATCATTTTAAAACATCTATCACTCTATCAATTAGGAATTTAGTCATAATGCATGTAGAAAATCAATAATAATTATCTATTAAATTCAAAATAAGTCATATCTTATAGTGGTGGAAATTTGATATATTTCTTAATAAACTCTTTTTGTTTCATCAAATTTGGATATAAATTCATTTTTCATCATATTGCCAGTTTTTGGACCCCCATGATCCTACACTCACCCTTTTGTGAGAGAAAAGCTAGGAAAATGCCTCACAAATGAGAGTTGGAGGACCCATAGATCAAGTAGCTACATCGGGTGGTTTCTAAGGGATGCATGATCAACTAAGTGAGTTTGAAAAACTCTTTCTTTTTCTTTTTAAGAAAAAATTTTAAGTTTTTTGAAAAATTAGAGCATGGGTGTCCCAACAATGAAAAAGTGTCCTACTCATATGCTAGTGTCACACCTACGCACTAGAGGCCTTCAAGCACATTGGTGTTTGCCAAGCGCGTTGCTATCCAAACAGCTCTAATGGCAGAACTTGGACAATAGAGTGCCATGCAGACATCTATGTGGCATGCCTATGTCCTCAAGCCATACTTAGATAAATTTTGATGTAGAAGTTAGAGATTTTAATGTAGATGGTTATGACTTGCATCTTTTTCCATTTTGCAAGATTACTCAAAGATATGGTAGCATGGCAATGGATGCATGTGTCAGATTCTCTATGATCACATACAATGGATGTCCCTAGATGAGTTGGGGCATCCTCGATGAGTAGGCCTGTGGTGGGCTTACACTATGCTAGAGATGTTGTACCATGATTGCATGCTCATGGAATTAATGGAGTGATGGGACTCAACCACCTCCATGTTCCACCTTCCTATGAGTAAGATGATCATCACCTTGGAGGAAATTTATTGTATCATCGGCCTCCCCATCCACATATGGTGGATGACTCTAGATGAGACACACTCGACTCAAGAGTGATTTGAGGGCATCTATTACTACACAGGGAACTTAGACCTTGGCAACAAGGCAAGCCACATCTAAATTCACTGGTACAAGAATGGAAATATAGTGGTCTCCCTTATTCATAGGCTGATGGTCATGATGGTCACCATGTGGATGAACATAGTTCGGTGGGGTTCTCACCTTCATGGGGACCTCATCTATACTATTAGAGCTATGGAGGAGCATCAAAAACTCTTCGTGGGGTCGTAGTATGCTTGCACACCTATACCATGAGTTGGGAAGGTTCGTACACTATTAGTATTTGAGCCTCACCACATGCACCCTTTTATAGGTGTGGGAATTTACTCACATCATTGGTACTCAGCTTGTCAGTTATCTACGGATAAGAGACCACAACAGGCCAATAGCACACTGGTACAAGCTAGTATTCCAGTGGAGATACGAGGACCTACAATTTTGGAAGTTATAACTAGACACACTACAACCCAACCAGGTTAGATGGCAGCTATATAGAGGTATGGCATGGGTAGATGATCGATGGTAGCTTTGTAACATGCAACAAGAGAAATTTTTTATAGGCCATACATATTTTATTATTATTCCCTTTTATTGGTAGTGAGTCATGAGTCAATTTTACATAGTATTGACCATACCACTAATGTTTCCATCATACACATAGGAAATTAGGAGTGTTGCAAGGTCGGGTGATCACCAATGCTCTACCATTGCATAAATAATTCCAAGAGATGACGAGGTGGAGGGTCAGGATTAGCCTCTAATGTTTCTTGTAGATGATGTAGGTATCACGTGTGGTTTTGGGACCTGATGGATACAGCACGAACCTATTTCAATTTTCTCGATAGATGCCCCCAAAGGTGATGCTAGTGTCCAATATCAAGCCTTGCAAGCAAGAGGAGGAGGAGATGGAGGTGGAAACAATGAGAAAGAGGGGGAGGTGATGGTATAAATATTGAGGTAGTGATGAATACTTTCATCCCCTTTGCTCACTATCCCAGTGACGACAACACCTCCACCACCTACAATAGGTGTCATCATTGCCCTAGTAGGAGTATCAATATCGAGTACAAGAGGCATGGGTCCAAGCATCACTCCTCCCCCTGATCCACACTAGCAAGTCAAGGACCCAAGTACTAGAGATATTCATGTATGTATATATATGTGTGTGTGTGTGTGTGTGTGTGTGTATGTATATATATATTTGTGTGTGTATACATGTTTTGATATATCATTCAATATTGATGGATCTTATTATTTTATGATTTTAGTGGGAACATAAGAGTGGATCATGTTCATCATGCGGTGCATTTTAGAGGTGGCCCAAGTCATCCTAGTGCAAGGGAGCATCCTAAAAACATAATTGTCAACATCAGCTGGGAAACATTCCTACATATTTGAGCTTGTTGTATCTAAGGACAACATACGAGGATTCAAGGGTGGAGGTGGACTAGAGGACACCCAACATCACTACCCTCACAAGACAGAGGGATCAACAGTCAGTGGAATTGCAGACTATGTTGGCTGAGAGAGATGAAGTGAGGATAAGAGTTGAGAGTGTCGAGTAGGCACGTGATGCTCTTCAAAGCTAAGCCAATGACCTCAATGCATACGCAACAACTATGAGATTGGTTAATGATCCATAATTATGAGAGGACCTCAAGAGAGTAGAGATAGAGATAGCCTTGTTGCATGATGAGATTAGAGGACTCCAAGCGAGAATGTTAGCCACATGGTCAAACAGATCCTACTTTGTCCCCTTAGTTAGATTTCGCTCACCACCACCAGCACTAGAGGGCTTTGGGATCCACATGCCCAAACCTTAAATGTCAATTTTTCTATGATCCATTTTTGTATCGATGATATATATACAATGTATAACATTTCTTTTGATTGTAGACATTGAAAAATATATAGCTACCACTATTTTTTATGGTAGTGGTGTGATACATGTACATGACATACATTTGATATTTATATATATGATACTCTAGTTCCAAAATTATGGTGTTCATCTTTATGTGTATGCTTTTACTTTAATGTATGATTATGTGATGGATGTTATACTTATGGATGTATGTTTAGATCAAAAGCTATCATGATCTAATAAACACACATGGATGTATGTTAATTAAATTTAATGATGATCTAATTTCTTGAGTAAAAGATGTAATCAAATGCAATTCATAGACACATAGCATAATAAAACACATGTATATATATAATTCCTAATTGAATAAATTAACTACACATAAACACACATGTTTACATCATAACACAAAATAAAATAATGAGTTAATGAATGAATTCCATAATATAAGATAGTAGAGTTCATGAGGGATGAGCATTACACACATGACACATGGACACTATATATAGTATCAACAAAGATGCATCACATTGATAGGTTATTTTAGAGGCTTTCATCCATATATGACAATCCATAGGCACCAAAACCATACATAGAGATGACAATGTAAGGGCCTAACCAATAAGGACTAAACTTTCCTTTTTGATTAGGCAGCGCATTTGCATTCCTCTATTTTTCATAGAGAACTAGGTCACCTACCTTGAAATTCCTAGGAAGAACACTCTGATTATAGTTTTTAGAGAGTGATTGTTGATAATATTTAAGATGGTCAAGGGCCAACAATCAGAACTCATTGAGAAACTCAAGATGATGCAAATGATTAGCACAATAAGTTTCATCATCAATTAATCCTTTATGGGAAACTCACAAAGATGGAATTTCCAACTCTAAATGCATGATGGTCTTAGTGCCATACACAAAGTTATATGGTGTTGTTCATGTCATTATATAATCACTCATGCAATAAGCCCACAAGGCATGAGTTAATTGAGTATGCCAATCTTTACCATGTTCTTTTATTATTTTTTGGAGAATGTGCTCAAGAGTTATATTAGATGTTTTGGCTTGACCATTAGACTATGGATAGTATGATGTATAAAATCTATGTTGAATGTGAAATTTCTCTAGAAATTGCTGCACCTCTCTGTTCTTAAATGGAGTACCATTTTTAGAGGCAAGGGTGGAAGGAAATTTGAAGAAAACAATGATATTGTTTAGAAGAAAACTACAGATGGCTTCAACGTTCATGGACCAAAGTGGGATAGCTTCAACATATTTTGTAAAGTAATCTATAGTAGTGATGATAAAGAAATATCCCTTAGAAGGAGGTGGTATTTTACCAATAATATCCAGCACCCATTTTGTAAAGGCCAAGGAGAGGTCCAATTTTGAACCTCTTGAGTAGGAGTGTGAATGATTCAACTATGTTTTTGACATTGAGGAAACTTCCTAACAAAAGTAAAGGAGACTCGTTCCATCATTTTCCAAAAGTATCCCATATGAATCAATTTTTATATCAAGGATTTACTGCCAAAATATCCACCCCTAGAGCTTGAGTGGGCTTCCTTAAGGGCAAGGGGTATTTCCACTTTAGTGAGACATCAAAGAAGCAAACTATTGTAATATTTTTTATAAAGAACATCTGACAACACAACATATCATACTACAAGTTTTTGTATCCGAGTGGGATCATTCTTTGTCACATCATTGGGAAAATTTCCAATCTTTAGATAATTGTAAATGTTAGAATAACTCTCCTTCGATTTCATGTGAGCACACATAAGAGCATCAAATTTAGGTTGATCTGAGATAGTAAGAGAGTGAATAATATGAAACATAAAATGGTATTCTTCTATATCCTTATCTAAAGGCACAAGGGAGGAAACACTTGCTATGGCATCTGCATGTTGATTTTCTCTCCTAGGAACACTATCTATCATGAAAGAGGAGAAGTGGACAAGCAAGGATAAGGCCAAATCTTGATATTGAGATAGCTTATTCTACTTAGGTTTATATACCCCTATGATTTTGTTTACAATGAGTTTAGAATCGCCATGTATATGAAGATGTTTGATGTTTAATGCAATCACAGCACACAAGCCAATGATAAGGGCTTTGTACTTAGCGATATTGTTTGTACAATGAAATTTCAATCGAAAGGATAGAGGGACCAGCTTATCCTCAGGTGATATCAATACTACCCACACTCTAGAGCTATCTTGGAATCTTGATCCATCGAAATGCATCTCTCATATAGGCTCGTGATTAGTCATAAAATGGTCTTCATCTGAAAATAAGTTTAGATTACAGAAAGAGCGAGATGAAGGAGCTTCTACTAATTGATTGGCAGCAGCTTGACCCTTAATGGATTTCTAAGTTACAAACTTAATGTTGAACTTCGAAATCAACATTACCCATTTATCTATCCTTCCAACAAGATCAGTTCTAGTGAACAAATCCTTTAGAAGATCACTTTTTACAATGACATGAGTTTCAACATGAAGAAGATAATATCTTAACTTTTGTGTTGCAAAGATGAGAGCTACACATTATCTCTCCATGGCAAAGTAATGAGTTTTATAATCAATGATAATGTGGCTCATTTAGTAGACTACCCTTTCTTTACCATCATCATCATAGCAAGCCAACAAAGTTGCTAAGGCATAAGGTGACATAGCAAGAAAAAGCAAAATGGGTCTATCCTACATAGCCAGTATTAAGATAGGAGGATTGGCCAAATAAATTTTGATGGACTCAAAAGCTTTCTCACACTCATCATCCCATAAAAAATGAATATCTTTCTTCAGTAAACATGTGAAAAAAAGGGTGTGGTCTTCCAACTAACATATGAATCTACAAATTTCCTAAATCTTCCCCTGCAAACTACATAGCTAATAGATGTTTCTAGGTGGAGGCATGATAATGACTACATCAATATTATTTGTGTCAACCTCAATTCCATGATGAGAAACTATGAATCCAAAAAAAATTCCAATATCAACATCAAAAATGTACTTAAGAGGATTTAGTCTCATCTTATAGAGTCGAAGTCTCTTAAAAAGATTTTCTATGCGATCCAGGTCAATCATAGACTTAGCTAGGATGTCATCAACATAGTCTTCCAAAATTTTGTCAATGAAATCATGAAAGATTAAGTTCATCGACCTTTGGTAAGTTGTTCCTACATTCATTAACCCAAACAACATGAATACATAACAAAAATTACTCCACAAGGTAGTGAAGGTTGTCTTATATTGATCTTCTAGATTAATATAAATCTGATTATAACCCGAGAAGCCATCCATGAAGGACAATAAGGCATGGTTTATGATCAAATCAAAAATAATATCGATATTAGGCAACAGAAAATAATCCTTAACAAAACCCTTATTGAGATCATGAAAATAAATATAAATATGAATACGACCATCAGGTTTGTTAACAACAACAATATTCTCAAGGTGAATAGTTGATAGGACGGATAAAGCCCACTTTTAATAGCTTCTTTATCTTAGTCTTAACTAAAAATGTGACCTTGGGATTTATCTTTCATATCTTTTGTTTAACAAGATTAGCATTAGGAACAAGGATGATATTGTGAACCACTATGAACTCGTAAATACTAGGCATGTCCTTGTATGACAATGCGAAGATGTTAGGGTGAGAGTGTAATAATTCAAAATGTTGATTAGAATCTTCTAGAGAAAGTCACTTCCCAATCTTAATTAGCTTATTAGAAGATTTAGGATCTATGGAAACATTATCAGTATCCCCTTTAAGGAGGGAACTATGGGTTTCAAGATGGGGAATAGGAACATTATCCTCCACATTAGACAAAGGAGCCTCCTCATCCATGTTAAGAATAGACTATCTAAAGTATGCTTGTTTGTGCAAGCGATGTGAGAATCGTTGTTTATGGTGAAAAGAAGGTAAGTGGGAGTAGACACCTAAGAATTCCTTGAGTACTCCTCTGAAGAGAAGACATCTAAGGGAACTTTGTCATATTCTACTTTACTCTCAATCAGCTCAAGATGGACTAGATCAAGAGGCTTAGTGGAGATTATATTAACTCTCCACCATGATTTTTGTAAAGAATGTTCAAGAGAACACCCCAACCCCAAGTTATGCTTACGAGGCCTAACTTGGATAGGGGCATCAATAAACCCACAACATTTACAATTATAACCAGATTTAGAGATTAGTTCATAACTAGAGCCATATTGTGTTTGCAATGCTTGAGAGGGTGGATCTGCATATAGAGTGTCATCCCACCAATGGATGTCAAACATATCCATAGGATTGCAATCATCTTTCTTTTCAGAATTTCAAACATTAATTTCCTCAACAAAAGAATAATTATCTTACTCAATAAGAGTACAGTCACTTTCCTAAATAGGATCCCATTTTTTCTTCTTAGTGGGAAGACGATCAACTTTCATAGTAGAGGTGTACAAGATTGTTAGAAGGTCGAGGTGAATAGGGTCAAATTTATAATCTTTGATGAAGAAATCAAAGAAATCCAAGGACCCCCAATAATCACCATGACATGCATCCGATTTAGAAAAAGAAGTGGAAGACAAAGACTTAGGTCTTTTTACTTTGGGTTGTTCTTCTTCAAGGGAATTCACTTCAAGGGAAGCCCTCAAGGAGGGAACCGTTGAAGATAATTTCAATGCATCAAAGGATAATGATAGAATACAATTCTTAAGAGTGGAAATAACCAAGGCCCGACCAACAATTTCCAACTCACAAAGGTGCATAACCTCAGGGTCAACCCTAATTGTAATAACTTCATTATTAGCAACAAACTTTATGCAATGATGTAAGGTAGAGGTTACATCCCCCAAAGAATAAATCCAAGGTCTTCCCAAAATAATATTGTAAAGTAAGGAACCAAGCATTACATAAACCAAAGTAGGTATGATAACTGGTCCTAGCTTCAAATCCAAGATTATCATGCCTAGGGCTTGACAACCAGCATTATTGAATCCATGTATGTATAGAGAAGAAACAACTAAAGAAGAAGAATCAATCTTGATCTTAGGTAATAATTTTATGCCACATACATTAAAATTTGAACCAGTGTCAATGAGAGCATGTCTAATACCAATTTTGTAATGTTAACTATAATCATCAAAGGGTATTCTTGTTTTTGCACATCTGAGGGTAGGATTTCTTACAAATAAAACATAATATTCAGTGAATCTACATGAATATGGCCATCAATGCATTAACATTTATAATAGAAAGGAGATTTGTTACTCAGGAGTCTCTTCATTCTCAAGAGAATCCCAAGGAGAAAACTTCCCTTAACTACCTCAAGCATTACTAAATGAAGAAATTAAAAGAACAACATACTAAGGATAATATTTAAGAAGTCTCCTTCAGAATCTAAGAGACCATGGTTTCAAGATCTTTACTTTAGAAGGAATATCTCTTGGCCAAAGGACTATAGCATAGTATTAGGATGCCAACATGGTGTGTTGGAGTCCAAAATACATGTTGGCATCCAAGGCAAACAGAGAACCAACACCTTGAACATAAATAATTTAACTCTACTAACGTGATCAAACTTGAGGTCTATTCAACAAAATAGATAAACAGAAAGTGAGAAGTGCTAAAAAATACAAGGGAGAGCCAAGGATAGACTTACAAATGATTGTGTGCTTGAAACCTTTCCCAAAGCTTCACTTAGACAACCTGCACAAAAGATGAATGCAGAAAAATGTTGGGACTATTTCAGGGCTTGCCATAGTCAATCCCTCGCTTTGGTGTTCCCACCTCTACAGATAGCCAGATAGATAGGAAAAGTAGAAAAAATAAATAAATAAGGAGTGGTAAATTAATCCCCACTCAAGGATGAGAACTCGTACCAAAAAGTAGAAAAGTGAATAAAGTAATCTATTCACAAATAGATAAGATCAAGAGAGTGTTACCAATAGTCCTCAACCCCCTCTTGAATGCACAGGTGCACCATTGAATTCTTGCAAGAGAGATCTAGTTGTTGGAGGGACCTCAGTCTAGTAGAGCTTCACTATAGAAGCAAGATCGAAGAAGCAAGAGCTAGAGAATAGAGAAAGATTGAAAAGATTCAAGTCTCCAAATGAGAAGGAACCCCCAAAATGAGAGCACAGAGGGAATTTTGTATTTGCAAGAGGTGGGAGGAGCTATATTACACTAGGATTCCTAACTGTAGGGACATGTGTCATGAGTTAGGATTCCAATATTTTTTCATTTCAAACATGGAAAACTACATGAATGCTAGTGCATCGTGTAAACATCCATGCACTGCTTAAGCGTCCAACACATCATTTTTTGAGAAATGAGGTGGTGGATTGTTGTTGCTTCATCATTATCCCTTGTGGAGTTGGAATTGTGAATTTTTGACCCATGAGGTCCTTATCATAAATGTGCTTAGATGTAATAAATGTAAGGCTAAATGCATAAATGTGAAATTTCCCCTAGGGTGCAATTTTGCGACATTACATATTGTCCCCACTTTAGTGGGCTCAATTTTGGGAAAAAACAATTACACTAAAGTAGAAAAGAAAACAAACACAAAACTTTAAAAAATTACAAATTTGCATGCCAAAAAGGGTATTGTAGTGGATGCAGAGGTCGAGCAAGTAGGTATAGAAGATGCTCATAGCAATCTAACTCAATGAACATAAAACATTTTTCATGAAAGCATGTGCAAAATTTGGTTCTACAAAACTCAAATTTTAAGCTAGTCCAAAAAGCTCAGAGGAAGCTACCAAGGTGAGAAAAATGATCGAGAAAAAATTTGATGGTTTAGAAGAAAATTATTATAAAGAGGTGACTATATGCCCCTCCTGATTTTTTCCCAAGCTAGGTTGGGAAAAATTAGGAAAAACAAACAAACTGTGATGTCTAATAAAAATGGGCCCCATGGGGCCTATATATACCTAGGTGGGCCCCTAGAAGGTTCATTTTCACTATCCATCGCATGATTTTTGTTGAATTATGTGAGAGAAAAGTCATAAAAATGCCACACATACAAGAGTACATGAAGCCTAGGCTGGACCAACTATGACAAGATGGAGTTGAGGGTCTCGAGGTTGACCAGGTGAGTCTGTAAACCTTGTTTTTTGTCCATTTTTTGAGATTTTATCTAGGTTTAGGAAAAAATAACAGTCCATGAATCTAGCATGTGTGCATTCATCCTTCTCATGCTTTGGCATCTCACTAGTGTGTTGAGGACCTTTCTACGCTCTGGAGTCCGCCAAATGTGCTAGTGTCCAATCCATCTTTAATGGTGAACCTCAGATGAAATTGTACCACACAGACGTTTATGTGGTCTGCCTACATCTCAAAGGAACTAGATAGAAATTTTTCATGTTTAAGATATAATTTCCATGTTCAATATACTTATTTTAGGTCTTTTTTTTCACTTTTCATAGGATTACCTAGAGATTTGAGAGCATCTCGATGGGGGTACTACACCTCATCTGGGACCAACTCAGACATCTCTTGAATGGAAAGGAGATGCTTCTATGGTGAGTCAGGATATGGCACATTTACACCATGCCTGAGATACGTTACCAAGATTGCATACTCGTGGAATTGATGGAGTAGTGGAGTTCCACCACATTGACCTTCCACATCCTAATGGATGAGATGACCATCACCCTAGAGGACATGTATTACATCCTTGGTCTCCCCATCCATGAGTGGAGGCTAACCATAGATGAAACACTACATGGGAATAGGAAGAGGGAGCCCAGTACTTCTTAGGTTGTGAGGATAGAGGTTACGGGATTGGGCACATCTTCATCTACTAGTTTGAGCAGGGTAGCACGTTGCTCCCCTACTCACAAATGATGTTGGCCTCCCTTTACCATGATATGCATGACTTTGTCTATTGTTATGGGAGAGATATCCGTACAGGCATCACCCTACTTCACATTTAGGCCTGGGAGCACATTGTCGTGCTCTGACCTATAGTTCATATGGCAAATGTGGAGCTAGATGATCCAATTATCTAGAGATGCATGGGTGTCATCACATTGCAACACATAGGGTAGCTCAACATTCCCTGCTAGCATTGAGTGATCGATGATATGATAGTATTTAGATGGTGACCATAGATTTAGATGTCAGCTTGGTATGATGATGTGCAGTAGATTTTCTTTGCTCGAAAGACCCGATATATGTAGGGTTTAGAGCATAAAATTATCGAGAGGTACCTACCCAATAGGGTTGCTAGACAGTTTAGCGAGAGGTAGGATAGGCCTTATGATGCATACATTTCCATTTTTACTAGGATAGCTCAAGAGACTGCATGGGGACACATGATCCCAGCCCATGATATTATAGAGGGCTTTTGATAGTTGGTTACTAGGCCATGGGTCTGTGATCAAGGATAGAAGGATGCATAGACAATGCCTACTTATGATGCATGGTTAGTACCCCCTCCATGATTTATAGATCCAATAGGTATACCTCCACAAGGGAGGCCGAGAGGGAGGGGTGTAGGAATAGGGAAAATACAGCTAGATGATGGATAGGGCAGAGGATAAGGAAAAGGTCCAAATGGAAGGGGCAGAGGACAATATGGCCAACATCATGATGGACATGTCTTGGGTTTAGCACCATTGCACCAACATCCTCCTCAGTAGCCACTATCAAAGCCAGATCCTCATGATGTTCAGATACAATAGTTGCAGCAGCATTTGTAGGTGGTGACAAGTGAGAGAGATTAGGCTCGATAGCATATTTTGGCCATAATTGTTGACAGAGACTAGGCCAGGTAGCAGGTACAAGCCTTAACAACCGAGAGGAACTAAGAGCACCAACTCAAGTAGACTACCAATATCCAGTTAGGATAGGAGGTTGAGAGGTTCCAGTAGTTAGAGTCTATGATAGTTGTAGCTCAAGGATGGACAGTGTATACCCGATTGTATAGATAGGATGTGATCGAGGTGGTCTATTATTGCATGCACTGCCATCAAGATGTCCCCATGATTATTAGGCAACCAAATTACTCACAGAGGAGTGGGGCACATCCCTAGGCTGAGGATCAACCAGAGAGACAGCTTGGTGAGAGGAGCAGTCATCAGGGCTAGCTTGCTTGTATAAACCCTTTTTATTATTGTTTGATTCTTTATATAGAGATACATTCATGGGCTCCTTTTTGATAGCCTCATAGATATTGTACTTTTGATCGATATACAGACACTAGCTCGGATATTGTATTATGATAGTCGCCATTTTTATATATATATGATATGATATAGATTCGCTATGATGTGATGTTTTCATTTTATTTCATACTTTATGAATATATGGATGTATTTGATATGATGTAATGTGACATGGTTATATATTATGATTATGTATGGATGTATCATAATGAATGGATGTGTTTCCTTTTATTCATGTGTGATGATATATGATGATGATCTATGATGCAATGACATGGAATGTAATGATATGAAATAGATGCAATTTTATATTCTTTTTTAGTATCATTTCATATGATATTCCATGGGATGGATGATATGATATGCTTATGTGATGTGTATGCAAATGATGTGGATGTATTTCTTTTTGTGTATTTTTCTATGCAATTTATGATGTGATGATGTATGCATATAGATGTATGGATGGATAATGCATATTTTCATGCTATGTATGCTTATGTAGATGTTTGTGCTCATGATATGATGCAATGTATGTTGATGATATGGGTGCAATGATTTAGGATGCTTAGAATAAAAAATTTATATTATTCTTCACAACTTAAATGATAAGGCAATTAATTACATTCTCTTTTATTATGATGCATTGTGATAATGCAAGATGCATATATGTTGACAATTTACTGATGTAGGATGGATGTATTGATGATATTTTTCTTAATTGTCATGATACTAGGTTAGCGCAAAGGGCATATAGAAGAAATATGATGATTGACCATTGATTTTAAGATTAATCCCCAAAAATCCAACAAGTCTATTCAATCCAATGAGACTTTTAGAGATGGTGATGAGAAATGCATGATGATGATCTACTCATATATTGGGATTGGGATTTTTCATCATTCCTTATTGTTTGATATAACATATAGACACAATGCATCAAGGTATTGATAACCATGATGGCATTGTATCTAATGTAATGGAATTTGACTTTGTAAATAGATAGGATATGTTAGAACTGTAAAAATTTTAAAATTTGATGGTTTTCTGTACCCATAAGTTTGCTAAGAAGTCCATACCATAAGCATAGGAATCCTCTCTTCATAACATATTTTCCCATATTCTATCATTTGGTCCCATAAAATTCACCTGTCCCTAAGCATTTGAATGTATAAACCATATCGGCGTAACATGATGCAAGTCTCACTGATCCATAAAGCATTTTATACTAACATATGTCTTTTTGCAATCTTTCGGCTAAAGATCAGGATTGTCTTACCGATAAAATTTCATTTGGTAATACACATCAGGCAGACACAGTTCACTATCTCAGCGACAGAAGGATCATATTGACAAGATAATTTTCATCAGAATAAGTCATAACGAGCTCATTTGTGTCTTACCGATCGAGGCATAAATTAACTGTCGGCGAGACAAGAGCCATCAGAGTAACATCCCGGCACATTCACTTGGTCTTACCGATAAAACAGAGAAGGATTCAGTTGATGTCATTGGGGTGAAGTTAGGGAGTCTTACCGACCCCCTATTTCATAGCGACAAGTATTGTATTGGTAAAGACATGGTGACACATTTGGATGAATTGGTCATCGGTGAGATGGACTTTATCGGTGAGAGCTAGGAGAGTCATACCAAGTGTTGCTTCTTCGGTAGGAAAATTGTTAAGTCTTGGCGATCAAAAAATGAACTAAAGATGTCTTAGCAAGACACAAAGTAAGTTGTGGAACATTTTTCCAACCCCCTAAGTCACAGCAATAGTTTTCATCGGCGGGAGTCTCAGCGATACACTCATGACCGAAAGGATAACTATCGGGAGGACTCATTACATCGGTATAACTACAAGACAACTTGGTGATAGAAGCAAAGATACAGATAGGCTATCAGTGAGAATCAGAACATTGATGACACTATAGAACATCAAAGTGATATATAGTTTTTGGTAGTCAGAAAGACTCAAAGTGTCGGGGAGACTCAAAGCATTGGTGTAACTGCAAAACTACCTAGCGATATGTGATATGTGGTAGTCGGAGGGACTCAAGGCATCGGTGGAACTACATGATGTCAACGGGTGTTTAGCGAACACTAGTAGAAGCCCGAATGAAAGGACTGCCCGAGATTTGAATACAAATGGTTGCAACTTTCCATGTGGCCAATATATAAATACCCATTTTTTACAGCGAATAAAAGAGGACAGAGAGCGAGTAAAAAATATAGTAGGATACATAACGTTTACATTTTTTGAGACTATGATGCATGTTTGAAATAATGGAGATTTCAATTGAATTCATTTGATGTGGTGACATTTTTCTGGTATCAATTTTTTGTTGTGTTAATTGAAAGTATTACTGAAGTTGTCTCCAAGGTTGATGTTTTCTAATTATTTAAACTAATATATCAAGGATATTTTTCAGTTTATCAGTGCACACTTTTTGTATCTGTATGGTTGGATTAATTGGTTCTTTCAAGGAAAGATTAAATCCTTTTAGCCGATCATAGTAATTAGGGAATCTCATTTGGATCATTAAGAAGATCTTGGTAATCACATTCCTACATGTTTATACAAGTTATAAACATAAAGCTATATGCCAAACAATTTGAGTTTCTGCCAGAAAGAAGTTACTCGTTTCAAATTTCCATTTGACTCCGTACACCCAATACGGCACTAGTCTCTGCTATTTCATTGTTTAATTTCATTCAATTTTACATATGAACATATTAGATTTTAGCCTTGATATTGCTTATACAATTTTCACTAAAATAAAACTCATTTATCCACTCCCATTTTCCTTAATTTGGGATATATTTGATCCTGATGTTGACAACTCAGCTTGACTGTAGGAATTGATATTCTGCACTTTTTGTGTAATAATGTCAGGATTAAAGGAATCCTATTTTGAATGAATATCATCTACATGTCCATCCATAGAAAGCATCTCATGGGTAAATGGAGGAGTATGTGCTACATGGATATGATCATCTTGCATAGATAGGAGAGTGTCCATTAGATTATTGTAGTATCTTGAAGATAAAAATTCTTGATCTTGAATGATTTCAGAGTTGCTTTTGACATGCTTTGGATCAAGTTCTTGACATGGGTCAGTTTCAAAGGATGGATTTCTTACAAATTGTTCTTTCTTGGATATCTTCATTAGGCATAGGAAGTGGCTTAATATCTTCTTGATCTTTGAGTGGACTCGGATCAAGTGTCGAGTTGAAGATTCCTTCAATATCGGCAATCATGAGGTCGAAGGATGTCAATAGGTCTTGGAAAGGACCATTGCTAGACTTTGGTGAGAGATATTGATCATGCTTTAGAATAAATTCTTGAGATATTCCCTCTAACTCATTAGGTGATGTAGAGACATTTTCAACATGGTCATTGGTTGATGCCTCGTTGGATGAGGCGAAAACATCTTTATTGATGGATAGATCTTGATCATTGTTTTCAAAAATTGTGGTGGAGGGATTTCTAATGTCTTCAACCATAGGGTCAAGTGATTTTGGCATTTCTTTGATTGGATCATTGTTGGGTATTGTTGGTGGATTTTGATCATGATTGAAAAGTGATTCTTGATGTATGTTAATTTGATCATTCGATGAGGTGGAAACATCTTCAAGGTGTTCATTGATGGATATATCTTGGTCATTGTCCCCAATAGTTATTATTTTTCATGTTTGTGCTTGTGTTTGTTGGGTAGCTTGAGAGGCTTGGGCAGATTGAGAGGCTTGTGGCACTTTTTGAGCTTTTTTTTCTTGTTGCATGGATAGATATTGTTGGATGGCCTTTTGGTAGGCCCGGTGAGCTTTTAGCTCAATGTTATATTGTCTTGCTGCATTTGGTTTTGGTGGTAGTGGTGGTGGATTTGGAATTGTGTTGGATGTAGTGATGGGTGGTTGAGATACTCTTGGAGCGATCATGGTAGTGGGGGGTTGAGATATGATGGGTGTGATAGGGGTGGTTGGAGTGATTGAGGTGATAGGAATGGTCAGAATGACCAAGGTGATAGGTCCTCGGGAGACCATATTTCAATTTTTCAAGATTGATGTTGTCATTTGATTAGATACCATTTTTTGGTGCGATGTCGATGGTATATTCAAAGGATTTGATGTGATGGCTTGATTGGTGTTAGGTGGATTAATTTGGATGGAGTGATTGGTGCTAGGTAAAGGGGGAAGCCCTAAACCAAGGAATGATGTTGATATGGGTAATGGTGGTGGAGATGTCTCTTGGCACAATGACTCAACTATTTTGGTAAGTGTAGCAATTTGATCTCGCCAAATTTGATCTTGATTTCGATCTTGAATCCCTTGATATAGTTGATTTGGTTTTTGTTCAATCAAATTTGGGATGCAAACTTGTGGTTTTTGAATGGGATCATGGATAAATTGATTTTGGAAAATGTTTTGATTTGGGATGATGTTCAGATTTGGCATGATAGGTTGAAATTGAACATTGTCTTGATTTAGGTAACTTTGATTTTGCATGGTGTCACCTTGTCTTGGGGTCGTTAACATCTTGTTTGGACTCTAAACAACATTTGTATGATTTGCAAACATATTTATCCCAAATTTTTCCAGACTCATGTTTGGTAATCTTGTACTTGGTACATTCACTTTTGACATGAAGTTGTTCGTTTGAAGACTCATGTATTGATTGTTTGGTGGATATACTTGTAGTTTTGGATTTAGATCTACCATCGGGAAAGATGTTTCAATCTTTTGACTAGGCATACTCACATTTTTTGTACCATTGAGATTTTTGGGAGATAATGATCCCATGTATAAAAGTGAGTGTTGGAAATCCATTGGAATTGTAAGGTTTTGATAGTTTGGTTGGTTTGGACCACTCATGATGTATGGATCGAGTTTATATTCCATGCTTTTCTTGTGTTTTGACCTTGTTGTAAAAGTGACCTCTAAGGTGTTTAGGACCAATGATGAGATGAAGGATGAAAAGGGGAAATGATATGAGTGTTGAATGTTTAGGGACTTTGGATCAATGCTAGACTTAGGGTTTCATTTTGATTGGTTTGATTGGATAATGAACTTGTAAACCCTAAGATGTTGGATGTGATCTTAATATGAACTTGTTCAAAGGATATAATTCAATTAAATGTATGAGAAAGGATGCATTCCCCTACACCTAACTAAACAAGGTAATTTTGATTTTGATGATTTACCCAAGCCTAAAATGATGTTTGCAAAGTTCTAAAGTTGTTTGGTGGGATGAGATGATAAATGTTTGAAATGGATGAAGTGTTTGATTTTGATCCTAAATGAACCTAAGAAGGATTTGTTTGCAAGGCCAAGGTTTTGAAGAACATGCTTTTCCCTTGAAACCAAAAGATCAATGTTTGCTCAAAAGACCATAAGACAAAAGATGCACAATCACATGTGTGGGGTTCAATTGATTTCATCTTGATTAGTGAATTTATTTTACCACAAACACTTTCTTGATTATATTTTCAAACTAAATTTCCAATGTCCTAACTTCTTTTCATCCCACAAAGTGCTATGTGGAATTCAAGGAAATCAAGGCAATGGTTACCTATTGTTTATCTTTAGTAGGTAAATTGAGATGTAAGTTCAAGTGTTTAGAAACCTCTAAGGATGAGAATCCCAAGGGAAAGCAATAACACATGAATTTGGTCAATTGTATTTACCTCCTAAAGGGTTTGAAATTTTGGATGATGTTAAGTGTTTGTTTTCAAGATGTTTTTGATCAAGCAATGCATTTTGTAACCCAAGAATAAGTACAACCCTATGGATGTGAAAGATAATATTTGTTGGATTTCCAATTGGACAAGTCCAGCGACACTTATCTTTAGCGAATGGTTAGATGCTTGACCCCACTAGCTCCCCTCCATGGCTCATTAACGTCAATCAGGGCAGCCAAGCATCAACACCCATGAAACCCCCATGGCATGCTTTCCATTTCTACTAAAAGACCATAAAAGTTTGGGGTGGCTTCAGAATGATCGTTCTTGCACCAACAAATAGATTTAAGGATTTTGGCAATTCTAGAACATGGGTTTTAGTAAGGACTTTTCGTTCATGGAGATTGACCCATACAGCAAGAGTCCCCTTTCGGATGCATCTTGTCGGAACCAACCGCGTGATATTGACGTTTACTCCAATACCCACATTTATATCCCAGTTGGAAATACTCTTGGCCTTAGAGTGTTACCGTTTGAGTTGTACCCTTGGGTGAGTACTTTTTCTCCAAGGCAGGCCCTCTAGGATAAAAAAAAGCGAGTAGAAACAATATTCGTAACTCGATCAATCTTTGTTGGCAACAAAGAGAGAGAATGTACGTAATAATGCCCCCACTCACACTCACACAAGATTTTGTTCAATTTTAAACCCAAATGAAGTGTGGAGATGGTTGCTTTATCTCAACCTAAAATCATGAAAAAGGCCTTTTGATTCTCAAGATCGCTATAAAGCGCAAGAGAAGCACATACATCCTTTTTCAATGAGGTTAGTTTAAGTAAGCCCTCACGAAAACAAAGTTGCACTTGTTCTTTTTAAATCCACAAAGCAAAATGTGAGTTCTTTTTAGAGCACCAAAAGACAAATGATAGAAATTTTGTTCAATTATTATCCAAAGAAACAAACTCTAGTAATTTGTAGTCCTAATGTTCATTTTAAGCCTTTTGTATTGTTCTTTTTAGAGCCAAAATTGAAATCTATTGAGTCCTAAAAGCTTGAAGTGATAAAATCCTTTAAACTTGGAATTATAATTGCTTCCAAGATTGTCTAAAGACACTTGATACAATAGAGAAATGATGTCATAAGAAGCTTTCCTTTTGTTTCCTCCTCCCCTTTCTGATTTCCTAACCTACAAAAGTGATAAAAACATTGGATGAGATCAAGAAACAAAAGGATATAGGGGTTAGATGAATCATTAACCATAAAAACCCTAAAACTTAGACCAAGTTATGATGTTTTTTGACTTTAGATGCAAATTTGAAAATTTTAACTCATTAATAGTTAGGAAACACCTACACCATTGGATAGCTTATGAAATTCTACCCCATTTCAAAAAAAAAGTGTCAAAAAAGACCTCAGTATGACCAAGATATGGTCATTTTAAAACTTACTATAAAAGCACTAAAACAATGCTCATATGCACTAAAAAAAAGTGTAGAAGCGCTAAAAAAAAGTGCAGAAGCGCTAAAAAAAAGTGTAGAAGTGCTAAAACATGTGAAAAAGTGTTGAAACAATGTACAGAAGTGATAAAAGAACCTACAGAAGCACTAAAAGATATGAAAAAGCGCTGAAACAGTCTATAGAAGCACTAAAAGAACCTGCAAAAGCACTAAAAGATATGAAAAAGCACCGAAATAGTGAACAAAAGCACTAAAAGATATGAAAAAGCATCGAAACATTGCACAAAAGTGCTAAAAGAATGTACATAAGTGCTGAAACAGTGCACAGAAGCGCTAAAACAGGGATTAATGAACAGAACTGTCAAGAAACAGCAAAAATTTTTAAAAAACGTATTAGATTTGTAATTCAAGCCCTCCCTATAGCGCAAAATGTGTGAACCTAGATCTTAATACCTGAAAAACACAACAAACAAACATATTAGAAGATTGGAATGCAAGTTAAGACCAAGATTCCCCATAAAATCCATTTTACTATGCCCAAAATAGGAATAAAACAAGAACACAATAAAAAAAGATGGAAAAAAAAACTAAATCCTATTAAGAACATGCAAACTCTTGATCTTATGGGGGAGTTGGTGCCAATTTGATGTGGAAATTGGCCCTTTACCAACTCCTATGCAAGATTTTTTGATTAATGATGAAGAGTGATCCACTTTGATGAAGATTGATGAAAGCTCCAGGCCAAAAATTTGCATAACCTAGCTAAGAACTCAATGGTGATGGATAGAATTTGCTAATGATTTGAGCATAGTAAGTTTACTCAAATTGTGGATGGATAAAATGAAGGATATGAGCTCTTTATTTATAGAATGCTAAGATGAATGAATGCCAAAAATGAAGCAATGTGGGACTAACATTCAACCAATGGCAAGGTGTCACTTGTCAACATTTGATAGGATGAAGGTTGAGCACATTTTGATCCATGTGCAAGTTTGAAATTTGAATTTGATGAGATGACATGTTTAGGGGGGATGAAAGATGAGTTAAATGCCAAGTGAGAGACATGTAAGAGACAATGTAAGAGCTTTAAATGCTTTGTTGGATGGACAAATCTATTTGGGGGGAGATTTCAAACTTGGAGGAATATTCCCTTTTTTATGCCATTTTGAAAGTAAATAGAGAATTATTAAATCAAATAATGATTTAATTGTGCAAGTTTCAAAATCTAGAGGATTTGAGTGATATTGATCATGATTTGATTAATTTAAATGATGTTAGCTGATTTGACCATTTTGACTTAGATTTTAGGATTTAAATAACTCAAAATGAGAAGAGAATGATTTAGATTTAGTTAAATAAACATTTTTGATTTATTTAACCAAAGGGGGTGATGTTAGATTAAATTAGATAAATGTTTGATTTATTTTATTTAATTAGATGAACTTTAGAGATTTAATCAAATAATATGGATTATTTAATTAAATCAGAGATAGGAAGATGAAATGACCTAGCTAATTACACAGAGACAATTATTTAATTAAATCGAGGGATTTATTTAATTAAAGGAGAATTATGATGACTTTAATCAAATAAGGCTATTTGATTAAATGGTTAGATAGAGGGATAATTCAAGATGAGGCGATGTTAGTAGATTAGGATCGAGTGTGTGATATCAATATGTATATTTTCGATGTCTACAGACATCATCGAGAGGTCCTCAGAATTGGTCATTAAGTTAAATCACAAGAAAACATCAAAGACAAACAGTTAGTGTTATCCATATCTCTTGCCAGTTTAATTTTAGCTAAGGTGATTTATGATAGTAATGTTCATCACAGGAAGGATGCATCCTAGGACACGTTGATTAGGTGTTTTGATTAGGATGATGTGTTTGAAAATTCGTTGATACAAACTTTATTGACTTGTTTACCTATGACCTAGACTTTAGATTTTGACACCCAGGTTTTCACTTTACAACTTGTAACACTTGCTTTCTATTTTTTTTCCAAAGGTTGAAGATGATGGTTGATTTATTAAGGATGAAGGTTTATTATCAGTGAAAGCGAGATGGGATGGGTGGTTTTGGATTTTCTAGAATATTTCAATCTTTTTGGTATTTTGAAAATGTTTTAAGGTTGTTTTTGGTCTTTTCAAGTTTATGTGAATGTTTTGGTTTTCAAATTATTTGAGGTTGTTTAGGGTTTTTTCAAGATATTTGATGTTGTTTAGGTCTTTTGAATGTTTTCCAATTTTTTTGTGTTCTTAATTTTTAAATGTTTTTGGGGTTTTCTATTATCTGAATGTTTAGGGGTTTTCCGATATTTGAATATTTAAGGCTTTTCTGATATTTAAATTTTTAGGGATTTTTTGAGTTTTGACCAAGAAGCTAACCTAAAAGACCTATACTAGGGGCCTCGAGGGTTAATCAAAGATAAGCCTTTCGTACATTTTACACACAGAGACCACGTTGTTCAATTGACTTGACTTATTAACAATGAGATATGAACAGTTGATGGATTGCTAGTTTATTATGACGAACTCCTAAAGACTGACCTAGGGTGTCTCAGGGGCACATCAATGATGGCCTTGCCTACGTTCAAGCTCAAAGACTTGTAGTTCGACAAGATATTTTTTTTGGATTTTCAATGTTTGACATTTTTAGGGATTTTGATGTTTTTTGGATGTTTTGGATTTTTCCTTTACAATTTTTTGAATGTTTTTGGATTTTAGCTATACAAGTTTTGGATGCTTTTGGATTTTCTTATTTTACAAGTTTTTTTGTATTTTCAATGGGATTTTATGAATTTTTTTTGGATTTTCGTTGAGATTTAGAGGTAAAGAATACCTAGATCATGATGTTGATGTCACATTATGAGGTAAAAGACATGGATCAAGAGTTATTCAAAAACAAGAATGTAATAACCTACCCCCATTGTCTAGCAATGTTTCTTAGATTAATGAACAAATCAATATAGGTAATGTATATGTGAAGATTTTGACATAGTTTTATCATGCTAGATATGGGCTATGGGACTTCATGAGATAAAATGTTAAAGATCCTGTCAAAAAATTTCCATGAGTAGAGTTGAAGTATATGTTGAATCTTTGTTAAGATCGAGATAAAGTGGAATATCTGGATGAATTTGGATTCATCATAACAAGGATGGGATACTTTTGTCTAAGAAGGATCATATAGGCACTCAATTCTACTCATGATGCCTATTTTCCAAGTTTTCATCATAGTACTTTCCCAAAGTGCCACCGTAGTGGTTTTCACTAGAGGATAATTTTTATTTTTACTATTTTCTTGATTTTTTATCTTTATTTTATTTTTTTATTTTCTACCCTCATGTTGAACCACCAGGTGGTACTGATGTAGAGGCCACTATCATAGCGTGCCAGTGATATCTTGCTTGAAGAAGTTGCTTTGCTAAGATACGAGTACTTGAATGCAACCTTGAAGAACTTTGATTTGCCTTGCTAGTACCGAAATTAACCTTGTCTATGTGCAAACATCACAATAAAGTTTCTTTAGAATCCTTATGATGAAGGGTAACTTCCAACACATGGTTAATGTGAGAATTGGATATTGTGAATGGAGCGGATAGTGACATGTTTGAAGGAATATGAGATGGATTGGTCGATAGTTTGGAACCTTTGACTCTCCAAACTTGGGAAGATGGGAAATGATGGGTGGGAATGAAGGTTTTTGTGGAATTAGGAGGGTATGTGCAAGATCATCATGGAAAAAATAGGCCCTTAAGTGGAAAAAAATTTAGAAAAATCAGAGTTAGGCAACTTGACGTAAAAATTTGAATAAGTTATCTATATTATTTTAAAAATGTGTAAGAATAAAATCTGTAACAAATTGAATGTATTTTCTAAACTACTAGGTATGTTTAAAAAAAATAAAATCTATTTGAAGAAAATTTGAAATTTCAATGCAGTGGTACTTAAATTTGAGGGAAAAAATAAGAATTAGGTGTCTATCTGACCACCCTAACCACAATAAAATGATAATATTTTTTTATAATATTTTAGACATAAGTAGAGGACTCATGCCCTGATGTTATGCATATTTTTGTAATTTTTTTCCAAGTAAATAATTAATTATAATTTTTTTTATTCCAAATTTTTAAAAATATAAAAACTTGTATGTCGACCACCTTAACTTGGTCAAAACTTCATGAAATTCAAATTTTTTTAATCCTATAGTATGCAAAGCATAGAATGTGACACATGTTTTGGATTAAAAAATGTGATGCCATTTGAAAGTTATAGATGTTTTTCAATTAGCCTATCAATCTGGACTTTAGTCATAATTTGAATAGAAAATGAATAATAATTACTTATTAAATTCAAAGTAAGGCACAATTTATATCGGTGGAAAGCTGAGAATATCCTTTAAAAACCCTTTTCGTTTCATCAATTTTTTGTAAAAAAATAGTCGTCAGCCACATACCCATCATATTGCCACTTTTTGGCCTATCATGATCCTGCACATACCCAGGACCAACCACTAAATATAATTTGTTCCTTTCTTAAGAAGCCCACTTTTGTATTTGAGGATGCTTTTGATGGATATGTTTCCCTTTTTCTTTTTTCCCTATAGTTTATTTGTCTGATGGAGTTTTGGACAAATGATTTTCTTTATTTTGCTTTGGTATCCATTTGTATTTGCTTTGTCCCTTTTGCATTAATGCTTCATTTTCTTTGATAATATTTTCCTTGCTTTGATAGGAACTCTTCTTTTTACATTGGTCCCAATTTGCGTATGAGATGATAGGTGAATGGAAACTCATGATACAACTAGTTGTAGCATTGGTTGTATTTTCATCATAAGGATTCTTCATGCCCCATATTTTGATGTTTATTGAAGATAAAATTTCCCCCAATGTTGTGAAGGTATTATCAATACCTAATCCTTTTCCCTGATAATGTATCCTTTGATCCATAGGCTCCACTGAATATGACTTGTCATGTGCACATGATATTGCTATGGGTTCCTGTTATTTTGGAATATGAATTGTTTTCTCTCATTTTATGACATTGTTATATGTTGATACTACTTTAAAATAAGTTGATGCTAACTCAAAAGATTTCAATGATGCACAATCATTGTAGAAATCAAGAATCCTGACCATTGCTTGCTCTTGTGTATAAATATCAAGAGTGGGAGACTCTTATTTTTTATGAAGAACGTTTATGTATCCATCAAAAAGAAACATCTTAGGAGTGATATCAAGGAAATATTTGGAGTTTAAAATGGTTTGGAAGATGTCCCTCGGCTCTTGGTGAAGCTCTGGGGATAGGAATTCTTGATCTTGACTCGATTCTGAGTAACTTTTGTTATCCTCAAGAGCCTCATCTTGACATGATCCTTGGGTGGATGATTTATCATTGGTAAAAGACTCTTCTCAATAGTTTGTTGGTATGGGTGTAACAAGGGATATTTCTAGCTTGTTTGGAACTTCTTCAACATGCCCAATCATTGAGTCATATGTGGGAGAGATATCACAACCTGATATCCACTTGATGTCATTACGGTATAAAATACTACTAAACATTGTTGATGGGTTTGGACTTTGTTTTAAAATAGTATCTTGATATGTTTTTGATTCCTCATGATGTGATGAATAAATATGTCCCACCATGGTATCACATGTATGGTTTACATTTTTTGAGGTTGTTTCCTTTTCTAAATCTTTTTCCTTTATGTGATCAGGTATAGGGTTTGTGTAAATTTTTAGATTTTCATTCCTAGATTTTTTATCAACATAAATTTCTCCTTGTTTAATAAGATCTTCTATTAGATGTTTGTGTCTAAAACAATTTTGTGTGTTAAGACCTTTGTATCAGTGAAATTTAAAAAAATGATCATCTCTATAGCTATGAGGTTTGACTTGTGGCTCTTGATAGTTCAAGAAATCTAGGAGTGTGATAATATTAGACTATCTCTTCAACACATCTTCCATAGGTTCCCATAAGGAAGTGAATTGTCGTTTAGGAGCATAGTTTGTTCTTTGTTGTCCATGTTGAGTGTTTACAGTGTTGATTGTTGTTTGATTATTTTATGATGATGTGTATGGTTGTTATGTATTCATGGTTTGGATTTTTGCTTGCCTAGGAGTAGTTAAGACCACCTTTGCATCAACAACACCATCACTAGTAACATTCTTGTTGTTGGACCAAAAGCGGGGCTTTTCGTTAAAAATAGTGGATGGTCAGTTTTATTTTTATGTTTGGTTGTTTCCTTGTGCCATAAGGGCTCTCTCAATGTTGAGGGCCCTAGGGAAAAGATCGTTATAAGTGTTAATACACTACATTTTCAAGTGGAATAATAGATTTTTATCAACATTTTCTATGATGATCCCTACTTGTTGTTCATCACGAATTGGCCACATGCTCTTACTAGCTCTTTTCCTCCATCATTGCAAGATATTGGTGAATGATTCTGATGTGTTTTTTTTTAGAGTGTACAACTCTTCTAAGTTCACACCCATGTCAATATTAAACGAGAAGTGATATATGAATTTGTCAATGATTTATTGTAAAGCTTTGATACCTAGAGGCAATTGAGAAAACCAATCCATGGTAGGAATTGTTAAACTTCATGGGAAGAGGCACATCAAATAGGACTCATTATAGGTAATCTCCATACACATGAGATTTAATTCCTTAACATGGTCCACAATATTTCCTCTCCCTTTTTATTTATCAAATTTGGGGACCTCAAATCTAGGAGGAAAAGGTACCATTGCAATGTTTTGATCAAATGGATAAGGAAATAGGTTTTGTTGTGTATGGGGTCTCTTCATCTTGCCCATTCTAAGATCCTACATTTCTTGTGTTAATGGATCTAGTTGTGATACCATTTCATCTTTTAGGTTTGGTGGAGGAACATATGTTGCATATTGTGGGATGGAGAATAGATTGTATGTGGGATTCTGATATGATGAGGTATTGTATAGTGTGTATGGTGGTGTAGGATAAGGTGATGATGGTGGAGGCATATATGTTCCTAACATGTTTGTATTGGTGATATTTGGTTGAGGGTTATATTACAAACCCTACTATTTTTTTTTTTTGTGAGAGAAATTGTTGTTGTTGGGCATACTGTTGAGCTTGTTGTTGGGCTACTAAGGTGGCTTGTTGTTCTGCTAAGGATAATTGTTGTGCTTGTTGTTGTTTTTGGGCCACTAGGGCTTGATATTGTGATTGTTGTTATTGTGCTACTAAGGCTACTTTGTTGGGATTGTTGTTGTTGTGCTACTAAGGCTACTTGTTGTTGTTGTTGAGATACTAAGATTGCTTCTTGTTGTTTTTGTTGTTGTGCTACTAAGGCTACTTTTTGTTGTTGATTCTCTTGAACTACTTGTTGATAAGCCTTCTATGCTTGTTGTAAAGCTAGGGCATGTGCTTGCAATGTAGGATGAGTTGTTTGTTGGGACATCTACAATGGGTTTTGGGTGTTTATGTTTTGCGTGGGTTGCGGGTTGTTGATGATTGGTTGGGGATTCCCTTGGTTTAAAATTCCTTATAAGATGTTGATTGGAATGGATGAATGTAAGTTTGAGGTCCCATTTGATTTTGCATGATGAGAGGGACCGAGGGGAAAGATGATGATGAAACCATTTGGTATTGCAATGGTAATGGTACATTCAGACCTTGTAACTGATTGAAATGGTTTCTTTTACTAATGTTTTGGGGATTTCCTTGTGTTTTGGATGTGATCAAGGTATTACCTTGGTTTATGGGATTCATGACCAAGGGATTGTTTTGACTTGGATTGATGATAGATGGGGTTGATGTGGATGGTGGATTGACTTGAGGAGTTTGGGTAACCATTGGTTTTGATGTGTCAATGGGGTTGTTGGAACCACTTGTTAAGGGTTTCCCTTGTGTGAGGGTGTTAACTTTCCCTTATTGTCCTACTTGAGGCACTTGGTTTACATTACCTTGTGTAACATTAGGCACACTTGGGGTATTAGTGGTGATGGATGAAATGGTTGTGCTTGAAATGTTGAGGTTGTTGTGGCATCATAGAATGTAATTTTTTTGCCAAATTTTGGTGTCCAACTTGTGTTTTTGGAAAGGTTGGTGTTTAATGGAATGGTCATGTTGTGAATACCCACAATCATGTTTTTTCCTAGACATGAAGTGAGACCAAGGTTGGTTCCTAGCCTAGTTGCAAGACTAGATGTTAAGGTTTGAATTGGCACAAGGGATGGAGTTGGTTGAATTATAGATTGGGTTAAGCCTTGTGTCAATTATTGAGCAACTAAAGATGGAGAAATCAAAGCTACATTTTCCAAGGCTTGACATTCTCGTTTGTACTCCATAATTTCTTCCTTAGTAAGTATAAATGGGTTGTTCATGGCATCTTCTATCTCATGTGTTCCTAATAGAGATGAGGGTTATTGTGATGGGGTAACTTGACTTCTTGGATCAAATTCTTGAGGATTGGGATTACTTGAGGTGAATGTGTCTTTGGTTTTCTCCATGATTATCTTGTGTTGTGATCTTATATTTACAATAAATTTTAGGTCACCTATAGTATAGTTGTGTTGAGATTTGTAATGTTTAAACTCTCTAGTTGACTCAAATCTAGGTAAAAGGGAAGCTCTATGTATTTTTGGAGCAATACCTATAATGGGGGATGGAAAGATGAATGATATTGGGAGTGATCTTTGTAAACATTTTCGGACAATACTTTTGACTTAAGTTTGATGTTTTGATGTTTGGATAAAGGATGTTTATGAACTTGTGAATCTTTAGGGTAGACTTGTGACCTTCAAGATAAACTAGTCCATAAATGATAACTAACTTAACCAAATGCATGGAAAAGGATTCATTTAATATAAAAAGTAGCTAAGTTATGGTTTGTGTTGATTGATGTCTAAGTCCAAAGTGTTGGGGTGTTCAAAAGTCTTACAAAGTTTGGTGAAGTGAAGGATGAAATATGATGAAGGATGGATGAAATGTTTGACCCAATTTTTTTGATATATTAAGCAGCATTTACAGGGTGTTGTACCCTTTACACAACAAGCCACAAGAGCCAAAACATATTAGGTTCAGAATCAAAACATTAACAACCAATCAAATAAAGCACAGAAACAACAGACAGACAATTGACAACCACCAACCCAACAAATAGGACATAGCGGTAGAAAACTAACTAGCACCCTCCCAATTCTAAGAGAGGAGGTTAATAACATCCTACCCAACCCAGTTGGGGCCCTCATCCATAGCCTTCTTATCCATCTCATCCTTAAGCATAAAAGAAAGGGTACCAATCGCATGATGGATCATCTTGATAGTGAACTGATTCAAACTAGTGAATTTCTTCTCAACCTTCTCCATCCACTCTAGCAGCTTGTTATAATCCTCCACTTTTCCCAAAGTCTTTGCATTAACTTCTTCCATAGCCTAGAGGTCTAAGGACTAGGTCATCGATTCATCCTTGAGAATATTGTTGAAGTCAGAAAAGTGACTAGGCTCTTCAATGAATTCCTCCTTCCTCTTTCCTTTACTATAATACTACTCCTCCTCATTGGAAATTTCATTAACCAACACTTTCTTACTATTTTTTCCATCATTTGGGATCTCCTAATGCTAGTATTCTCTAATATCATCTCCATAGTAGCCTCCACCATGGTGCCCCCCTTGGAATATTTACCAACAATATTCTTCTCTCCACTCTCAGTGGCCAGTAGCTCCCCCTAGCCTTTCCCCTCTTCTTTTACTTTTTTCTTCATTGCAGGTTTGTTATCCATCTTGCAGGGAGCAGCTTTGAGCTCACAAATCCTTGCCACCACTTTTGATTAGAATTCCATGCACCACCCTTTTTCCTTTTGGCAGGAGGTTTAGGGTTGGTGGTTTTAGTATTCTCTAGAGGGGTTTTCCTTTCGGGGCCCTTAGACTCAACCGGAGAGGGATTCACATGTTTGACCCAATGTTGACCTAGAGTGAACCTTTTTTTTTGAGACCAAGGTAATGAGAAATATGTTATACCTCTAAAGTGATCAAACACTAAGGACTCAACGATTTGGTAAAATAGAACTAAAATGATTTTGGAAATAGGACCTAATGATTTTGGACAATAAAATTTGGACTAAATGTTTTGCAATTTTTTCCTTCTATGATATTGGACGTAAGGTTTGGTTGTTCCACCAGAGCAATCAAACACCAAATGGTCATGTGGGGTTCAATTTTTCAATTTATCTTACTTAAGTGAGTTTCTTTTTACCACAAACACTTGTCTTGATTAAGTTTCCAAAAAAATGTCTTTGTCAAAAACATCATCAATTTCATAAGGTCCATTTTGTGAAAATCATGAGGTTGAAGACATAGTTGCGTCTGTTAACTTTGGGAAGCATGGATTGAGATATAAGTCAAGATATTTATAAATCTTGAAGGATAGAAATCCTTAGGAAAATCATTAATATCAAGGCTATTTCAAAGGGTATCCATACTTAGACCAAAGGGTTTGAAATTTTTAGGAAGATTGTGAATGTTTGTTTGCATTGTTTTGGAACCAAGAAAAGTATTAAACTGACTCACAAGCATTTACCACCCTAGGTTTAGAAGATACTACTTTTTGAATCCCCACTTGGATTTCTCCAAACATGAAGACAATGCAAACAGCTAGAGATTTGGTGACACTAGTTCCCCTCCACGGCACACACTTTTCAAGACCACCAAATCTCAAATCCTAAAGATCTGAAGATCCTAAGGATTTTCCTATTTTGAAAATTGAATAGTAAAACATGGCACAGCTTCAAAATGACCATTCCTACACCAACAAGCATAAGGGTTTTTGGCCTCTAAATAATTGGTTCGTAGTAAGGACTTTTGTTCAAGTTGGCCATACACGTGGCAAGATTAGCTCAAAACTATGGTCAATCAAGAAGCCTCCCAATCTCTTCCTAAGAAGATATTTTGACTTATCACACAGATAATAAAGGTGAAACTTGTCAGTATGACACATTAGCACCTATTGTTTATGGCTTTCATCACAAACACATTATTTATATAGTGGCTTGAAAGAGCTTGGCTTTATCTTGTTTCTACTTGGGTTGTTCCCTCCTTTCGAAGTGGGGAGGTAGGCCCTCTAAAGATAAAAAAAAGAAAGGAAGTATGTTTGTAGTTTGATCTCTATGATCGCATGAAGCAAGGAGAGAACACATGCAATTCATTTTCCCTAGGCTAGCATGGGGTTCATTTTAATCCAAATTGAAATATGTGGGTGATTATACAAAATGTCAAGGAAATGCTTTTGATTCTCAAGATCGCCAAGTGGCATGAGAGAAGTGTATATGCATTTAATAACACAAATGTAAATCACAAAACATAGAAAACACTTGTTAATTTTAATCCTCAAAGAAAGGTAAGTTCATTTTATGGTCCAAACAAAGTGTTAAGTTGTATTGTTCAATTTTAAACCCAAAATAAGATTAGATGATGGTTCAATTTTAACTGATTTGAGAATTTATTTTAAAACCCAATTGAAAGCTAGCGTGGTCCTAAAGAATAAAATTAAAAGCATAATGAATGGGTTGTAATTTCCCTAAAATTGTAAAAAAACTTGTTACAATTATAAGATGGAAAGATAAGAATGCTTCTTCACTTCAACTTTTATCGTCCAACCTGCAAAACCTAGTTAGCCTAAAAACAAGAACAACATTAGAGGCATCTTAGTGATCTGATGAAGTAAAAAAATTTAAAGCACATGTTGAAAATTTATCATTGTTTTGCTTACTAGAGTAGAGTGTCATTGTTCATGATAGTATTATTGTGGTGAATTTTAGTGTCGCTCTACAGAATTCTAGTGATGATGATAGCATCGCTATTTGCAAATCTTCAATACCTTTAAAAGTATTCAGCATTACCATTTATTTTAATCAGCACTAGGGTATTAATTAGGCATTGTTATTTTTTATGGCGATAGCATTGTTGTATGGTGATGCCTAGTAAAGGCATCACTAAAATTTCTTGGAGAGTCATTGTATTCTACAAAAATCAGAAAAAAATGGAATTCAAGATAAAAATTGATTAAATTTGATCAGTTATGCCCTCCTTCTAGCACCAAAATGTGACCTACGGATTAGTATGGGCCGATTACACTTGATCCATGAAGAATCAAAACATAATTAAGCTACTAACGTCAATCTCAACAGGATCAATCAAATGCAAATTAAACCAAGCATCCATTGAAACTAAGCATACTAAACTATGAAAGATTCAAAATACCTACTCTAATCCATTTGAAACTTATTCTATTGGGGGAGTGTTGTCACGTTGATGTGGAACAGTGTCCCTTTCCCAATCCCAGGGATAATAAACTTGTTTCAATCAATTTTATTGAAGAAAACTAATTAAACCATTGTGAGATGTGTGTTGAAACATGATTCAAAACTAGATTAACATGATGCAAGAAATTTTAACATGATTTATGCAAAAATGATTAAGATGTGCAAATGTAAAGCTAATCTAAATGGATTCTAAGCTAAAAGATTCAAAACCCTAATTATCAAACAAGATAAATGTATGCATCTATGTTACCATGGAAGCCATTAATGGAAGATAAGCTATTATGCAAGAAATTTAAATCAAAAAATTCTAAATATGAGTGTGAGTGTGAGTGATTTAAATAGCATGAGTTTCCTCTAAAAAATATGGATCCATTTGTCTCCAAATAGTGACCTATTTATAGGAAATCAAATGAGAAATGGATGGTTGAGATCAAGAAAGCTAATAAATGGTTAAGGATGGAAGAAGTTGGAGGCATGGATCATGGATTCTCATCAATGGATGAGAATCAATGATGAGATTTAATCAAGGGTTCTCCTTTGTCCAAACAAACACACTTTAAACTTGCACAAGAGGTCACAAATTAACTTGCACAAGAGGTCACAAGTTAACTTTCTCAAGAATTCAAGTAAGTTTGTTGAAAGAAGGAATATTCCCCTTTTTTAAATGAGTGAGGAAAGAGAATATTCTTTGGAATATTCTCATGGGTGAGAAAAATAGACAATTTAGCAATTAAAACAAAGTTTTAATGTGCAAAGGGGGAAGGAATATTCCTTTTGGAGGAATTTTCAAAGGAGGAATATTCCCTTTCAAGTGGGGGGAATTAGATTAACTAGTAATTGCTAATTAAAGAAAGGTTTAATTATGCGATTTTAGAAGAATTACATGATATTCACTAAACAAATGATTTAATGAAAAGGGAGATATGATATGATATTTAATTAAATAACTTAGGGTTATTTTAATTAAATAAGAGGATGTTAGGGACTAAATTAAATAATTTGATTTATTTAATTTAATTGGATGAAATGTTAGAATGAAAGGGGGTGAATTAACCCAATTAGATTAATTGGGATAATAGATGCAAATGATGCCATTAATTAATTAGCTAGGATAATCTAATCAATTAAGTGAAAAGAGGATGGGTTTTAGGAGGAAATGATGTTGGTGTACCTAATTCGAGTGCATGATATCATTTGAGACATTTTTCATTGTCTACAATATCCATATCATGGTCACAAAGGTCCTCTATGTCTATTGTCTAGCTACAGTGAGAGCCACTACCAGACCCAAAGGGCTTGAGGAGCCATGCACTTGGGGCATAGATATTTGATTTTGTATATACCATTTTTGTAGCATTTCCACATACATTTTGTAGATCATTTTCGATGTATAAACATTGATACACATATATAATTGCTACTTTTTTTTTATGACAATGGCACATTACATGTACATGATATTTGATATATATATATATATATATACACACACATGAGATATTGATTTCAAAATTGTTATTTTCTTTGTTTCTTGTGCATGATTCTTTAATTTCATGTTTGATTATGTGATGGATGTTGTATTTATGGATGTATGTTTAGATTAGATGCTATCATGATTCAATAAAAAACATGGATGTATGTTAATTAAATATAATGATGACCTAATTTCCTAACCAAAAGATCTAATGTAATGCATGGATACATAACATAGGAAAAAGCACATATGTATGTCTCACACACACACATGGTTGCATCATAACACAAAAAATTTCATAATGTGTTAATGAAGGAATGCCAAAATGCATCACACTACAACCCTAAGGGGTGAACATTGTACATGTGACACATAAACACTACGCATAGTATCAACGAAGATGCATTGTGTTAACATGTTCTTTTAGAGGTGTTCCATCCATAGGCACCAAAACCATACATGAAGATAAAAATTTAAGGTCCTAACCAACTAGTACTAAACTTTCCCCTTTGATCAAACGGTGCATTTACATTTCCTTGATTGTCATAGAGAACTAGGTCACCTACATTGAAAGTTCTAAGAACACTTTGGTTATACTACCTAGATAGTGATCATTGTTAAACTTTAAGATGATCAAGGGCTTGGAAATGGCACTCATTGAGCAACTCAAGATGATGCAAATGATTAGATTGGTAAGTCTCGTCATCAATTGACCCTTTAAGGAAACTCACAAGGATAGAATTTATAACTCTAAAGTCATGATAGCTTCAACATCATACATGAGGTTATATGGTATTGTTCCCATCATCGTACAAAATCTCATGTGATAGGCCCACAAAGCATATGAACTAATTGAATATATCAATCCTTACCATGTTTGTTTACTATTTTCTGAAGAAAAAGCTTAAGCTTTTTATTAGACACTTCTACTTGGCCATTAGATTGAGGATAATACAGTGTAGAAAATCTATGTTGAATATCAAACTTCTCTAGAAATAGCTTTACTTCCTTGTTCTTGAATGGTGTACCATTTTTAGAAACAATGGTAGAAGGAAATATGAAGTGAGCAATGATATTATTTAGAAGAAAGCCACAAATAGCTTCAGCATTCGTGGATCAAAGTGGGATAGCTTCAACCCACTTCATGAAGTAATCGGTAGTGGTAATGATAAAGAAATTCCCTTTAGAAAAAGGAGGTGATAGATTTCCAATAATATCCAACCCCCATTTTGCGAATGGCCAAGGAGTGGTTTTATTTTGTAGCTCTTGAGCAAGAACATGAATAAGACAACCATGGTGTTGACATTGCGGACACTTCTTGATAAAATTGAAAGAATCTTGTTCCATCATTTTCCAAAAGTATCCCATGTGGATTAATTTTTACACCATGGATTTACCACCAAAATGTCCACCCCCAAAACCCAAATGGGCTTCCTTCAGGGAAAGGGGTACTTACACCTTAGTGAGATAATCAAGGAGAATACCATTATAATATTTTTGATAAAGAACATCTGATAAGACAACATAGCTAACTAAAAAAATTTGTATCTGAGTGTGATTTTTCTTCATTGTACCATCAAGAAAATTTCTAGTCTTTAGATATTTGTAGATGTTAGAGTGTTATTCTCTTGATTCTATGTAAGAACACACAAGAGCATTGAATTCAGGTTGGTCAAAAACAATAGGAGAGTGAAGATTATGAACCACAAAGTGGTATTCTTTATATCCTTATCCAAGGACACCAGGGAGGCAGCACTCACCATGGCATCCACGTGTTGGTTTTATGTCCTAGGGACACTATCTATTGTGAAAGAGGAGAGTCAATAAAGTAAGGAAAAAGGTAGGTCTTGATACTGAGACAACTTGGTTTTCTTAGCTTGATAAATTCCCATAATTTGATTCACAATAAGCCCAAAGTTACAATTTACATGAAGATGTTTTGTGTTTAATGCGATTGCAGCATGCAAGTTGGAAATAAGGGATTCATACTCAATGATGTTATTGGTGCAAGTAAACTCTAATCGAAAGGAGAGATGGAATGCCTTATCCTCATGAGAGATTAGAACTACACCTAACCCAAAACTAGTCTAACATCTTGATCCATCAAAATGCATCTCCAACACAAGATTGTGACTAATTGTGAAAATATCTTCATCAATAAATAGGTCTAGACTAGGGAAGGAGTGATACAAAGGAGCATCTGCTAGTTGATTAGCAACCACTTGACCTATTATCAATTTTTGAGTCATGAGCTTTATGTAGAACATAGAAAGAAACATTACCCATTTCGCTAACCTTCTAGCAAGGTTAGCACTAGAAAACAACTGCTTTAGAAGATCACTTTTCATAATGACATTTGTTTCAACATGAAGAATATAATGTATTAACTTTTGCATTACAGAGATGAGAGCAAGATATTGTTTCTCCATGGAAGAATAGGGAGTACTAAGCAAGAAAGGTTTCCAAATAATAAGTGATGCAGCAAGGTAAAGTAAAAAGGGCCTATCCTACATCGCCAACATTAATATGGGAGGATTGGCTAGATAAGTTTTAATTGAATCAAAAACTTTATGGAACTCATCATCGCATATGAAGTGAACATCCTTTTTCAATAGACGAATGAAGGGAAGAGTACGATCAGCCAATTGAGATATGAATCTACAAATCACTTGAATCTTCCCTTGCAAACTCTATAATTCAGAAATGTTTCTAGGTGGAGGCATGTTAACAATTGCATCAATTTTGTTTGTATCAACCTCAATCCCATGATAAGAAACTATGAATCCTAAATTCTTTCCTATTTCCACACCAAAGACACACTTAAGAGGGTTGAGACTCATCTTATAGATTCAAATCCTTTCAAAGATGAGTCAAATATTTCCTACATGATCTTAATGAGTTATGGACTTCACCAAGATGTCATCAACGTAGTCTTCTAGTATTTTGGGAATGAAGTCATGAAATATTAAGGTCATTTCTCATTGGTAGGTTGTGCCTACATTCTTTAACCCAAATTACATGACCACATAACAAAAGGTACCCCAAGGGGTAGTGAAGGTTGTCTTGTACTGATCTTCCGGATTAATGTGAATCTGGTTATAGCCCAAGAAGCCATCCATGAAGGATAACAAGGTATTGCTTGTAGTCAAGTCTACAATCATATCAATATTAGGCAACATAAAGTCATCCTTAAGAGAATCCATATTTAGGTCATGAAATTCAATGCATATATGAATACAACCATTAAGTTTACTAGTGGAAACAATATTTGAAATCCAAGGCTAGTAGTCAATAGGATGGATAAAGCTTACTTTTAATATCTTCTCTATCTCAGTCTTAACCAACAAGGAAACCTTGGGATTGATCTTTAATTTTTTTTCTTAACAGACTTGGCATCGAGACATAGGATGATATTGTGAACCACTATAGATTTATCAATAATGGGCATGTCCTCATATGACCAAGCGAAGATAATAGGATGAGAATGTAAAAGTTTAGAGTACTCCTTAGCTTCTTCAAAAGAAAGGCATTTACCAATCTTAGTCACCTTTTTAGGGGATATAGGATCCATGAAAAATTTAGTAGTATCTCCCTTGAGGAGAGGACTATGGTCTTTAGGATGATGTACTGGAACACTATCACCAATGTTAAATAAAGGAGCCACCTTCTCCATATTCAAAACAGATTCTCCAAAGTATGCTTGCTTATTCAAACAATACAAGAATCATCACTTATGGTGAAAGGAAGGAAAGTGGGAATAGGAACCTAAGAAATATTCCAATGCTTCTTCTGGGGAAAAGACATATAGACGAACTTCATCACGTTCTACTTTATCCTTGATCAGTTTAGGGTGAACTAATTTGAGAGTTCAACCGAGATCATGTTAACGCTCCACCATGGTTTTTGTCTAGATTGTTCAATAGAGCATCCTAAACCAAAATTATGCTTTCAAGGCTTAAATTGGATAGGAACCTGAATTCCTTGTTCAATACACCCAAGACATTTACACAGGTAACCGTACTAAGAAACAAGCATGTATCTAGGGCCATAATGCATTTGAAAAGCCTCAAAAGGAGGTGGTTCCTATAAGTGTGAAATAAGTAAATAGTAAATAACTGAAAACACTTCTTAATAAGAGATTATATCAAAGATCTAAAATCAATTAAACTAATTTAAAAGCAAGAATCTTTTGAAGGCGTCATATTGTTCCCTATCTCTAAAGATTTATCAAGTCACAGGGCTCTCAGATTTGGTAAGCATTGTGACTGTTAAAATGCCAATCTAGAGAATGAGATGTTGCTAAAATGCAATGATGTAATCTTGTATGATGATTTCTAGATGATATGATGAAGCTATTGTAAGCTAAATTGACATGAAACTATGAAAGAAGCTACAGTAAAAATAAGATGCAGCCATGATTATGATTCTACTGATGCTATGATTGCTATTGCTAAATGCTTGGATGCTTGAATGTTATTTCTGCAAAGTAAGATTGCACATAGTTCAGATTTGGGGACACATTTCCTATAGAAGAAGGTTGTATTTATATATTTATGGCAGCAATTTTGTGAAGGGGCAGCACAGCAAAGGCTTGGATTTGATCTGGAAGATTGAATGGTGAGAGATGAAGAAACTTGAGCTGATCATGGGAATGGTTTCTCCCCATTAAAAGATTAGGCCAGATGATAGGAAGAATCAAACGAAGGAGATTGAAGAGGATTGTTTGCAATTTTGTCCCCATAGCTTTCTCGTGAATGTCAGTTGAATTAATTAGATATGAAATATTTAATTTTATCAGTGAGTAAATAGAGGAAATTTCCTTTATGTCTTTATTTGAATATTCTGATTTATTCAAATTTAGCAAAAAGAAGATATTTAATTAAATGAAACAAATATTTGACATTTGCTTATTTAATAAAAAGGGATATGATAATTAAATAAAAACTTTAGGATATCTTTATTTAATTTAAGAGGAAACATGATTTAGACAATTAAATAATACCAACTATTGAAGTTGCTTATTTAATTAGATAGAATAAATCAATAAATATAGAAGAAATAATAATGATAATAATTAAATTAAAAAAAGAATTTAAATTTGTTTATTTAATTAAGAGGGGAAAATAGAAGAATTAAAAGTGAACTATATAAATAAATATTCTATTTATTTATTAAGTAAATGAATTTAAGGCTAATTAATCAAATAAATTGTATTTAATTAATTATATTCTCCAGACCATTTTTAGGTGTATACATTTTTCCCCTCTTTGAAGTGATGTGTTTATGCATTGCTTCAAAGAAAATTTTTCCATTGTTGCTGCCAGTATCAATGAAAAAAAATTCAATATGCCCCAGACTTTCCCTAGACATTAAATTTAGTTGATGATGGACATATGCCCCCTCGGGAGATAAATTGATGAATTTTATTATTTTTATGATTTTTTCAAAAAAAATCATTTTTTTATGATTTTTCGATGATCTGATGATGATTTGATGAAGATTCGATGTTGAAATAATTTATCTCTTGATAAAGAATGTAGAAATTTCCCTTGTGATGAATTTCAATTAATCTCCCTTGAAAAAAATTAATTAATCCCACCAAAAATATCATCTTAAATAACCTATAAAAGGTCAAAAAGGTCATTTTCAAACTCATTTGTGCAATTTGAGTTTGTAAAATTTGTGAGAGAGAACTTTTTGAGCTATTTGGAGCAAGATGTCGATTCCTTACTACACTCACCGGTTCGAGCATGTGTGACAACACAACCACCCGGCCACCTACAGACCTCTGATATGTACCCAAGAACCCCCTCGTTTTTCATGCATTTTTTGTTTTTTGTGTTTTTTTTGAATTTTTAAATTTACTTTTCTTTTAGCACTTTTGCATGCCAATGTAGTACTTCGGACATCTATTATAGCGCTTTTAATGTTCTAGCACTTAGGTTGAATTTTTTAGTGCTTAGATAGGATATTTTAGCGCTTTTGATGTTTTAGCACTTAGATTAAGTTTTGTAGTGCTTTGACTTTATGTTTTAGTGCTTTGAATAGTTTAGCGCGTTGACCCGATAGATTAGTGCTTTGACCCAATATAATAGCGCTTATGATGAAATGATGCTTTGACCATTTGAAATGGTGTATATGCCTGATGAAATGGCGCTTTTGATGATTTAGTGCATAAAAACCTTGTTTTAGCACTTCTAAGTCAGTTTGATAAAATTTGTCAAATTTGTCCTTGATTTTGTCAATTTCGATCATGTCAGCCATTGGTTTGATATGATTGATGATCTTGATCAAGTAGATGATGTTCAACCTCGTGATAGGCGAAGTTTGATGATTGATTGATGATAATTATCCTCATGATAGGCGAGGAATAATTATTTTTTGATTGATGAATCTCATGATAGGCAAGGTTGACTTGATGTATTAACCTCACGATAAGCGAGGTTTAATGATGTTCACTCATGAGATTTAATCAAAAGTCTCACCAAGAGCTGATTAGGTTTGATAGGATAATTGATGTTTGATGTTTTGACAAAGAGTACTGACTTTGAACACTTTATGATGATAGGAGGCTTTGACGAACCTTTAGATTCGAGAGCAGTTTCCCTAGACATTTGATTTGATACCACAGCGAGCGTAGCCTAAGATAGCAGTTATTGTACGATGTGGATTGGCTTCTCTTTTATTCATGCCCCAAATTAGGATTAATCAGGTTCTCTTGACAGCCTTAGCCAAGAGGTGGCATAGTGAGCATAATACCTTCCCCCTTCCTACCAATGAGATGACAATCACCCCCGAGGATAGGATGTCTGGTGGATTTTGTGGATTCCCATTGTTGGAGAGGTTGTTGTTTATGATTGCAGGGTGGGACTGACACTCTTCGCAGAGTATTTTAGGATGATTCTATTTCTAGATATTGGATTCCATGGCATGAGATGGTGGATGCTTATGCCACCCTGCCTATAATTCTTGTTGGTTTCATTGGAGGGTTCCTTTGTCTTGATTGCAGGTCAAAGAGACTTTCTATTAGTTGGGGTCATGTTTTGGAGAGCATGATTATGTATGGGATGAGATATGCTCGGGGCATGTGTATGCTTTCCCATCTGTATCATGATTTTCATTTGGCTATTTACCTTGGAGGTCGCAGTTTGTCCTTAGGAGCTACTCTATTACAGGTGTGTGCATGGGAGCACACAGTTGTCATGTGTCCAATGTCAGTTAGACAGAGACCAGCTATGAGACTGTATGTTTACACATATGCAGGTCATCTTACTCAATCTAGACTAGGTAAGTTAGAGCACTGGAGGAGAGTATTGGATGATATAGATTATGTGACATGGTGCCCCTATTTAGATTGCAAGCAATGGGATGAGGATGACATTTAGGTGCCTTATCTCTATCAGTCAATGATACTGATTGGTTGGACTCGTTGGGTATTAGAAATATTTTTTATTAGATGAGTGCATAGACATTATGGTCTAGTTCAAGGTATGCCCCAGGGTGTTTCCCATTACGCTCGTCAATAGATAGATTCTACATATTGGGGGCCCGGTTTCTCATATGATGTCATTATTCAAGAGTACCAAGCTCTACAGCCTCTAGAGTGGGATATTCGTCCTGATATTTTTGAGCCACCTATTACAGCAGATTATACAAAGTATTTGGCATTAGATCCTTTTCCACGTATTACCATTCCTAATGAGCCTGCTCCACTACCTGTAGAGGAGGATGTTGTTGTTGCACACGATCATTAGTGGAGGAGAGAGGAGGTTGGTGATGTTGAGGTGGAGGATGTCGAGGGCAGTGGTGATGAAGAGGGCAGTGGGGATGAGAGTAGTGGAGATGAGTATGGATATGATAGGGGAGATGATGCAGGTGGGTCAGGTCCAACTTTAGATGTGTAGGAGCATATGATGCCTCATAAGAGGCAAGTAGTGGGAAATCCTACATACCAGATGTAGATTGCGAACCTACAGGTGCAAGTATAGACGTTACAGGGTCAGCCGACTCAAGCCTAGGGTTTATTGACATAGACACAGGCACAGATGTAGGCACAGTCTCAGGCTCACACACAGGCCCCAGCACAAGTACAGGCTCAGTTGGTTGTAGCTCAGACACATATTACAGCATTGACAGTCAAGAGGGATGCCACTAGATTTACTATAGAGGGGGCTTAGGCTGCAGTTGATAGATTGCAGAGATTTGTAGATGGTACCACTGTAGAAGACTATATGCGAGAGGTTGTCCGTGTTGGTCGGGAGGTAGATTATTCCAAAGGTAAATACTATGATCATGTTCCTTCAAAGCAAAGAGTGAGTTATGTGCAGTCCTGATCTGGAAAGACTCATACTAGGACTATCAATGCGGGTGTGACACAACCTCTCTAGAGAGACCCAAGAGATCCTGGTACATCTAGTGGTGGAGGGATAGGTCCTAAGATACCTACACCATCTGGAGCTAGCAACACATTGTTTCATGATTGCTTCCTTCGTTATTTTTAAATGTGATGTATACTCCAATTACAGCCATTTTTTGATGATATATCTTTCTTTATTTCCTACATCATTGTATACTTGACATTATGATTTTGAGATCTATATGATATGTAGTGGACTTTATCAATTTATTATATTTTCTATATGATTCTACGATGGATGCATTTATTTTCTATGTTCTATATGTCATGTGATGATCCTCATATTATGATGTTATGGATATAGTTTTATAATCATGGTGATATGCTATGATTTATGATGTTCTATTTATGATGTACATAATAATTATGTATGGATGTATGAAACATATGCATGATGATGTGTAATTCTAAATTATATGATAATGTGCCTATATGCATAATAATGGATGTGATGGTTTAAATGATATATGATGTGCGATGTAAATGAGATGTGTGCACTTTTATTCTTGTGATAAATGCAAATATATGATATAATAAGTGAATGAAAAATGATGAATATAATGGGATTTTGAATACATGATATATGATATGATTTAATGGATGAATGAAATGCAACTATAGAGATTTATTTTTGATAATTTCTTATGCAGTTTTATGATGTGTGATATGAAAAATATGATATGATCAATAAAAATTACTTGATTTAAATGTATGAATGATGAAATGATAAAATAAATTCTTTCTATATGTATGCAATGAAAATGATGATGCAATTAATGATAATGATGATGTTATTGTTAATGTAAAGTATACTCAATCTATTATGAGAAAAGATAGCATTGTTCGGAATTGGTCACCCTTCTATGTAACAAATGCTCTGCAGATATAAAAATATTATGAATGCAATCTAATTTATCATGAAAAAATTAGCATCTTAACAGTAATTTTATTTTTCTTTGTATCATCATACAGCTTTAAAAATGTTGAAAGTGAGTACAAGCATCAATGGTATAATTTAGACCATGATGACCTAAGTATTACTTTCATGATTTTTGATATTGCAAGTGAACACAAGCATCTAGGTATAATTAAACCGAGATGACCTGAACATTTCTTGCATAAACATACAAGAATCAGTCACTTTCCTATGTGAATTGGAATGTCATCCATGATACTTTGTAGAGAACTTCTTGCAACAATTCACACAGTAATTATGATTAATTTACAGACATCAGATAAAGAAAATACCATTCTCCATCTTAGCTTCTCTAGTTCAGTACATCATCGAGTTGCTCCAAAGAAATGATAACAAAGATCAAAGTACAACATATCCAACCTTTGCTTAAAGTATTTCAATCATTATTCAAATTAGATCATCCATCCTGATTCGATTTTATGGTGTTTTTGTGATTTTCTAGATTTTGACCAAAACCTAACCTAAAAACCTATCCTAGGGGCCTCGGGGGTTGATCAAATATTAGCCTTTCCTACGTTATACACGCAGCAACCATGTAGTTTGACTGACACAGACTCTTTTTTTGACTTTTTTTTAGACTGACTTTTTGACTTTTTTTTGGATTTTCTATTGTGATATGGATGTTCAATGTGTTTTTGATGGTGATTAATGTTTCATGTTGGGTTGTGTTTTGATCATTGTTTTCATTGTTCTTTTCTTCTTTTTGTTTGTTTATTTGGTTAATCTTGAGTTTATTGCCCCCAATGAGATCCAGACTTTTCCCCCAAGCTAGGGTGGGACATGACCACTCGTAATGACATGATAATGGATGTAAAATGATGGTGAAAGTGAATGATCTGACATGCCCCCAATAGATAGAAAATTTGGTTTAAATCACAAGTAGTGCCTATTTCCAAGTTTTCACTACATGTTTTTATTGCACTTTTCAGTCTTTTTTAATTTTTTGTATTTTTGTATTTTTCTAATTTTTTTGTATTTTTCCATCACCAAGACGCCTTTTTGCTAGGTTTTCATCAAGGTAACCATTAAACCGTGCACTAGGTGATTCAGGTGTAGAAATTTTTGAGATGGATACTATTCATATGTTCATCGAACAGATCCCCTTCAGGTGTAGATATTTGATAGGCCCCAGATCCATAAACTTATATGATAACAAAGGGACCTAGCTAGTTAGGTTCAAACTTCCCTTTATTTTCTTTGTCTTGTTGATTTCTATTGTTTTCCTTTAGGACCAAGTCTCCAACTTGAAAGACTCTAGGATTCACCCTTTGATTGTAGCTTTTGGACATCCTTTGTTGATATGTCATCAAATGGTTCACAACTTGTTGATGACGTTCATCCAATAGTTCCAGCTCTTGCAGTCTAGAGACCCTATAATCCTCATCTAGAATGATACCTTTCAATGATACATGGAGTGATGGAATCTCAACCTCAATGGGTATTATAGCTTCTAATCCATATACCAATGCATATGGAGTAGCTCTTGTGGGTGTTCTGATGCTAGTTCAATAAACCCAAAGAGTAAGATTTAACTAAACATGTCAACCACATCCAACATCATTAACCATTCTCTTTAGTATTTTCAGAATTGTCTTGTTTGAGGCCTCTGCTTGGCCATTTCCTTGAGGATAGTATGGTGTTGAGAAACAATGTTGAATATGAAATTTTTCACATAATTCCTAGACATCTTGGTTCTTAAAAGGTCGAACATTGTCTATTACAATGGCCTGAGGTATGCCATATCTACAGATGAGATAGTTTAGTATGAAAGATGAGATCTATTTCCCTGTGATTGTTGTTAAAGGAACCACTTCTATCCATTTTGTAAAGTACTTCGTTGATGTGATAATAAATTTGTGCCCATTAGATGAAGAGGGATTTATCTTTCCTACTAGGTCTAGTCCCCATTGAAAAAAGGGCCATGTTGATGTAAATAGATGAAATTCTTGCACTGGTGCATGAATTAAGTTACCATGGATCTAAAAAATTTGGCATTTCTTAACAAACTGATAAGACTCCTCCATATTCAGCTAGTAATACCCCAAACAAAGGATTTTTTGTGCTAGTGTTGGTCCGCTTGAATGAGTTCCACAAATACCTTCATGAACCTCATGTAAACTTGTCTCAGACTCATCATGTTCAAGACACCGAAGAAGAGTACCATCTAGACCTCGACGGTAGAGTATTTCAACAATTAATGTATGTTGTGTGGATTGGCGGATGAAGTTGCATTTTTGGTTTCTGAAAAGATCGAGAGGAAGGATATTATCTTTCAAGTAAGCATAGGTCTTTCCATAAATGGAGGATTTGATGTCAACTAAATGGCATATGGTCTAAGATTCTAGGCTATCATAGGTAGGAGTAGACACTTGTTCTACCATAAACTCATAATGACCTCTTTTTTCTGGAAATTGTAAAAGAGAAGCAATTGTAGCCATAGCATCCACAGCTTTGTTTTCTACCCTGGGAATCTGTTCAAACTTGATATCTACAAATTAATTTTTGAGCTCATCTATCATCTTCTTGTATGGCATCAGCTTGTCATCCTTTGTCTGATATTTGTCATTTACCTAATAAATGACTAGTTGTGAATCACCATATACTTACAGTTCTCTGATATTCCATTCAACCGCCACTTTGATTCCAATAATCAAATCCTTGTACTTAGCTACATTATTTGTGCTTGAAAACATGATTCTATAAGTTGGGATTGTATGTCCTTGAGGTGTGACAAAAAGGATGCCCACACCAGACCCACATTGTGTGTATGACCCGTCAAAATAAAGCCTCCATGGTTGTGTTGTGATAGTTAGAATGTTTGCATTAGGAAACTCAATGTTCATTGGATGATCATCAGATAATGGAGCTTCAGCTAATTCATCGGAAATCACTTGACCTTTGATGGAATTTCTATCCACATAATGGATATCAAATTCACTTAAAATCATGACCCATTTGGCTAATCTCCTTGTTAGAGCAGCCTTGTTGAGTAAGTACTTTAACGGATCAATCTTTGCAATGAGCTTAACCGTGTGAGTCAACATATAATGCCTCAACTATTGGGTAGAAAATACCACTACCAAACATGCTTTCTTGATGAAGGTGTAGTTTATTTCATAACCATTCAGATTCTTGTTGATATAGTATATAGCTTGTTCCCTTCCTTCAAGATCTTCTTGTGCTAATAGAGCTCCAAAAGAAATATTTTTGGTTGCTATGTATTATAAAAATTGTCTCTCTTCTGTAGGTGGCATGATTATGGGAGGCGACATCAGATATTGCTTTATTTGAGTAAAAGTTGTTTCACATCCTTCATCCCATTTCAAAGAGACATTCTTGTGTAGTAGATGATTGAATGGATGACTTTTATCTGCCAATTGGGAGATAAATCTCCTGATTGATTGTAACCTGCCCCATAGAGATAGTAGCTAATTAATATTCTTGGGTGGTGGCATTTCCATTATTTCTTTGACTTTAGTCAAATCCACTTCTATGCCTTTTTCTGAAACTATGTATCCAAGGAGCTTTGCTGATGTAACCCCAAACACACACTTCTTTGGATTTAATTTGACATTGAATTTTTCCAATCTTGTAAAGATTTTTCTCAAAACTCCAAATGTCATTGCCTAGTGTATGATTTTGCTAATATATCATCAATGTAATCTTCCATAAAAGTATGCATCATGTCATGGAAAATAGTGGTCATTGCACATTGATATGTTGCACCTACATTTTTCAACCCAAAGGGCATGACGTTCCAACAGAATGTGCCCCATGGACACATGAATGTTGTCTTTTCCTAATATTTAGGCACTATCTTTATTTGGTTATACCCTGAGAAGCCATCCATAAGTGACAACATGGCATGTCCTGCTGTTAAATCAACAATAATGTCAATGTTTGGTAAAGGAAAATCATCCTTTGGACATGCCTTATTTAGATCTCTAAAATCTGTGTGTATTGTTATACTATTGTCTAGTTTAGATACAGGTACAATATTTGAAATTCACCAGCATAATTGATGGATCTGATGAACCCTACATCCAACAACTTTTTCATCTTAGCTTTTACCATCAATGCGATGTGGGGATGCATTTTCCTTAGTTTTTGTTTGACTAGTTTGATTTTGGAAGGTAAAGATAAATGATGCATCAGAAGATCTGGTTCTAACCCTAGCATATCAGAGTAAGACCAAGCAAAGTTGATATGTCTCTCTTCAAAGAACTTGACAAATTCTAGCTTTTCTTGTTGTCATTAATGCTGCCAAATGTAGCATTTTTATCTTTTCTATTGTGTCAATATATATTGACTGTGTAGGTTCCACTAGCACTGATGATCTTTCATGAAAATGTTCTAGAAGGGTATCAAATATTCCATCCTTCAGTGTCTTACAGAGGTTTTCACTGTCAGATATGTTCTTTATTTTTACTTTTTTTAAGATCTAATGTTCTCATTGAATGGTTTTCACCATTAGATCTATTGCTCTTATTTTCAATTTTGCAACTAAAAGATTTGACACCCTCCTAACCTAGAGCGTCATTATGAGATTTATGATTTGTACTTGTGTTAGGTTCATCACAACAAGGGAAATTTATGATAGCATCATCGTTCTCAAAGATAGGGATACTAATAGGTTCAATTGGTTCCCAGTCAATCAGTTCATGATACATTAATGGTAAGAAGTCATCGGATTGGTTAAGGTCAATGGCAGTAAAGGTTTTGATGGCAATGATGGAAAAAATTTCAGTCGTAATGTCAAGGTCTATGATAGTATTCTCCTCTAAGTCATCTATCTCACTTGATATATGTTCATCCTCACTTGAGTCATTGATATTTTGTGATCCAAATACAAGAGGTCTAATCCCTGAGCTTTGTCCCTCCTCATGTTTAGGTGCATACTCTTTTATAACATCAATTTGTATGTCCTTGTAAGATGTTTCTGATAAAGAGTCCCACTCATATTCATTAGAATCTATCTCAGAACTATCCCGCATTTGAAGGATTCTTTCTACAACTCTATGAGTGTTTTCTTCTTTTGTTTCTCCTATATAACCTAGTCATGTTTTGTCTTTTGGATATAGTGTGAGAGGTTGAATGGGTTCTACAATGCCTTCTTTCCTCTTGCCTATGGGTCCTTGTCCTTCATATCCCATTTTCTCTAAGACAACCTTTCCTTTTCCATACTGATCTATTTTGATGCTGATATTTGTTGATGTTGAGGCATCCTCATCTTTATAGAGCCAATTGAGAATGGCCTTGTCTTTAGATTCTTCTTCTAGAGTACCCACCTTTACAAATCTATCATTTAAGGCTGTGGTTGGTGTTGATGATGGTTGTGTCAATGTTGATGGCTATCCATATGTTCTTGGAGATGGAAATAATTGTGAAAGACAAAAATATTGTTCAAGGGAATATTCTCCCATGCCCTTGTCTTTTAACTAGATCTTGTTTCTGAATTGTTGTGATAGAGAATCCAGTTGAGCTTCATTACTTGATGAAGTGGGGTCAACAACAATTGTTTCCTTTAACTGATCCTTTTTCTCAACCCATTTGGATATAAAATTTGGTTTTTTTTCACCACTGGATGAACTAGATGTGTTTGCTTCTCTATTATGGGGTACCAAATTATCTTGAGTTGCTTTAAGCATGTTACAAGTCTAGGGATTATTGTAATCAGCTGATATGGTGACTTCTTGTCCATTGACTGGAAACTTTAAACACTGATGATAGGTCAAAGGCACTACCTACATTTCATGAATCCATGGATGTCCCAAGAGTATATTATAAGTTAGTTATTTTTCTAACACTTGGAAAACTACATTCTTGACAATTGTTCCCACTTGAATTGGCAACACAATCAACCCTTTGGAAGATATTTCTTCTTCATCATAGGATTTTATTGTGATCTTTCTTCTTACATCTATGGCGTTGTCAAAATAACCTAGTGCACGAATCATTTTTAAAGTACAAATATTTAATCTAGCTCCACCATCTATTAAGACATGCTTGACACAATTTTTATGGATTAAAACTTCTATATGAAGGGTCGCATTGTGTGGATGATTTAGGGACACATCATCTTGTTAAAAAAATGAGAGACAATGAGGCATGGTCAGATGTCTCACCATATCTTGAAATTGACAGACATCCAAATTATTGGGTACTGTTGTGGCCACAAGAGCCTGTTCTAAAACCTCCTTATGTGATGGTGAAATTTTAAGGAGTTCTAGTATGGATATCTATGTAAGTATCTTCTATATTTGATATATTATGTTGTATTGATTTGAAGGGGGAGTGGTGGTTTTAGATGAAACTACTTTTAGTATCACTTTGAATTTCCCCCTTGTCATTACATTGATCGGTTGATAGTCTTATGTTTCCCTAATTTTTATGACATTAATTTTTTTGTCGGATGTGTTTATGTTTGGGATCACGTTTAGGGATACGGTGTCATTGATGCTAATTTTATCTATTTCATTATCAATGACACTATTTTTCTAAACCTCAAAAATGCAAAGAATGGTGTTATAAATATAGTTTACACTTTTTCCTTTATTGTTTGAAGAAGACTCTCCCTTTTCATAATTGGGTAAAGGATTTGTAAACGCACTATGATTTTTTTTTGTTTGAGGTCCTTCAACAAATACCTTCTTGTTATCAATCAAATCTTGTATTAGATGTTTTAATTGCATACAGTCATTTGTTTTATGTCCTTTATTTTTACGAAAGTTAAAATAATTAGCATCATTCCACCAAGATGGTTTCACTTTCAACTCCCAATTTCTTGCTTCCGGTAAGGTAATAAGTCTATTTGCAATAATCTCTCTCATTATTGATTCCAAGGTTTGTCCTAATGGCGCAAATCTTCATCGATTGGATTGTCTTTGATATATGGTTGTTGAGATTTTCCATTGTTTGTATTGTTGTTTTGAGTGGTTCCTTAATTGTTGTTTTGATGATCATGTTGATTTGTCTTTATAGCCGTTGTCATCAAATTGAATACTGGTTTCATATTTTGTGTGTCAGTTGTAGCATCATTGTTTCTAGTATTTCTCTTTTTCTGTCAAAATTTAGGCTTGTCATTGTTTCCATAGTGATTTGAGGAATTTGCATTGTTTGATGTATCATTGTAATGTTTAATCACTCCTCTTTTGACTAAGGCTTCTTCGATTCTAAGCTCATTCTCAATCACTTTTTCAAATTTCAGGGGACATTGCAATTCTAGTCTATATCTCATATCATCATTTAAGTTGTCAATAAATAATTCAATCTTTTCCTCCTTAGGTATAGATCGAGGATATCTAGTGAACAACTTTCGCCAACATTGTAAGAATGATAGGAATGTCTCACCCTTCTTTTGTTTCATGTTGTACAAATATTTTATGGTTACATCATGTTGAATGTTGAAGGAGAATTGTGAGATGAATCTGTTGACTAGTTCTTCAAAGGATAGAATCCCTGGTTGTAATTTGGAGAACCATTCCATACAGTGACCTCCTAAGCTCCTAGGAAATAACCTCATTAGTTAGGTATCTTCATGTGAAAACTCCAAAATCATTGTTCTAAATTCCCTTACATGGTCAATTGGATTTGTTTTGCCACTGTACTTATCATATTTGGGAAATTCACAATGTCTTGGAAATGGTATCATGTCTACACTCAGATGAAACAAGTAAGGACAAATTTCCTTTAACAAGTACCTCTTTATGGTTCCTTTTTGCATATCTTGAAGTTGTCATTGCAAGTTTTACATTTGACATGTTAAGGCAACCACTTGATCTATGTTTTGTGTGTTGTGTGGTTCAATTTCAGCTGCTTTAGGTGTTTCCTTAAGTCGATTGATGTCAAATTCTTTTGGAAGTTTAGCACCTAGCTAAGCTAGCATCAGAAGATATTTTTCCATATCCTGTTCTAAAACCTTTTCCATGAATTTGTGGAAGTTTGGATCATGTTGCACGTTGTGTTGACATCTTCTTGGGTTATTTCATTTGGATCATTTTGTTGGAATCTGTGAAAAGGGTTTTCTTTAGCCATGACGTTTGGTGTTTCAATTTCCTTCTCTCTAAGTTTTTGTCTTTGTAACCTTGTCAAGATTGGCATACAAGTATTTGTTATTTTCACTAAACTTTGATCTTCTATGTTTGGATGTGTGTCAATTTGATTTTAACAAAGCCAAATAGAATGATATATTCTATTGATGAGACCAAGTTTAAAATCTGATTATTGTGTTTTGTTTCATGATTGTAGGATGTCAAAATCCTGATGAGGAAACTTAACTCAATAAATCAAAATTTGTGTTTTGATAATTGGACACTTTGTAGTTTACAAGATCTGGGTTTAAGTTGAAAAGAATTTTGACTTGTAAGAACCTATTTTGTTTCAGGTCTAAGTCACTATCTAGACTCTAAAAATGTGTTTGTCTGATAAAACCCGAGTTTCTGATGCCAACAATCTGACAGATGTTTCTACAAGCTCTTTATTTTTCTATTTTGTGGATGTGATATTACAAAGGGGAAAAGCACTAAAATAGACTACCTATGTGCTAAAAGATGTGTTAAAAGTGTTGTGAAATAGGGTAGATGTGCTAAAACATATCATGGATGCGCTATTCTATTGGTAAATTTGTTGATATTGGTAATTTTTTGGTTATAGTTTGCAGAAGCGCTATTAGATTTTTCAAATGCGCTAAAACAGACTACGCATGTGCTATTTGAATTTTGTATGCGCAAAAAGATAGTGCGAAAGTGCTAAAACAGACTATGTATGCACTGAAATACAGGTAATTTCTGACACTGGTAATTTTTTGTTACAGTCAATAGATGCACTATAGAGTTTGTCAAAAGTGCTAAAACATACTGTAAATGTGCTATTTGGACTGTGGATGCGCTAAAAGAAAGTACAGAAGAGCTAAAATAGAGTGTGTAAGCATTATTTTGGGACTCCATAGTGTTGTCTAATTTTTCTTTTCCGTGAAGAGACTGACTTTTTTTTGGTGCAATTTTCTAGATTTTCAGTATTTTGATAAGATATCTCTACTGGTAACTCTCTAATTTTGGATGACATGCCTAATATTTCCAAGTTTTTCTCTATTGCAAGAATTGATCTGGCCTATTGGAATATTGTGTTGTTGGTTGTGGGATGAAAGATAGATGAATGGGTTGACTATGACTATGTTTTTGTGAAAGAGCTCTTCGTTGAAAGTAAGCTTGTGAACATAAAGGCTCTAAGGAAAAATCATCAGTATATCCCCTAGAAAATTTGTGATACCTATGGATAAAATTTCTATGATCCAACAAAAAATTTCTACTTTGATACAAGAAGCATCTTCTTTCTAAAAAGTTTTACAGCTAAGCTGTTTCCTTTGGTTTCGACTTTGTTGTGAGGATTTATTGAAAAACGCTGTGGATTTCCAACTCCTAATCATAACTTTGTATAATTTAATTTTTCCACTCTTTTGTTTTTGGATGATATTTATCTGATTTAATGATTTAAAAACACAGCAAGCAATTGTAAAACAGTTGTTTTTAAGTCCTAGAATCTACATAGTAAGTGTATGTTCAAGAATCAAACATGATCCTTCTTGATTTCCATAGGTTTTTAACAAAGAATGCACTTCAAGCAGACTCACTCTTAAGGTCAAAAGGTCATCATTATACTCAAATAGCCCACAGCTTAAAATCGTGTACCTAACCTCATTATAGCCATAAAGTTTCAAATTCTCTTAGAGGGAAATCTGTTTCTTTTTTTCTTTCCAAAGCACTCAGTTATCTCTCTTTGATCCTTTTGTTAAACGGGGTCCTTAAAGTATTCTTCCCTCCCCTGCAGTTCTGCTGGAGTATTGGCAAATGTTAGGAAGCTCGGCTAAGCCGGATTCTCACATCATGGCGTTTGTGGATACAGTTCCATTTAGCTAGTAAAATGATAAACTCCCCTCGTGAGGATCAATCTTTTAGTACATTTCTTTGGGTGGGATATTATCTGTACACTTCTAGTGCAAATGTGGTTTTCCCAGCCCACTTTTATTTTATGTGTGGGTTGGAAAACCTAGCTTTGGTTTGTTCCCACTTAGGTCGTTCCCATAGGGTGAGTACTTTTTTCCACTACGACAAGCCTTCTAAAGGTTTTAACAAAGCATAAATTGCATGAAATTAAAGGATGAGTCTGTGGGAAACTTTTATCACCCTAAATTATGTATAAGCATAGGCTCACCACAAAGGGAATCACAAAGAGGTTGACAAAAGTTCAATTTAAACCTTAAAACTTAATTCCATACTCTCCCATGCAGCAGATATTTGCTTCACAAAAAGATCCAAAATGCAATTCTTAGAATCGGGGTTGAGAAAATGCGGCGATGATCTACCTAGGGATTGGATATACTTTAATCCAAATGTGAATGGCCCGGAATCAAAGCGACCGAAGCCCAGAAATGCAAAAGTTCGAAATTACCTACCGACTACACCTGGATCCGCAACAAGCAGATGTGCTATAACAAGAGTTCAGTGTTCCACCGGCCAACCGCGGCAAAGCAGCGTAGAAATCACAGCCAGCAGAATTTGTTAGGGCGCCGCAAAATCAAGAGCCAGAATCGGTTAGAAGCCGCTGAAACAAAATTCGATCATGGAATACCACCGGGTAGTCGAAGCCCCGTGCGGATGCACCAATACTTCATAACAAAGTTTCATTGTATACTGGAAATGAAGGTGGAAAAAACAAATAGAAGTACTCCAAAATCTTTCTACTATGCTAAAAAAGAACTTTCCGGAAAATCAATTACTTTAACACTTTTCAAAAAATTGTTAAAATATGGGGTTAGGGCCCCATGGTGAGCACCAAAATGTAAGTGTGGAATAATTAAATAGTAAATAACTGAAAACACTTCTTAATAAGACATTATATCAAAGATTTAAAACAAATTAAACTAATTTAAAAGCAAGAATCTTCTGAAAGCATCATATTGTTCCCTATCTCTAAAGATTTATCAAGTCATGGGGCTCTCAGATTTGGTAAGCATTGTGACTGTTAAAATGCCAATCTAGAGAATGAGATGCTACTAAAATGAAATGATGTAATCCTGTATGATGGTTTCTATATGATATGATGAAGCTACTATAAGCTAAATTGACATGAAACTATGAAAGAAGCTACAGTAAAACTAAGATGCAGCCATGATTATGATTCTACTCATGCTATGATTGCTATTTCTATTGATAATATTGCTATTGCTAAATGCTTGGATGCTTGAATGTTATTTTTGTAGAGTAAGATTGCATAGAGTTCAGATTCGAGGATCCATTTCTTGTAGAAGAAGGTTGTATTTATAGATTTACGGCAGCAATTTTGTGAAGGGGCAACACAACAAAGGCTTGGATTTGATCTGGAGGATTGAATGGTGAGAGATGAAGAAACTTGAGTTGATCATGGGAATGGTTTCTCCCCATGAAAACATCAGGCCAGATGATAGGAAGAATCAAAGGAAGGAGATTGAAGAGGATTGTCTGCAAGTTTGTTCCCACAGCTTTCTCGTGAATGCCAGTTGAATTAATTAGATATGAAATATCTAATTTTATTGGTGAGTAAATAGAGGAAATTGCCTTTATGCCTTTATTTGAATATTTTTATTTATTCAAATTTCGCAAAAAGAAGATATTTAATTAAATGAAACAAATATTTGACATTTGCTTATTTAATAAAAAGGGATATGATAATTAAATAAAAACTTTAGGATATCTTTATTTAATGTAAGAGGAAACATGATTTAGACAATTAAATAATACCAACTATTGAAGTTTCTTATTTAATTAAGATAGAATAAATGAATAAATATAGAAGAAATAATAATGATAATAATTAAATAAAACAAAGTATTTAAATTTGTTTATTTAATTAAGAGGGAAAAATAGAAGAATTAAAAGTGAACTATATAAATAAATATTTCTATTTATTTATTAAGTAGATGAATTTAAGGTCAATTAATCAAGTTAATTATATTCTCCAGACCATTTTTAGGTGTATACAATTCCATGTAGAGAGCGTCATTCCACCAATAAGTGTCAAATGTGTCTACAAAACCACAACCATCCTTCTCATCAGAATTACAAATGTTAACCTCCCTATCCAAACTTCAATCATCCTCGTTGATAGGGAAGCAGTTGGGTTCCTAGGTAGGATCACAACTGGGTAAAAGCATAAAGTTGTTTCACACTTTAAGCCAACTAAATGGTTCCAAGTGAACTGTTTCTGACTGAGAAGTGTTTAACTGAGAGGGTTTTGGATGAAACCATGCGATAGTGACATGGCACTGACGTGGCGATACATATTTGATTGGTATGGTTTCAGCCAAAACCCTTCCGGCCAAAGACTTTTCAACCAGAACCAAGGATTATAAAATTAAAAAAAGGGGACCCACTCCATTTTTTCATGTTTTCCTAGTGGAAGTCTTGAGGGCAAGTTGTGGTTGGTCGAGCTAGGGTTTGAGTGACAATAAAACACAAGAAAACACTAGGTTTCATTGCATTTTTCTCCTCTTGCATGGCATATTATGTTTGTGGTCTTGGAGGGTTTTATTTTGGCATTTCTTTTGTTTGTTAGAGCTGGGCGAGTTTCATTTTGGCATTTCTTGTGTTTGTTAGAGCTATGCAACTATATGTTGATAATTGTGGTTATATTATAGGCACATAGTGATAGGCCATATGATTTTTTACAAATTTGTGAATAAAATGTTTAGAAGTTAGAATGGAATTTAAATTATGAATGGAAATGTAAATGTCATTTTTGGCAAGTGAATGGTAGTGTAAATTTCATTTTTGGAAATGAACTGTGAGATATGTGATATTTGGTTTTACGTATGAATAAACCCTTATTTTGGAAATGAACTATGAGATATATGTTATATTTAATTTTGGGTATGAATAAACCCTTATTTTGGAAATGAACTATGAGATATGTGATATTCGGTTTTGGGTAGGAATAAACCCTTGTGAATAGTTACAAGGGTTTTGGTAATGAATAAACCCTGCTTTTCTAAAAATATATATTTTATTTATTTATTGTGTTATATTTTCCACAATATTTGAGCCGATGAAACCCCCATAAGTATCTTCCAAACATTGAGGCAAATCAAAGTGGTACAATGTAACATGTGGTTGGATGCTTGAGAGTTGAGATAGAAAAGTAGATGTCAATATTTTCATCCACATAAATATGTTTAGAAACAAATTTCTATCAAGTTAACAATGAATAGAATAATACTCATACCATGAGAAGGATGCTCATTGATGTGGTTATTGTAGTTTTCAAGGCCTTTTAGATTTATGGGTTTGTTGTCATCTGTATATAAAAAATAGAAAATGATTGATAGTGAAACAAATGAAAATGCAATACATACCAAGAATGAGCCTTGACCATGAGATGGAAAATTTGTACCCATCTACTCCCATTTTGGACATTTACCCAACATCTTCCTTCAAAAACATATTGCAATTTTCAAAATAGAATGATAACCAACTAGTATGAAAGTTATAAAAATAGTTATACTTCTATGTATTCAAAAAAAAAGATTAAGGTTGATCGATTTTTCATGATAAATACGCTAGTAGAATTTGGCAAATAAATGACTATGTGACTAAAACTTTTCAACACAACAACTAAAAATGACTAAATTCTACTAATTTTTTGTAACTCGGCTATAAATGAGTAAATAAATGACTAATTTGATTATTGAATAAAAATTATTTAGTCACACAAATAAAAATGACTAAATAGTTAGTCATTTACTTAGTCACAATCCATTTGAATAAATCATTTAAGGAATCAAGCATAAATAGCCCGCCAAAATACTCTAAAACTTTAATAAACATACTCTAAAACTTTCATAAAAATCTTATTTTCACACATAGCCCGCCAAATTGGAGTTTTCATTTTAATAAACATACTCTAAAACCTTTGTCAAAACCTTATTTTCAGGCATAGCCAACCAAAATGGAGAAATGTTTCAGTAAATAATGATAGAGAATGGTAAGGAGATGTGTGTGACAGGAGGCATAGGATTTATTACTGCACTACTCAACAAGGGTTACATTGTGCTTCTATTTGTAATCTAGGTATTTAATTGAAATATATTTGCATAATCTCAAATTCCTTTAGATGCTTTTGAAGTATCAATGTATCCTATATAGGGTTTAGAATGATTTTTTTTAATTTAAAAAAATAAATAAATGATGTATTTGTATGTGATTAGATAATGTGGAGATGTCCTAAATTTTCCCCAACACACTATCCTCTTTGGCACTGTATTCATTACTCCAACTACTATGGTTTTGCATGTGACATCTTAATATCTTCATGATAGTGGATTTTAAATAGATCTCAGTCTTTTCTTTAATCTTTATTATGGTAACCCTTGAGTTCCATAATCCACCTTCATCTCTTCTAAGAATATTGTCTTAATCTAGACTACATAGTATGCATATAAAGCAAGTCCTTCATACCTTCCATTGTTCCAAACCACCACTCACTGCCTTGCTTAAAAAATTTCCTCCATAAGCACAATAGCATACATTTTAAAATCATGGTTTCTAGTGATTGGCCATTAAGGTCACTAATTTCATCAAGATACAATGAAATTTTTGTCTTCAAACTCAAGGCATTATGCAAGATAACATTGTGAATTTTTTACTGTGTATGATTTGATTTTCTTGCACATTTACTGGTTTGCTAACTACCTTTCAGACTAGATATTGCACCCTCAGCTACAATCTCAAATAGCTTACTCACTATAACTTGAAGATTCCTTTCATGAGCATCCTTCTATAAAATTAAACTATGCCTTATAGACTACCTACTTACTTACTACAGGGGACTCATTGTTTCATGGTATTGTGGGTCTTAAGATCCTTCAACCTTATTGTCACTACTTCATAGTCAACAAGGTATTATTCACTATTCTCCCATCTTTGATGAGTCTCAAAACACTACTCAAACATGAAATCCACTACCTCCATTATACAATGGCTAAGAAGAAACATTGAACCTGTGATTACCACTATTACTTAATTTGGATAGTCATTCCCTAATTGCATTTTCCTTGTCTAACACTATCAATAGCATTTGAAAAACCTTTAAGGTCAGCAAACGGGTAAGGAAACTCACTATTAAAATATTTGTTTTACTATGAAAGGTTTGAGCTTTATTATCTTGTCACTAGTCACCCTCTTTTCTACTATCACACCTCAAGTGACTATCATTCTTCTTATCATATATTTCATTTACAAATTTCACTGAGCTACATAGTGTGCTTGTTATTGGCTACAATCTTTAGATTGCAAGATTTCATTATTGGCTACAATTTCTCTTTTTTTTTGGTATTGCACCTCACTAATCCACTAGAGTTATGGCTTATGTTTCTATGGAGGTATATGGTTTGTACCCTAGTCATTCTCTTACTAATACTTCTATTGGTATTAAAAAACAACCTTAAATCTTGGGTCAGAAAATTAGTTGTCTTGACAGGGTTGTAGTATTATCTTGGATTTTATCCTAGAGTGTGTGGGAAGCTTGTTTTTTATCATTAAGGTATGTAAACCTTATCAAGAAAATGTATCCTCTATAGCATGTTTTTCACTTTAATACTTTCCATAATGGTTATTAGCAAATCACATTATTATAGTTTATGGTAACCCAAGATTGCATTCAAGTATGTAACAAACTTGTTTTGTAGTTTAAGTTGTACACTTTTAAGTAACATTCATAAGATTTAGAAAATCTTGATCACTCTCTATAATATCCCATTAAACATGGGTTGTGCTTGAATGCACTTCATAATTGATATAACACAACCACTCTACATATCAACCAGAGTTATAGGATCTTTATTGCGGCAAGAGGTAATCGCTCTTGGATCATGTTATCATTACATTGTAACCTATTAAACTTGAGTCAACCTGAATGCACCCAATGATGATTGAGACCTAATTGTGATTATAGTGATTTGTACATGAATTGTACTCATATGAGTGCCTCCATTTCTATCACAGCATAGCCACATTAAACTTGGGTCACACATGAATGCATCTTATATTTATTATATCACAATTGTGCCACATGACCAATAGAGTTATGGATCACATAATTACAGTCACAATAATTTTTTCCTTGGTTGTGCTCTTATGGCGATTCCATTACCGTTACAACATAACCCTTTGGACTTATATTTTTTAAATCCTTACATTGCTTATTTTCTCTTTGGATGGATGGCTTCATGGATTTTTTGTGATTTATACAACTTTTTTTTTATAGTAAATGACATTGGATTCTTTCTGAAACTGAAATTTTTTATTAATTATGGTTTTATGACAATTTTTAGTTTTATTTAGAAGGGCATCATATGTGGCATTTTTATGTGTAAGAAGAATAGATTGTGATGCAACGTTCGGGTATGGATGGTTCACGAAAATTTGGATTGCTATCAATGACATAACTAGGTTGGAGAGTACCTTGAGCTAATCTGAAACACTTCCGGGTGTTTTTGCTCAGAAGTAGAACCTAAGTATAGGAATTTCTAAATATTTGACAAAGGAATTTCCTACACTCTAAAGATAAAATTATAAATCTGCTAGTCTAGGTTGACATCCAACCTAACATCTTTAATATCCGATAGAGAAAGTTTGTACATTCTAAAGATAAAATCATAAATCTACTAGTCCAATTAGAGATCCAATTTGAGGTTATGAACCTCCGACAAAGAAATTTCCTACATTCTAAAGATAAAATCATAAATCTAATTGGTCAAATTTTAGGTCCAATTGTAAGGATTTGTCTTTTTAATTATGCTTTTTGACATTTGGGTTGATACAAATTGTTACTTTAGAATTATGGTATTGCTTTTCTTCTAATGTTTTCAACCCTCATTTCAGGGAAGAGCTCCAAAGATGATTCCTTCAGATGGAGACTACACTTTTCTGCTATAGGTTTCATCTAGAAACACTAGAAGCTCAGGTACTGTCATACTCAACTACAACAAAGTTTGAGGTTAATTGCACTTGGTATTTTATGTTGATATGGATATGTTCTAACCTATAGTTAATTGTTGTAGCATAACAGATAGGCTAAATATTTGTTCATATACCATTGTTTCAAATATTGAATTGTTATACCTTATTCTAGGAGCAAATCACAGGCATAGTCTATACATAAGACACCATCGTTAATTTTTGTAGCCTATTGTATAGAAGATTCTCTCAAAATCACAATAAAATCCTTTATTCTAAGATGATTGTTCAGAATCTTTCCATCATAACAATGAACAAAAGCATCAATCATTAACTTGAACTTTGCAAGAGTTTCATCAAATTCTACTTTTTCACTCTCTTTTCCATTCTCAATTTCATCCATGAAGAACTTCCTCAGCCTGTAGATCCTATTGTTAGCCATAACTTTACCAGGTGTTGAGGATAGCTTCAAGTTTTTACCCAAGAAGCAATTAGAAAAATTTGGCCTTACTAGATCAAAATTTGGTAAGGCCAAATTTTGTCAATTATTGCTTGGGTAAAAACTCAAAGCTATCCTTGACACCTAGTGAATTTATGGCTAACAGCAGGATCTACAAGCTAAGGAAGCTCTTCATGGATGAAATTGGGAATAAAATTCAAAATGGAAAAGAGAGTGGAAAAGTAGAATTTGATGAAAATCTTGCAAAGTTCAAGTTAATGATTGATGCTTTTGTTCAATGTTATGATGGGAAGATTTTGAACAGTCATCTCGGAATAAAGGATTTTACTGTGATTTTGAGAGAATCTTCTATACAATAGGTTGTCTTGGATCAAATAAATGAAGCAAAAAATTGTGAAAGAGCCAAAAATTTTGAATTTGAAACAATGGTGTCTTATGTATAGATTCCCCCTATGATTTGCTCCTAGAATAATCTATAGCAATTTAGAATTTGAAACAATGGTATATGAACAATTATTTATCCTATATGTTATGCTATAACAATTAACTTCATGTTAGAACATATCCATATCAACATAAAATAGCAAGTGCAATTCACCTCAAACTCTGCTATGGTAATTGCTTTGTAAGGAATTTTTCACTGCATGAACATTCTTTGTGCACATCAGTATGTTGGTTATTATCTAAAACTCCTTTGTGATCAAAAGAATAGTGAAGTTCATTGCATAACTCATGACCATTTTGCAATGTTATGACCATGTTCTTTTGCGAATGACTTAGAAGACAAATATTTTTCACCATTTGATAGTAACTTTCATTTTTTTGGACTATTTGTTATGATTCAATCACTATTTCACAGTGTTCTTTCTTTCTCGGTCCTATAGGATAGAGGACAATTCACAATTTGCAAATCTCTAACAATGATCACCAAGTGGATTTTTATCAAATATTGTAGTTGAAAGTTCCACTTCGGATCACCAAATCCTTCACAAAAACTTTTTCACAACCACCGCAACATTGCACAGTTGTTGTCGGGCCTTCGCAGTGATGTGAATGGATCATTAAGACCTCTATTCTACCTTGTCCCACTCTTCTCTCTTCCCTATTCTATCACCTATCAAGCTTGTTAGCTCCTCATTCCTCCACTTTAACAAAGCTAGAGGAGTCTCACAGGGGAGATAACTTTACAAAACAAAATAACTTTCCTATGGATCCTATAATCTACGAAAAATAAGCTTTATGGTAAAATAAATCTCTCATAATGATCTATGTGTTTACCCTATTGGAGAAAAATATTTGGTCTTTTTTATAGTGAGATGCAGGATACACCCATGAATAGATATAAAATTATCAGATTTTTAAACCTTCAGATCTTTGATATTGTTGTAGATTTTATTTTATTTTTGTATAGCTAGATGGATCTAAAAAACCGTTGCTTAAAAATGATGTAAATGAAAATGTTATTTGTTTAGAATAATCTAAGGGTGTTATTTTTCGCTTGAACAAAAAAAAATTGTCTACCTTAAGATAACCATTAAAATTATCATTTTGTTAATCATAATATTTCATTGTATATTTTTATTTTGTTAGATTGTATTGGATAGTTAATGGTTGATTTTTTAAAAAAAGAAAAATTAGCATAATATACTTTCCATGTAATTTTTTTCATCACTTGTAAATCTAAATTTTTGTTACTTTTTGTTACTTTTTATGGTCATCAAAAATAGAGATGATTTTAGTCTCATGCCCTCCTGTGAACTATTTTCATGCATGTTTGAGATCTCTACAAGGTGATGAAAAAGGCCCTAGGGTTTGGTAGGGTTTTGAGTATCCTTATTGTTTTTATGGTAATGTTATCACTAAGTTCTCTCCTTGCCCAAATGTAGTCACCTAAGAAACTACCATGATGCTCTTGACTATAAATTACTTTGTTATCCCTACCTTCTCACTACAGTTCTGATTCTTCAACTCTACCAACTACCCTTCCATCTCAGTTTCTTTTCATGCTCTTGTATCTATTCTCTTATGAATTTATTCTTATGACTCTGAAAGCTATCACTAGGTCTATTATGATTTTTAGGTCTTTGAGGGTATATTATTTTCTAATATGAACTCTTATATTTTCATACTTTTGATGACAATTCTCCGAGGATGTTTTCCCACTAACTTAACTCTGTATATTCTCCATTATGCATTGAAAATTTATGGTTTCTAGTTAACTATTTATTGGTGTAACCATTGCCATGTTTCTTGGGACTGTCATCCCTATAGGATAGTTTCCTTATAGATATGAATGTAATTTAAAATGTTCCCATATATATTGAAAAGTTTCATAAAACTATTATGTCAAGGTAGTAGATTGTTGTGACAAGTTTCATAATACTACCATATCGCAAGAGCTAAGAAGACACGGTGTGGTGTAGCTATAACATCATGCATTACCATGAAGGTTGAGCAATAAATGTGAGGTATTTCAATAAATCAAATACTTCTCCCACAACCCTGCAAGAGCTAAGAAGCAAGAGTGTGGCGTAGTCGTGACATCCCACATTACCAAGAAGGTCGAGCAATACCAAACCGGTGTAGCAGTAACATCCCACAGCACCACAAGGATCAAGTCAAAATGGTGTGGTATCACATTAAACTATAAAATGAAATATCACATTTCTTTGAGGCATTTTTTGAAACAGTTTGCTTGCCTTGTGTATATTGCTTCCACATTTTCATGTATGTCTAGCAGGGCACTTATAACTACAACATATGATAAAAAAAATCCCTTTTGTTATGCTTTGATGGATGTCCCTTTGTTATTACTCAATTCTTATGTAGTGTACATTATTATAGTGTAAGCCTAGTTTTCATATTGTTTCATTTAGCATCACCAATATTCTCCACAAGAAAATTATCCTTGTTTAAAATGATGGAAATGGTTCGCATCTCTCTAAACAATTTCTCTTGCAACAATCTTGGAGATGAATTTAGATGCAGTGTGAAAATCAGAACATACTTGAAGGTTCTTAGTAACTCTAATAGTTGTACCAAGGGCCATGTTTAACAAACCACATGCAATTGCTAACTTTTCACTATGGTGGTAGATAAATGATTCTTTTTTCTTCTATTCCACAGTGTTAAGTAAAAGTCTTAAATCTAGAAATACCCTACTACCTTCATTTTCCAAGCCAATTTCTCCAAATTTGCATAGATCTCCCATGTTTGTGGATGTAATCTGTCTCCTACACAAAAAAGCATGCACTATTTTATTCCCTTCAATCCAACTACATGTAGGTATCTTTTTAATTCATCTATCTTTCATCAATCTCCTTAATATTTGAACCTCACCATAGTTTCCCACTTCTACACAATTTTTTTAGAGAAGAACATAAGTTGCAACACTTTTAGGATCCAACTAAAAAAGTAGTGTTACTAGAATACTCACCCTATATTCATATATGATCCACATGAACCAAAGGTTTAACTAGCATCTCAGTAATAATGTTTAGGGTGTCCTCGAGATAGCCAACACGGGCATGAAAGTCAACCATGCACACCTAATGATCAACTATATATGTAATGCAATAAGGGTTACTAACATGTGAAGTATGTGCAGCTCTCATCCACTAAACCTGCATGAATGCGTGCATATAGAACACAAGCAAAGCTTACAATGTTGATGTTCTAGAGTTCTTCATTAATTCAAATATTTTGAGAGCTTCCTTGTAAAATCCATTTTGTGCACATTCTGCAATCATATCATTTCATTCCATGAGATGACATCTCTTTGAGGCATTTTTTTAAACAATTCATTTTGTACTACATTTTGGTGTCAAATATTTGGAAATTATGGTTAGTTTCATTACATTCAAATTCTAAATTCTAGGAAATTATATATAGTAAATACATTGATGGCTTTTTGGATAGTGAAATCAGCTCTCTTAGAAATTAACTGAAATATCTAGAAGGATTATTTTAATTAAAGAGAATTTTGTGGTTATTTTTGTAACAATGATTTTACAATGTATCTAGCTTGCTATTTTCATCCAAGATACAAGTCATCAAAGTCAAGCACATACCAAGAAGATGGTACTTTACTTTAAACCCTCAACCTCATTTAGTTTAGTCTGCTTACATGGGGATATTAAGGAAGTTGCTAGAAAATTAATATATATCATTTTGTGTTTGTGAAGGAGAATCCTATGAGATTTAATATGGCAGTGGATCAATATCTAGTTTCTTAAGTAAAGATGATGTCATAGTTGGGAAACTTGTTGTGAAACATTAGGTTAGTAATTTTTGGATGTTAAGGCTTCCCAATTGGATATCAAAGATCTTTTCTAATCAACTTAATTTAGAATTTATGTATAAATGGATTCTTCCATGCTACAGGTCTTTACTTAGACAACACATGAACTAGGGTTGACATTTTTGTTGTCTAATTAAGTTTGATGCCATTCTTAGGCTTGGTTTCCAGGAAATTTCTATTGATAATGATTTTCCAATCTGGTTAGTGTTGGTAGCTTTCATTCTATATTGTCAACTTCATTCTATAATCTAAGCATATCACCTTTCTTAAACTTTGAACAAGGTTCTGAAATCAAGGGTTCAATATGCATATTTCAGGCCTATGTTGAACACTATGTTTAAGGCATTTGTTGATAAGGCTATAGTTTTTAATTGATTTATCTTTCTATTATGTTTGGAATTTTATAAACTTGCAATATACAATGCACTTTTATTCTTTCTACATTGAGACTAATAGTAATTTTATTGGTTGTATTGAGGAACAACTTCATTCATGGTGGAAAAGGTAGCACCTTGTTGCTCATATCATATGGAACATTGCATATAAAGGAGGAAAGATTCTAGTTGATGATAGAAAAGCCACTCGAAACCACACAAATCACAACAATAGATACCAACAAAGAAGATGTGAGATAGAAAAATGGCTCACTTTCAATTATTTTCAAAAAATTAAATTATAGATTCAAAGCTTACATGCTACAATCTCATGGGCTTGATTCATTACAAAAAAATCAACTCTGAAAAGAAAAACCTACTATTCAAAGCCACAATCTGCACTATCAAGGCCACCTTCTACAATCCCTACTTAACCCTTTTTATTTTCCCCAATAACCACCCTAGAATGTTCTAGAAAGATCAAATTTCCCCTTTTTGTTTTGGTGCAAAAAGTCCCATCGTTTGATTTATGGCCAAGGAAGAAATTTTTATGAAATTCACTTTTTAGAGGACCAACTTCACGAGGCCATAGCTTTTGATCTGGGTGTCTAATTTGCTATTATTGCATATCGTTGGAAATCTTTAGATGAGCTCTACAACAAGAAAACTAACCATAGGTTGGTTCAACCACTTTTTGAGCTATTTCAAGGCCTCTAAACTAATATATCTGAATTTGAAGATACATTGGAGATATTTCTCAAGATAGAAACTTTAATTTCCCCCAAACCATGCAGGGTATTGAGGTGACTTTTTTGCGACCAGAAATGTTTTTCAACTCTGCTCCTTGGGGTAAATTTTCACATCCATATGAGCCTATTTAGGCTGACTCACTAAAAATATTAAGTGCCCATTATTTGTTATTTTCAATGTCTAGCAATTTTATACCCCTTAAGTGCCATCATGGGACTCAAAAACTAAAAAAAATAAAGAAAAAAAATTGGGTGATGCAAGATTTTCCTACACCACTAGATGCTCCTGCATCAGACACCCAGGGTAATTTGAAAAGTGACCTTGTCACTTCTTAGGAGTTAAAGGGAAACCAAGATGGTTAACCTCAACCTTAGATAACTGTGATGAATCTTCAATAGGTCTTCCTCTCCATCTCACCAAGTGCTCTACATATTACCTATTTCTTGTGCTTCTACCCACATGGCTATCCAAGAGCTCTTCTATCTCTTCCTTCTATGAAGTAGGTGTTGGAATTTTCAACTATTCATTTATTAGCCCCTCCTCTAGATCACCTTCATGATACTTTGTCAAATCAGTAATGTTGAACAGAGGACAAATGTTTATTCCACTAGGAAACTCTACCTCATAAGTATTTCCTGAACCATGCTTCTCCAGGATCTTGCATGGCCCAAACTTCATCTTTAACTTGTATGTACCAACAGAAAACCTTTCCTTTCACAAATGAACCGTGACTTCATCTCCTACTTGGAACTCCTTATATATCCTTTTCTAATCTACCTGAGCCTTATATTATGAGTTGATCTTATTGATATGTTTCTTCACCACTTCATGCAAATTCTTCAGGTGCTCAGCAAAATCTTTAGCCTCAGTGCTACTCTTCTTCCCCTTATCCATCTTTCTCAATTCAAAAGTAGTTTTGGGACTACTCCCATATACAATCTAGAATGGTGATTTACCAGTGCTCCTATTGACAGAATTTTTGTAAGAAAATTTTTCCTATGGTATAATCAAATCCCATCCCTTGGGCTTATCTCCAACTAAGCATCTTAGCAAGTTACACAAACTCCTATTCACCACCTTTTTTTTTCCATCAATTTGTGGATGGTGTGTAGAATTGAACTTCAAATCTATCTTCAACTTCTTCCATAATGTCCTCCAAAAATAACCAATAAATTTAGTATCTTTGTCTGAAACTATACTCTTTGGTAGACCATGTAGTCTCACCACCTCTCTAAAAAATAGTTCTGCAAGATGAACAGCACCATTGGTCTTATGACACATAATGAAATCTTCCATCTTTGAAAATCTATCCACCACCACAAATATGGAATGATTCCCTCTTTGTGTCCTTGGAAATCCAAGAACAAAATCCATGCTAATATCCTCACATGGACTCTCAGGTATAGGTAATGCCTAGTACAATCCAGTATTCTGACTTGTTCCTTTTGCCATCTGACATTCTTTGCAACTTTGTACAAACTTCTTCACATCTTGTTGTAACTATGGCCAATAATAATTCTCACTAACAAGAACAATGGTCTTATCTCAACCAAAATATCTAGCCAGTCCTCCACTATGCTTCTCCTTGAATATATTTTCTCTCATAGAACTCCTTGGAATGCACAATTGGATTCCTCTAAACAACATCCCATCCTGGATTAAGAAATCCAACCATCTCATCCTATCTAATGTAATAGGTTCCAAACCAGCTTTTGCAAAGTCTGAATCTTCTGGATACAAACTCTTGAGTTTAATGAACCCAACAACCTCTATATTCATTTCTATCAACAAATTTTTCCTTCTACTCAAGGCATCTGAAACTCTGTTTGACCTTCCACTCTTGTGCTTCAAAATGAAAGTGTAACTCTGCAAAAACTCAACCCATTTTAAGTGCCTTTGATTTAACTTTCCTTGACTATTGAGATACTGTAAATCCTAGTGATCAGTATATAAAACAAATTCTTTTGGCAATAAATGGTGTCTCCATTTCTTCAAATCTTGAACTATAGCATAAAAATTTTGATCGTAGATAGTAGCATCATTTAACTTCTCACTAAAATAGGCAATGGGCTTACCTTCTTAACTCAAAACAGTGACTATGGCAGTGCCACTAGCATCAAAAGCTACCTGAAAGACATTATTAAAATCTGGAAGTGCCAAAATAGGTTTCTCTATAACTTTCTTCTTCAACATATCAAAACTTTTGGTTGCTCCTGTAGTCCACTTAAACTCTTTTCTATCCCCTCTCATTGCTTCAGTTAGAGGTGCACAAATACTACTAAAATTCTTAATAAACTTTCTATAAAATATTTCTAGCCTATGAAATGATCTTACCTCTGTAACACTCCTTGGAGTAGGCCATTTGATGATAGCTCTCACCTTCTTTGGATCCATTTTGAGACCCTCTACTGACACAAAAAATCCAAGATACACCAACTCTCTCTTCACAAAACTACATTTCTTCAAATTAATCAACAACTTCTCCTCCCTTAGCTTCTCAAAAAGTTTTTGGATATGCATCAAGTGCTCCTCTAATGTCTTACTAAAAAATCAAAATATCATCCAAATAAACAATAACAAATTTTCCTAAAAATCAATACCTCATTCATAAGCCACATAAATGTACTCGGTGCATTGGCTAGCCCAAAAGGCATGACTAACCACTCGTACAATCCCTCCTTGGTTTTGAAGGTTGTCTTCCATTCATCTCCTTCTCTAATCTGGATCTGGTCATATCCACTCTTCAAATCTATCTTCGTGAAGTACTCAGCTCCACTCAAACAATCCATAATATCATCCATTCTCAAAAAGGGGAATATGTACTTGATGGTGATCTTTTTGATGGCTCTAGAATCTGTACAGATCTTCCACTCCCCATCCTTCTTTGGTGCTAGTACTACAGGTACTACACATAGACTCAAAATCTCTCTAATCAATCCCTTCGGCAACAACTCTTGCACTTGTCTATCCAAATCTTCACTCTTTATTGGAGTCATATGATGAGCTACCTCCATCTAATGACTAATCTTCCTTAAGGGAGGTAAACCTTCAGGTACGTTATCAAAATTAATATTTTGAAACTCATTCAACAAATATGAAACCTCTATAGGTACCTCAGTAGTATCTTCTTTATCAACTCTAGGGATCAATGCAAAACACATATGCTCATGCTTCATACCTTCTAGAAACTTTCTTCCATCAACCAAACAAATTCTTGCATTACTGCATACCTTTTCTCCAGTATCTTTCAAGGGATTCAACTTATGATGAACCCCATCCTTTTTCAAAGAATAGGTGTTGGCATGTCCATCATGTACTGCTCACCGATCAAATTGCCATGTTCTGCATAAAAACATATAAAAAAAAATCCATAGGCATAATATCACACAATACCTCATCATGGTAATTTCCAATCTTGAACTTTACTAGACATTGTTTATTTACCAAGTCTCTATGGTCCTTCTACAACAAAGCAATATGGTATGAGTTTGGATGCCTTCTTCTCTCCAACCAGAACTTGCTAACCATTTCTTCTAAAACAAGGTTATCAATACTACCTCCATCAATAATAACATTGCAAACTTTACCTTCACACTTACATCTAGTGTGAAACAAATTCTCCCTTTGAGTTGGTTCCTTCTCCTCATTCAGCAAGGCTCTTCTAGTAACAAGAACCTCTCCTCTTTCTCCATCCTTAAAATGTGAAGACTTGTAATCTTCATCTACATGTGCAACTCATGCATGACCCTCAGGTCTTCTATTTTTCCTTCCTTGATGTTGAGAACACTCATTGGCTCTATGTCCTTCTCCACACTAGAAACAGGTTCTGCAAAAGCCTCCTCTTCCTATTCCTCATCCAGATATTCCTCTTCCTCTTTGGTCTCCATCATTTTGATCATGAGGATGCTAGGTGTTATCTCCTTTCTGGTTCTAGCTGTTACTAGAGCCTTCACCCTTCTTTTGATCTTCATTTCTATCTCCATACGACCATCCACTAGTCTTTCCTCCCTGGCCTCTACCTCATTGTTTGTTCTCAAACCTCTTGTTTAGTCATTCTTCAACCTTTAGAGAAAACTGATAAGCATCCTCAATGGTTGTAATTCTTACTAGTTCCAATTCTTCTTGTATGCTTGGCTTCAACCTGTTAATATAACGAGCAAATTTCTCTTTATTCACCTCAAAATGTCATGTCTAAATCAGGACCTTGTGAAATTCCTTTATGTATTCTTTCATTTTCTTTGTCCCTTGCCTCAATCTCTACATCTTCTTGAGAAGATCTAATTCGTAATCAACCAGATTAAATTGTTTCTTCAATTTTGACACCATTTTGTCCCATCTAGAAATTTTATCTTTCCCTTGTCTTCCTCTTTCTAACTAGACCTCTTTCCACCATATACTGGCATGACCTTTCAATTTTTTCTTTGAAAACCTCACTCTATGAGGATCTTCAATCTCCTCAAACTCAAAAAATTCCTCCATATCACTGATCCAATCAATCAATTCTTCAGGATTCAAATTTCCACTAAAAGTTGAAACCTTCGTTTTAGGTCTCTTCCTAATTCTTGAGATTTCCTGCACCAATCTTCTTTCTCCAGGATCAATTGGATCCTACTCTTCCTCTTCCATTTCCTCTTTTGTTTCATCTTCACTCTCATCTCTATCTCGTTGCACATTTCTTCTTTGAACCTCTTGTTGCAAGGTTTCTAATTGCCTTGTAAGGGATCTGATTTCATCTCTAGGTGGACCTCTTCCTCCACCACCTCAGCCTCTACCTCTACCATATTGGGTGATTCTTGGAGGCATATTGAACTCAACCCACGCTCACCTGCTACAACTACCTCATGTTCAGTGCTTTGTTATAGGCTAAGGAACTCCTGCTCTGATACCCCTTGATGAGGGCATAGTCACTTGAAACCACACAAATCACAACAATAGATACCAAAATAGAAGATGTGAGATAGAAAAATGAATCACTTTCAATTATTTTCAGAAAATGAAATTACAAATTCAAATCTTACATGCTATAGCCTCATAGGCTTGATTCATTAAAATAAAATAAACTCTAAAAAGAAAAACCTACTATTCAGAGCCACAATCTACATTATCAAGGCCACCTTCTACAATCCCCACTTAACCCTTTTTATTTTTCCCAATAACTACCCTAGAATGTTCTCGAAAGAACAATTTTTTCCTTTTTGTTTTGGCGCCAAAATTCCCGCCATTTGATTTATGGCCAAGGAAGAAATTTTTATGAAATTCACTTTTTAGAGGACCAACTTCGCGAGACCATAACTTTTGATCTGGGTGTCTGATTTTCTATTATTACATATCGTTGGAAAGCTCTCAACGAGCTCTACAACAAGAAAATTGATTGTAGGTTGGTTCAGTCACTTTTTGAGCTATTTTGGGGACTCTAAACTTTTATATCTGAACTTGAATTTGCATTGGAGAAATTTCATAGGACAAAAACTTTGATTTCTCCCAAACTATGTAGGGTATTCAGGTGATTCTTTCACAACCGAAAAAAAAAATCAGCTCTACTGCTTAGGGTAAATTTTCACTTCCATACGAGCCTATTTAGGCTGACTTACTAAAAATAGTGAGTTTCTATTTTTAGCTATTTTTTATGCTTGACAATCTTATACCCCTTAAGTGTCATCATGGGACTCAAAAAAACTAAAGAAAATGTTAAAAAAAAACTTTTTTTGGTGATGCAAGATTTCCCTACACCGCTGGATGCTCCTACATCAGACACAGAATAATTTGAAAAGTGACCCTGTCACTTCTCAGGAGTTAGAGGGAAACCAAGATGGTTAACCTCAGCCTCAAATAACCATGATGAATCTTCAATAGTTCTCTCCATCTCACCAAGTACTCTACATATTGCCTATTTCTTGTCCTTCTACCCACATAACTATCCAAGATTTCTTCTATCTCTTCCTTCTCTGAAGTAGGTGCTAGAATTTTCAACTGTTCATTTATCGGCCCCTCCTCTATATCACCTTCATGATGCTTTGTCAAACCAGCAATGTTGAACATAGGACAAATGTTTATTCGACTTGGCAACTCTACCTCATAAGCATTTCCTGAATCATGCTTCTTAAGGATCTTGGGTGGCCCATACTTCATCTTTAACTTGTTATCTGTAGCAACTAGAAACCAGTCCTTTTGCAAATGAACCATGACTTCATCTCTTAATTGGAACTCCTTATATCTCCTTTTATAATCTGCCTAAGCCTTATATTGTGAGTTCATCTTATTGATATGTTTATTCACCTCTTCAAACAAATTCATCAGGTGCTCAAAAAAATCTTCAGCCTCAGCACTACTCTTCTTCCCCTTATCCATCTTTCTCAGTTCAGAAGTAGTTTTGGGACTACTCCCATATGCAATCTAGAATGGTGATTTACCAGTGCTCCTATTGACAAAATTGTTGTAAGAAAATTCCACGTATGGTATAATCAAATCCCAATCCTTGGGCTTATCTCCAACTAAGCATCTTAGCAAGTTACCCAAACTCCTATTCACCACCTCTGTTTTTCCATCAGTCTATGGATGGTGTGTAGAATAAACTTCAATCTATCTTCAACTTTTTCCTTAATGTCCTCTAGAAATAACCAACAAATTTGGTATCTCTGTCTAAAACTATACTTTTGGTAGACTATGTAGTCTCACCACCTCTCTAAAAAATAATTATGCAACATGAATAGAAGCACTGGTCTTATGACACAAAATGAAATGTGCAGTCTTTGAAAATCTATCCACCACCACAAATATGGAATCATTCCCTCTCTATGTCCTTGCAAATCCAAGAACAAAATGCATGCTAATATCCTCACATGGACTCTCAAGTCCAAGTAATGGTGGATACAATCTAGTATTTTGACTTTTTCCTTTCACCATCTGACATACTCTACAAATTTGTACAAACTTCTTCACATCTTGTTGTAACTATGGCCAATAATAATTCTCACTAACAAGAGTAATGGTCTTATCTCGACCAAAATATCCAGCCAATCCTCCACTATGCTTCTCCTTGATTAGATTCTCTCTCATAGAACTCCTTGGAATGCATAATTGGATTCCTCTAAATAACATCTTATCTTGGATTAAGAAATCCAACCATCTCATTCTATCCATTGTAACAGGTTCCAAACAAGCTTTTCAAGCTTCTATAAAGTCTGGATCTTCTGGATACAGACTCTTGAGTTCATTAAACCTATAGACACCTAAATTTGGACACTCACATTTGTCCAAATTTATCCCTTTCCATCTAAATATCCTTTCATCTGCATTAATTAAGTAATATCACTATTATTTAATTAATACCCCTAAAGTCCTCTAAATCCCTAAGGTATCTAGTTAAATAATTAAATACCTTACCCTTTATCCCCTTTTTCCTCAAATAATTAAATAAATAAGGCATTCATTTAATTCCTCACATGTCACATCCTCCATCATCTATTTCTTAATATTAATCCACCTCTTAATCTCATCATTAGGATGTGCACATGTCTAATCCTTGATTAGGATGTGTCACATCCTCCAACTTTTGCAAGTTGGCTTCTAATCTTCATTAACCACTAACTGTCCTCTAATCAGTGATTAGTCAGTCTAATTAACCCCCCTTTAGTCAACTCTCCCCATCCCCCAAGGAATTTTTAATTCATTTTCCATGTGAATTTAAAATTCACTTTTATTCATCCAAGGTTCTCCTCTTCCCCATGTGATCATTGAAAGGTCACATCAGTCACATGGGTTAAGAACCTTCTATTATAAGCACCTTGTCTTCTCCTTAAGATATCCCCAATCATGTGAATTTAAAATTCACATTTATTTCCCCAACCACTTTTCTCTTCCCCATGGAAATTTTTGAGGATTACTAAAATTCCTCATGTGTCACTTTCCTCTCATATGGGAACAAGAAGTTCCTTTTTGATGAAATCTTCTCCCCTCCCAAGGTAATTTCAAAGTACTTGTCCTTCTTCCACATCATTTGTACCCTTTCCATCTCACCATGTCCTTTGGACACTCCATCCTCCACATGGAAATATGTGAGGGCTTGTGAGTCCTCAACTCATCATAGCCCTTCATCTTGGCCATGGTGGCTCAATCTTGACCATTGAATTCTTTAGAGATATCAATTTCTTCTATAAATAACCCCCCTTCTCATTCATTCAAGGACCTTATGCATTTTTTATCACACTTATGCTCTCAATCAATTGAAGCACTTTTTTGCATACTTAGTTTTCATCCTTCATTATTGCACACTTTTAAGTGTCCATCACATCCTCTTGCATCCATTTTTTGCTTAGACTATCACATAGCCACTTTCATCATTTGCATCTTCCATTGCATCTTCACCCCTTAGCATCTCATTTTAGATCATTTTTCATCCAAGAAGCACACACTCAAGCTACATCAAGGGCCAACCAAGGATCAACACAAGTAAAAGGTATACTTTCTTGTTTTTATCTTTCTTTTATTTGTGTTCAACGTAGCCCAATCTGGAGGTGGTCTAGAGTTGTCTTATCTTGAATTTCTTTATTAGTTTTGCATATTAGGAGGTAATAACACTTGCACACATTTTTGGCACGCCTAATGGGACCCACAAACAGGTCCCCTTTTTGCTTTCACGTTTGTTGTTTTTTGAGTTTTTGCAAGTTCAGGTGACACAGAGGGGCAAACATGCCCCAAGAGGGGTGACCCCACCCTAGGATAGGCAACCCCGACCTAAACAAAGGCGACCCCGCCCAAACACAGACACCTTTCTAGGATAGAACAGTCAATTTCACTCTCTATTTTGGCAATAGAGGTGACCAGGGCTTGCAAAGGGGTGACCAGGCCCTAAAGAGGGGCGATCCTGCCCAAACAGATTTTTTTGAGGTAAAAATAGTGTTTAAGTCATTTTTGGGGCCCATTTTCTATCGTTTTGATTAATACTAATCCCCTCACTCATTTTTTTGGTGATTGTGTGTTTTTTACTAACATTTGTACAGTTATTTCACACTTAATGAAGACCAAAGGTTAAACTCCTAACATATTTGCTACAAGACGAATGGGCCAAGTCTCTTAGTTAACTTGTTTTCTTTCATTTTCATACTAGCTAGGCACATAGATCTAAGTAGGAGGGAGTCAATACATTGTGTTATTTTCTTTTAAAGTAAGTTATTAACATATCCAATCCCCTTGCGCCTTTGGGAAATCTTGGGTGACGAGAAATCATAGCTTACTTAGTCTTTTGTGTTGCCCAAGGGGTACAATATCGTTCAAGCTTTCCCCTTGCACTTCATGTGAGCCTGGGGAGTAGCCAAAAATGGTTAGTGTTCTCTTTTTAGTGAAACCTGCTTGGAGATTTCATCACCCCAAGGGATGATCCCAACCATGTGTACCGGTGGGGTATATAAAGGGGGGAGAGACAAATTTGTACCCCAATCTAGTCAAGTCGTGTCTAATGGAGTGAAAAATCTAGGGTGATACCTAGATAGACGTGAATATTTCGTCTAAGCCTTCAGTATCTCGCTAGGGTTCCCGACTCATGCTTGTGACAGGCTGGTGTTCACAGCTGTGCTTCACGTACCAAGCATATATCAAGGACTCCCTAAATCACCTTGTTTAGCCTAGTTAAACGACCGTGTTGGCCATACCCTTCATACTAATCTTAGGATTGTGTTGTTTGAACTGTCTTTTATGTGAAAAACTAGTGTATATCTTATCAATCGAGTCAGCCATACATTTTTCTTGCTATTTGTAGGTTTTTTTTGTCCTTTTCCATAGCCATTTTTCCTAAGTAAAGTTTAGTTCTATCAATAGGGGGGACCACCCCCTGAATAGGGGTCACCCTAACCTCAAGAAGGGAAACCCTACCCTTTGTCTTAGTCATTTTCTAATCTGTTTGAGTCAAAATTGTTCATCTTTCACTCAGAGGGGTGACCAGGGCTAGTCCAAGGGTGACCAAGCCCAGTCCAAAGGTGGTCAAGCCCTATCCAGGGGTGACCACACCCTAGGAGGGGTGACCACACCCTAAAGAGGAGCAACCACGCCCAAACAGGTGTTTTGGCATCTTAAACGGTTGTTCTCTCCTCCCATTCAGTCATTCTATGCATCCAAGAGTATGTTCCCTCATTCCATGAACCCAATAGTCCATTTAGAGAATTCATTCACTGTTCAGAGAACCCGTTTTGTCATTTGGGGAACCTATCTCATCGTTTGGGGAACCCGTTGTGTCGTTCGGGGAACCTATTTCATCATTTTGTTAGTTATTCTCTATCATTTTCAATTTTTCTCACTCATTCCCTAGAATAGACAATCTTTCCCCTAGTTGGGAGAGCACGCCCTCAACAATGGTAGCCTTGCCCTTAGATGGGCATCCCTAACCCTAAAACGGGTGTTTTTCCTTGATTTTTGGCCATTTTGTCAGTCATTCTCTGTCGTTTTTTATCGTTCTCACCCATTCCCTAGAATAGGTAGCCTTTTCTCCTAGTTGGGTGACCACGCCCTCAATAAGGGTGGTCCTTCCCTTAGATAGGCATCCTTGACCCTAAAACGTGTGTTTTTCCTTGCTTTTTTAGCCATTTTGTCAGTTGTTCTTTGTCATTTTCAATCGTTCTCACCTATTCCCTAGAATAGGCAGCCTTGCCTCCTATTTGGGAAAAAATTCCCTCAATAGGGGCGGCCCTACCCCCAGATAGGCATCCCTAACCATAAAACAGGTTTTTTCCTTACATTTTTAGCCATTTTGTTAGTTGTTCTCTGTCATTTTCAATTGTTCTTGCCCATTCCATAGAATAGGTGGCCTTTCCCCCTAGCCGAGTGACCAAACCCTCAATAAGGGTGGCCCTACCCTCAGATAGGCATCCTTGACCCTAGAACAGGCATTTTTTCTTGCTTTTTCAACTGTTTTATCAATCATTCTCTATCATTTTTGGTCGTTCTTGCCCGTTCACTAGAATAGGTGGCCTTTCCCCCTAGAATGGTGAGAACACCCTCAATAAGGGAAACCCTACCTTTAGATAGGTGTCCTTGACCCTAGAACAAGCATTTTTTCTTTCTTTTTAGATTATTTTTTCAGTCATTCTCTATCATTTTCCATTATCCTTGCCCATTCTTCAGAATAGGCGATCGTACCCTTAAGTTGGGTGACCTCACCACCTAGTTGGGTGGTTTTTCCCCTTGGATGGGTGATTTAGCTCCAAAAAAGGCCAATCCCATCTTCCATCCAAGTCATTCTATCAGCCATTTTTTTTCATCTTCCATCATTTTCACTCATTTTTAGTGAATAGGTGTGTGCCACCTTCTTGAGTAAGTTTTCCATCAATTTGGAAAAATTCTCTCCCTAAATAGATAATCTCATCTCCCATTCAATCAATCCATTCATCCATTTTGTGCATCTATCTCCTTGTTCTAAGAGCCAGTCTCCTCTTCTGAGCATTCATTTCCTGATTTGGAGTATCTACTCGTCCATTCTAAGCTTTCATCTCCTTGTTTCGAGAGTCAATATACCCTTTTGAGCATCCCTTTCCTCATTCTGAGAGTTACTCTACCCTTTGAAGCATCCCTTTCCTTGTTCTGAGCACCCATTCTCTCATCCCAAGCATCTGTCTCCTAGTTCTGGGTATTCGTCTACCTATTATGCATTTCTATCTACCCTTTTTGAGGTTCCATCTAACTATTACAAGAGTCTAGAAACCAAATAGGTGACCCCACCCTAAGAGTGGCGATGAGGCGCAGTCCAAAGGTGACCATGCCTAGTGCATAGGCGACCACGCCCCAGACATAGGTGACCATGCTCAGTGGATAGGCGACCTTGCCCTCTAATCCATTTGCATCTTCCATTCACTGGTTATCTTCACTTTAGTCCATCTGTAGATCATCCATTCATCATCTAAATCAAATAGGTACATTTTAGAATGACTCTAGGTTATGTATCCATCATCATTTTCTTGATCCAAATCCCCTAAACTTCATTTTAGAGGTTATTATCCAAATTTATTTAGGTGTCTACATTCGATCAGCATCACCCACATCTACTTAGGATTGTCATCCGTCTTGAGTCGATTATCATCTTTGACCCAATCAATCTGCTTTCAATCTCAAGGTGGATTCGGTGTTGCAATCATCTATTTATCCTTTATCCGATAACTCAATGCCTTAAGTCACCTAGGGTGATCTCTAAATATGGTTTAGAATCCCTTTCATCATCCTATCTAATCCATCATCTAATCTTATCAAATCATCTCATCAATCAATCTTATCTAGTCTAATCCCATCTCATCCTCCAATCATCCTAATCTGAGCTTTGATCCAATCCTAATCTAAGCTTAAATTCTAATATGAGCTTTAGTCCACCTACATCCAAGATCTTCTAATATTGAAACAAATCTTTACCTTTTCATCATCTTTTCTTTCCTTCTAATCATTTATTCCCATCTTTTCAATCTATATCCATCCCATCCTACATCACGAATCCTTATCCTCCATCAATGCAACCAAAAATAGAAGTCAAGGGGAATCCTAATTACGTTTACGATGGTAATGAAAGTCTTGTTGATCAAGATGCATATGACATAGATCCTCTTGATGCTATCATTGCTATCAAGCTTTCCCCAAGTGCCATCCAAAATCCAATCACCTCTCTGAGCTATCCTGTTACGTCTCCATCCACACCTAATAATGCTCCTTATGCTACCTTTGACAAGAGATATCTAGTATCTTCCTCACCTATATCTCCATCATATCCTTCCTCTACATCATTTTCTTATCCACCACCCACATCCTCTTATCCCAATCTATCCTCCCAATCTTCCCATCCTAATCTACCATCCCAATACTCCTATTAAAATTCCCCATCCATGTCCCCCTATCCTAATCCTCCTTACCAATCTAACCATTCTAATCCTAAGTCCACACCTTCTTATCTTAATCCTACACCCCCATCAACCTATCATAATCCAATATCCACATCTTCCTATCCTAATCCACCATCCCAATATTCCTATCTTAATTCCTCATCTACTTCCTCCAACATCAACCAACCACCCACAGCTTCCTATTCTAGTATGTTATCATGATATTCTTACCTTAACCCTCCATCTAATCCCAATCCCCCCTCCAATCCTAATCCTCCATCTACTATTAGTCTCCCATCCAATCCCATTTATCTGTCCAATCCTAGTCCACCACTCCATAATCCCAATCCTTCACCAACCCCTAATCCTTCATCTATGCCCATCACCCCAACTAAACCTAGAGTATGCACCATTCTCACCCCAAAATTTCTCCAAAGATTTATGACAAAGAAAACATCCCCCACTCCACACATTGCAGTCATGGAACCATGCTATCCCAATCCATCATCTATGGTCACTAGTGATGAGACCCTTCTCCACACCACACCTATCACCACTCAAACTGCCAAAATCACCAAACCCACTAAATCCATTGAGTCCCCATCTCCTACTCCGAGATCCACCGAGCCCATTGAAGATAACCCAATCCAATCCACTCCTCCTACACCTCGATCCACCCAATACAACAAATACACACAAATTCAATCCACTTCTCCCACTCCTAGTATCATTGAAATCCATTCCCATGAATGCCTTGAATCCTCTATCCTTCCATCTTCCCCACTTGAAGAGTCCCTCCAAGACTCCATCATCATGCCACCCACACAAGATGAGTCATGCCAAGAGCCTGATCCAAATCATACCAACATATCCCCTTCTCCACATCAAGATCCTATCATCTCATCTAGTCCATGTCAAGATCACAATCCCCCGTCCATTCCATCACATGATCCCCTTGATACTTAAGATCCAATCACTCCATTGCATGATCCCTTATCACCTACTACCACAAATCCAAATCCTATCATATCACCTAATCCCTCTCCTAATACCACCCATTCAAATGTTTATATCCCATGATCTCCATCTCATGATCCTCCATCATTGCCTAACCCTACTATCCCCTCATCGCTTTCATATCCCCTTGGTACTCTCACATTCTTCTGTGGTGGTCTCCTTGCAGAAGAAAAACAAAGCATAAATACCACCCATCATCCTCTACCTAATAATGGACTCGCATCATTCTTCTAGAATAACACAAATCCTATCATGGATTGAATGCTCAAGAATATGAACTATCAAGGAAAAGATTTATGCCTTCATGAGCAAAGTATTTTAGAGCCCATCCAAGTCAAAGAACAATCCTATACACGAGGTCTCGAATGTACTTTCCGTGATTCACAATCCAAAAATGTTGGTACAACCTCTATACATCCTCAATGAGCCTCCTCCAAAAGAATAATAAGCTCTTCCCATAATTCTACCAAATCAGTTGATGACATTCCCCCTCTATCGTATCACCTCAAAACAACCATCCATATTCCTCCTTTGTCTTCCAAATCCATTTTGGGTCCTTATGTCCCTCCACACACTACGTCTATTTTGGGCCCTTATATCCAAAATTCATCTCCCCCATCTCACACTATTTGAATCGTTTCATTCATCCATCACCTATCCATGTCACCCACCATAAACATCCCACTCTCATATCCCCTAATTAGGATCAACAAATGCATGTACCTACACCTCCTTTATGCACATATCATCCCCAAAATCCTTCCTCCATCACTCCATTCGTATTTCCTCCACATCATCCATTTTCTCGTACCCATCATATTTCTATTAAAAGCACTTTGGATGTCAAAGTAACAATGCATAGATCTAAACATCCACATGAATCAAAAGCTCCTCATGTCCCCTCTAAAAGATATTTTGAAAAGAAGAAAAATCCAAATCAAACCCACCGGCCACAAAGGCCTACCAAAGAAAAAATCAAGACCATGTGGATCCCAAAGAAAAAAGATACAATGCCTTCAAATGAAAAATCTGTAACAACATCCAAAGTTGCTAATACAAAAGCTAATCATTCTCATCCACCATCTCCTATATCTTTTTTGGGTCCTTATGTCCCAAAATTCACTATCCCATGTCCTTCATTATCCCCACATTCTTCATCCATTCATTCTCCTATCCCTTCACATACACCACCATATGTGTCAATGTTGGTCCTAAACTCATCACTCCATCACACACCTACCCATCCATTATCCCACATATCTCCCCCATCAAATCCATTATCCCCACATTCTTCATTATCCCCACATTCTTCATCCATTCATTCTCCTATCCCTTCACATACACCACCATATGTGTCAATGTTGGTCCTGAACTCATCACTCCATCACACACCTACCCATCCAACCAAATTCTTTTGATTATCCTCATAAGGTTGTACCAACATCCAATTTCCACTTCACACATGGGCTCTTAATACCTCGTATGGAACTTGATGCTTGATTCCTTCATCTATCTCCTTATCACATCCACTTATTCACATCCTTATCCTTATCTGTCTCCATTGACCTGCTATCCAAAAAACCAAAAGATCAAAAAAGTAAAAAAATTTAGAAAAATCAAAAAAAAAATTAAAGAGAAATAATTCGTCCAATGGTGAAAACTTGGCAAACAAGATCCTTGCATAAGTGCCATGATGAAAACCTAGAAAATAGGAATCATGTGTAAATCCCCCATCCAATTTACTTGCACACTTAGGGGAAACTGCATCCCCTTTACCCATCTCCTCCATCCCACCTATCTTACACATCTTGTCTGACATATCCCATTTATCTCCAATCCCTCCATCCTCCTTGTGATCTTGATATAGATAGGGGAAAACATACATACATGCTTTGGACACCTCTTGGCATACATTCCCCTCATCCATACACTCTCCTAATCCTTATTTGCATCCATCTATCCTCTTTTTCCACCTGCCATGCTACCATTAATCTCCCCTCTTATCCATACATCCTATCCATATCCATATCACTCCTTTATTTTCCCATCTTTCCATCTCCCATCCTTCATGCCTCATTATATATGACATATCTAGAGCGGTGCACCTCCTTCTTTGTGAAATATTCCTTGGAAACATCATTCATCCATCATAACAACCCCTTCCATCTCCCAATTCTTATCTTCCTCTCCATCCAAATGATCCTTTCCATCACCCCATCCTTATCTTCCTCTCCATCCAAACAATCCCTTCCATATCCCCATCCTTATCTTCCTATCCATCATAACATCCCTTTCATCTCCCCATCCTTATCTTCCTATCCATCCATCATAGCATCACTTCTATCTCCCCATCCTTATCTTCCTATCTATCCTTATCTCTTTACCAATCCAAACAATCCCTGTATCCATCCACCCTAGCATCTTTCCATATCCTTATCTTTATCTATCCATCCCTTCATATTTATCCCCATCCCATCTCATAATCCCTTGTCATTAGTATCTAGCTATAGGCTACTCCCCATGCAATCCAATGCCATCTATCTCATCGTCATCACTCCCACCTCTTTCACACATATTTCCAATCTCATGTCACTTCTTGTCACTCATCTCTCCATCGTGTCATTCTCCCAATTATTTTTTTTTTCTAATGATTTTGATAACTCCCTTTACTACACATGATCACCATCATCCTATCTAATCCAACAGGTCTAGCTTATCTCATCATATCATTCCCATCATTTTATCCACTCATCTTGGTCATCTCATCATCCTTTATCCATGGTCAGCCATCAATTTTTGTCAAACTACGTTAACCTTGCACTTTCGCATAGGCAAGGTCAATCATTTGATCCACCCCCAGGGCTTTTTTTTGTCCATCTAGTCTTTATCATCCATCAAGTTCTCCATCATCATCTTTCTGCTTTTATCCATGGCCATTTGTTATCCTTTTATCAAACTACGAGGGCCCTATGCTTTCACGTAAGCAAGGCTAATCTTTGATTGGCCCCCAAGCCCCTAGGTCTTTAGGGTGTGTTAGTCTTTTGTCTTGTATCTCACGTCTTGTGTCATGTCATCAAGTATGTCCTTATCTCGTTGGTTCTTCACAAATGAGATCCACTGGTATCATCGCAGTTTAATCAATCTTGAGTATCCTGTGTCATATAGATATTTTTGTACTCATCTTTGGTCTCAACAGGATGTATCCTTCCTAATATACCTCATCAACCCCATCCATCCTCTGTATCCTATGGCAAAGGATGTTTGAAATTCATTGTGATCTTTTGATACTTTTTTATTTTTTTATCATTTGAGCTTCCTATCATACCTTGTTAAGTTCACCTTGATCTATCATATCATGGTGTGTTTTGGTTGGTTAACATAGGGGCATATCTTGATTTATTTTTTTGGCGTATTCCTGGTTGTCCTGCATTGTACCCACCAAGATTACTGTGGTCTTGTGTTATGTTGGGGAATCCTCTTGTTCTTTTGGTTATTCCAATGCATGGCTTGACCAAGGTCTTCATGACTTTGGGGTGTTGGGATAGCCTTCTTGTTTGTTGTGTTTGTTTTATGCATTAGACACTAATCTTCCTTGGTTTATATACCATGGTGCCTGGTATCTTATGCTATAGCAAAAATCAGTGCTCCAAAAATGAAAATTTGCATTAGGATTGCATTTCATCTCCCATTCCATTGCATTGCATGTATCCCTTCCCTACCCAACCCATGACCTATGATTTTGGTTGTACAAACATTCATCTCCCCATCCCCACTCCTCTCATCTATCAAAATCCCCCCCATCCATTCAGCCTTCATCACTCTACATCCTCTATCCATCCAATATCTTACCATCATCTCTTCAATCTTCTTAGAATAATATAGATTGGTAATTCTAAGCATTTTTTCCTCCATCTTACATCTCAATCCAATCCTTATCAATTCAATCACATCCGTGGTCTTGTTCCCAACCTTACTAAAAGCCTTGATCTCATCATCATCATCATCATTGGGATATCCTTCCCTATCCTTTGGTGTTGTTTTGGGATGTATCCTTCCATCATCAGTGATGCTTTCATCGGCATCATCGGGATGTATCCTTCCCTATCCTTTGGTGTTTTTTTGGGATGTATCCTTCCCTCATCAACAACACTTATTAGGATGTATCCTTCCTATCCTCATGTTGTTTTGGGATATTCATTCCCTCATCAATAACACTCCATCCATCATCAACCCATTTTGGCTTGTATCTTGACTGGGGCAACATCACCTTTGTCCTTGAATCCATTTGTGCTTCCCAATCTCCTATCACTTATCATACTCTCTTATCCATCACTTTGCATCATCTTCCTCATATCCCCTTGCATCATCTCATCCATTTCAAGAGCACACTCGTGTTCTCTTGAACCTGCATGTCCTCTCAAGGGGGCATCCTCAATCCCTAATCTTCATCTTCACCCCCATTATTTTCCCTTCTTAGTCACTCCTTTGATGACTGGGGCATCTTTCCAATCTAACCATTTTCTTTCAGGTTCTATGTTTTAATATTTTTTGAAATGATGCTACTTCGTAACACCATCTTAGAGAGGGCTCAAAATGTAGACACCTAAATTTGGACACTCACATTTGTCCAAATTTATCCCTTTTCATCTAAATATCATTTCATCTACTTTAATTAAGTAATATCACTATTATTTAATTAATACCCCTAAAGTCCTCTAAGTCCCTAAGGTATCTAGTTAAATAATTAAATACCTTACCCTTTATCGCCCTTTTCCTCAAAGAATTAAATAAATAAGACATTTATTTAATTCCTCACATGTCACATCCTACATTTCCTATTTCTTAATCTAAATCCACCTCTTAATATCATCATTAGGGATGTGCACATGTCTAATCCTTGATTAGGATGTGTCACATCCTCCAACTTTTGCAAGTTGGATTCTATTCTTCACTAACCACTAACTATCCTCTAATCAATGATTAGTCAGTTTAATCCACCCCCCTTTAGTCAACTCTCCCAATCCCCCAAAAAAATTTTAATTCATTTCCCATGTGAATTTGAAATTCACTTTTAGTCATCCAAGGTTCTCCTCTTCCCCATGTGATCATTGAAAGGTCACATTGAAGTCACATGGGTTAGGAACCTTCTATTATAAGCACCTTGTCTTATCCAAGGTACTTCTTAGCTTCCTTTTTGGAAACCTTGTTTTATCCTTAAGATATCCCCAATCATGTTCAACCACTTTTCTGTTCCCTATGGATATTTTTGAGGAATACTAAAATTCCTCATGTGTCACTTTCCTCTCATATGGGAACAAGAAGTTTCTTTTTGAGGAAATATTCTCCCCTCCCAAGCTACTTTCAAAGTACTTGTCCTTCTTCCACATCATTTTTACCCTTTCCATCTCACCATGTCCTTTGGACACTCCATCCTCCACATGGAAAGATGTGAGGGCTTGTGAGTCCTCAACTCACCATATCCCTCCATCTTGGCCATGGTTGCTCAATCCTGACTATTGAATTCTCTAGAGAATTCAATTTCTTCTATAAATAACCCCCCCTTCTCATTCATTCGGTGACCTTATGCATTTTTTATCACACTAATGCTCTCAAGCCATTTAAGCACTTCTTTGCATATTTAGTTTTCATCCTTCATTATTACACACTTTTAAGCTTCCATCCCATCCTCTTGCATCCATTTTTTGCTTATACCATCACATAACCACCTTCATCATTTGCATCTTCCATTGCATCTTCACCCTTTTGCATCTCATTTTAGATCATGTGTCATCCAAGGAGCACACACTCAAGCTACATCAAGGGCCAACCAAGGATCAACACAAGTAAAAGGTATACTTACTTATTTTTTATCTCTTTTATTTGTGTTCAACGTAGCCCAATCTTGAGGCAGTCTAGTGTTGTCTTATCCTTCATTTCTTAATTAGTTTTTTATATTAGGAAGTAATATCACTTGTACACAAAACCAAAAAACCTCTATATTCATTTCTATTAACAAATTTTTCCTTCTACTCAAAGCATCTACAACTCTATTTGACCTTCCACTCATGTGCTTCAAAATAAAGGTATAACTCTACAAGAACTCAACCCATTTTAAGTGCCTTTGATTCAACTTTCCTTGACTATTGAGATACTGCAAAGTCTAGTGATCAATCTATAAAAAAATTCTTTGGAAAAAAATAGTTTCCCCATTTCTTCAAATCTTGAACTATAGAGTAAAACTCTTGATCATAGACAGAATATTTCTTCTTTGCATCATTTAACTTCTCACTAAAATAGGCAACAGGCTTACCTTCTTGACTTAAAATAGCTCTTATAGCAATGCCACTAGCATCACTATCTACCTGAAAGACCTTATTGAAATATGAATGTGCCAAAATAGGTTGCTCTATAACTTTCTTCTTCAACATATCAAAACTTTTGGCTGCTCCTGTATTCCACTTAAACTCTTTTCTATCCCCTCTCATTGCTTCAATTAGATGTGCACAAATACCATTGAAATTATTAATAAACTTTCTTTAAAATCTTCATATCCCATGAAATGATCTTACCTCTGTAACACTCCTTGGAGTAGGCCATTCAATGATAGCTCTCACCTTCTCTAGATCCATTTTGAGACCCTCTATTGAGACAACAAATCCCAGATACAAAATCTCTCTCTTCACAAAACTACATTTCTTCAAATTAATCTACAATTTCTCCTCCCTTAGCTTCTCAAAAACTTTTTGGATATGCATCAAGTGCTTCTTACTGAAAATAAAAATATCATCCAAATAAACAATAACAAATTTTCCTAAAAAAAAATTCAATACCTCATTCATAATCCGCATAAATGTGCTTGGTGTATTGGTTAGCCCAAAAGGCATGACTAACCACTCATACAAGCCCTCCTTGGTTTTGAAGGCTATCTTCCATTCACCTCCTTCTCTAATCCCGATCTGGTCATATCCACTCTTTAGATCTATCTTCGTGAAGTACTCAGCTCCACTCAAACAATCCATAATGTCATCCATTCTTGACAAGGGGAATCTATACTTGATGGTGATCTTATTGATGGCTCTAGAATCTATACACATCTACTATTCCCCATCCTTCTTTGGTGCTAGTACTGTAGGTACTGCACATGGACTCAAACTCTCTTTGATCAATCCCTTATGCAACAACTCTTGCACTTGTCTATTCAACTCTTCACTCTTTATTGGAGTCATATGATCAGCTGCCTTATTTGGAAAACTAGCTCCAGGAATCGGGTCCATCTGATGACTAATATTTCTTACGAGAGGTAAACCTTCAGGTACATTATCAAAAATAATAGCTTGAAACTCATTCAACAAATTTGAAACCTCTACAGGTACCTCAGTAGTATCTTCTTTATCAACTTTAGGGATCAATGCAAAACACATATGCTCATGCTTCATACCTTCTAGGAACTTTCTTTCATCAACCAAACAAATTATTGCATTACTACATACCTTTTATTCTGCCTCTTTTAATGGCTTCAACTTATGAAGAACCCCATCCTTTGTCAAATAATAGGTGTTGTCATGTCCATCATGTACTGCTCGTTGATCAATCTACCACAATCTGCCTAACAACATATGACAAACATCCATAAGAATAATATCACACAATACCTCATTATGGTAATTTCCAATCTTGAACTTTACCAGGAAGTTTACATTTACCAAGGCATTATGGTCCTTCTGCAACAAAGCAATCTAGTATGGGTTTGGATGTCTTCTTCTCTCCAACCACAACTTACTAACCATTTCTTCTAAAACAAGGTTATCAGTACTACCTCCAACAATAATAACATTGGTAACTTTACCTTCACACTTACATCTGGTGTGAAACAAATTCTTCCTTTGAGTTAGTTTCTTCTCCTCATTTAGCAAGGCTCTTCTAGTAACAAGAACCTCTCCTCTTTTTGCATCTTAAGAATATGAAGACTTGGCATCTTCATCTATATGTGGAACTCATGCATTACCCTCAGGTCTTCTATTTTTCCTTCCTTGATGTTGAGGAAACTCATAGGCTCTATGTCCTTCTCCACATTGGAAATAGGTTCCGCGGAAGCCTCCTCTTCCTAGTCCTCATCCAGATCTTCCTCTTCCTCTTTGGTTTGCATTATTCTGATCATGAGGATGCTAGGTGTTATCTCCTTTCTGGTTCTAGCTACTACTAGAGCCTTCACCCTTCTTTTGATCTTAATTTCAACCTCCATATGATCGTCCACTGGTCTTTCCTCCCTAGCCTCCACCTCGTTGTTTTTTCTCAAACCTCTTGTTCATTCATTCTTCAGCCTTTAGAGAAAACTGATAAGCATCCTCAATGGTGGTAATTCTTACCAGTGCCAATTCTTCTAGTATTCTTGGCTTCAACCCATTAATATAATGAGAAAATTTCTCTTTATCTCCTCAGAATGTCCTATCCAAATCAGGACCTTGTGAAATTCCTCTGTGTATTCTTTCCTTGTCCTTGTCCCTTTCCTCAAGCTCTACATCTTCTTGAGCAACTTCTATTCATAATCGACTGGAATAAATTGTTTTCCTTCAATTTTGACACCATTATGTCCCATCTAGAAATTTTATCTTTCCCTTGTCTTTCTATTTCTAACTAGACCTCTTTCCACCATATACTGGCATGACCTTTCAATTTTTTCTTTACAAACCTCACTTTGTGAGGATCTTCAATCTCCTCAAACTCAAAAAATTTCTCCATATCATTGATCCAATCAATCAATTCTTTAGGATTCAAATTTCCACTAAAATTTGAAACCTCCATTTTTGGTCTCTTCCCAATGCTTGAGATCGCTCGTAGCAATCTTCTTTCTCCAGGATCCATTGGATCCTACTCTTCCTCTTCCATTTCCTCTTTTGTTTCATCTTCACTCCCATCTCTGTCTCGTTGTGCATCTCTTCTTCGAACCTCTTGTTGCAAGGTTTCTAATTTCCTTCTAAGGGCTATGATTTCATCTCTAGGTGGACCTCTTCCTCCACCTCCTTAGCCTCTACCTCTGCCATACTAAGTGATTCTTGGAGGCATCTTGAACTCAACCCACACTCACAAGTCCTGCTGCAACTGCCTCACGTTCAGCGCTCTATTACAAGCTCAAGAACTCCTACTCTGATACCACTTGATGAGGGAAAAGCTACTTCAAACCACACAAATCATAACAATAGATACCAACACAAAAGATGTGAGATAGAAAAATGACTCACTTTCAATTATTTTTAGAAAATGAAATTAAAAATTCAAAGCTTACATGCTACAACCTCATGGGCTTGATTCATTACAACAAAATCAACTCTGAAAAGAAAAACCTACTATTCAGAGCCACAATCTACACTATCAAGGCCACCTTCTACAATCCCCACTTCACCCTTTTTATTTTCTCCAATAACTGCCCTAGAATGTTCTAGAAAGATCAAATTTCCCCTTTTTGTTTTGGCGCCAAAAGTCTCATCGTTTTATTTTTAGCCGAGGAAGAATTTTTTATTAAATTCACTTTTTAGAGGACCAACCTCGCGTGCTATAACTTTTGATCTAGGTGTCTGATTTTCTATTATTGCATATCATTGGAAAGATCTCAACAAGCTCTACAACAAATGAATCAATTGTAGGTCAGTTCAGCCACTTTTTAAGTTGTTTTGGGCCCTCTAAAGTTTTATATTTGAATTTGAAGCTGCATTGAAGAAATTTCTTGGGACATAAACTTTAATTTCTCTGAAACCATGCAGGGTATTGAGGTGATTCTTTCGTGACCAGAAATGCTTTGTAGCTCTACTCCTTGGGGTAAATTTTCAAGTCCTTACAAGCTTGTTTAGGCCAACTTACTAAAAATAGTAAGTGCCTATTTTTTGCTATTTTTTTATGTCTAACAGTTTTATACCCCTTAAGTTCCATTATGGGACTCAAAACAACAAAAGAAAATAAAGAAAATATTTTTTTCGGTGATGCAAAATTTCCCTACACCGCTAGATGCTCTGACATCACTAGTTGTGTTATTATTGACTACATTGAAGGAGAGAGCTTCATATATGGGACACAATCAATACTCTCCTTGGATTATACACATTACAACTTGCTCCAGGAAGATTTCCCATGTTGTAGAATTTTTAAGAGATGAAAGGGGCATGTGCTCTCATTGAAGGGATCCAAGCATGTGTTTCCATCATTGTAGAAGTCTTTTGGAGAAGTTTATTTCTTGCAGTCATTTCTATGCAATATTGTAACTCATATTTTCAATCTTGTGACTGAAAATAAAAATTGTAATACTCTATTTCTTTTATTAATAAAGTTCACCAATTTTTCCTTCTCAATGGCTATCTTATTGTGTGCAATTGATGATTGATGTGCATTTATGTGTTTTATGTTTAAATCTTCAAATATCAATCAATAAAAATGACTAAATATACTACTAATTAACATCAATTAATAATTAAACTGACTAAATATACTACCAATTGACAAAAATCAGTGAACAGTGAATAAATATGACTAGATATATGACCAGGGAAATCAGTGAATAAAAAAATGACTAAATAAGTGACCAAATTACAACAATAAATGACTAAATAAACAACTAAATAAGTGGCTAGTTAAATATATCATTGTATAAAAAATGACTAAATAAGTGACTAGATTACAGCAATCAATAAAATAAATATATCAGTGACAAAAAAATGACTAAGTAAGTGACTAGATTATAGCAATCGATGACTAAATCAATGAATAAATATACTACCAAATCAATAAATTAAAACAACCAATAAATGACTAAAAATGGTTGTCATCAATTTGGCCACATTCTAAATGACTAGAAATAAACTACTAATGGTCACATGACCAAGTTCGGTCATTTATAAGCAGTTTTTAGTAGTTTTTTTAGTCATATATTGTTGTTTCTATACTAGTGCTATTTCAAATAGAGGTCACCTTGTAGCAATGGTATTAATCCACAACAACATCTACCGTGCCTCTATCCATGGTATTCCCTGCAATTATACAACAAATTTTAAAAACCAAAGCCTAAAGTAAAACAAAATAAAGAAACAGGAAGGTCTAATCTATAAGGGCATCTAATGTGAACCTTTAATATGAGAAAAGATGTCCCAAATGTTAGGCTTTCAACCATCCTCTATTGCAGCACCTTCATACTACAATTATGAAATTGTTAGACTAAACTTTCTCCTATGTTATATTGGTTTTTGTGGTGATCATAATCCAAGATCCATCAAACCCCTTTAATTCACCTCCTCAAGCCTTTTCGCTTCAAATGTTTATTGATCTTTACCCTTTCTAGACAGCATTCCAAACTAATGTCCAACAAGCCTTCTACAATTTGAATCTATTTTTCTATCTTTGGAAGTGGTTAAAGGCGATACAACTTTGTATGTCCCAAACCCTTTAACTAGTGATACCTTCTTTAATAACTATTAGTACATGTATACATATGAAAATTTGCTGATATATATATATGTGTGTGTGTGTGTGTGTACATATATACGTATATACATATACATATGTATATATGTATATACATATGTATATATGTATATACATCTACTTATGTATATATATCCATATATACATATGTATATACATATGTCTATATATATATATATATATATATATATATATATATATATATATATATATATATATATATACTTATAACTATATATATATATATATATATATATATATATACATATATGTATATGTATATATGTATATATTATATATTGTGTGTATATATATATATGTATATATGTATATGTATACATACATGTATATATGTATGTATGTGTGTATGTGTGTGTGTGTATGCACATGTATGTGTATGTGTGTATGTATGTATACATATGTATATGTACATGTATGTATGTATGTATACATATGTGTATGTGTGTATGTGTGTGTGTGTGTATGTATGTATATGTGTATGTGTGTATGTATGTATGTATGTATTGTACATATGTGCATGTTTGTATGTATGTACATGTATATACATATGTATATGTATGTATGTATGTATAAATATATGTATGTATTTACATGTATACATACATACATATATTTAAACATGTGTACATTCATTTGTATACATACATACATACATATACATGTGTACATACATACACATATATACATATATGTACATACATATATACATACATACACATATGTATACATACATACATGTACATATATATAAATATATGTATGTATGTATACATGTATATATACATACATATATATGTATGCACATATGTATATATACATACATATGCATATATACATGTATATACATGTATGTATAGTTATGTGTCAACATCAAAAATATGATTTTGTTCACCTATGTTTAAATTTTAAAACTGATTCAATTAGAGAACATGTGTGCTAATTATTAGATGGTCATGCATGATAAACACCAAATATTTGGACTCTTAAAACCTACTAAATATCTCATCCTTGGTATTTAAGAAGTATCTATCCATGTCTTGCAAGAGAAATCATCAAGAAAATAAACATGGAATATGCTTGCTGCAATTGATCCTATTGACATTAGTCCACACACATCCAAATGCACTAACTCTAGGATTTTCTTAGACCTATTCTCCTTTCTTGAGAAAGCATCAACCTTGGCATGCTTGTGAAGCATGCATCCTCTACAAACTCCATGTTGTTCAATATTGAACTTTGGAAGTCTTGTGGAAATATCCCTCATACAAGGCAATGTTGTGTGATGCAAAAACCCCATCCTCTTGTGCCATAACTTCAATACAAAATTTCAATTTAAATTTTAAGGGTTTAGACTAAAATTGGTTCACCTTGTAACTTGTAACTTGGTTTCCTTCTCTAACCCTTATACCTTGTGTTGTAATAGGCATATATTTTGGTCACTAAAGAATCATATGGGTTGGTGATAACCTTCTTCAATATTATCTATATTGCAGGTCTTCATATATTGTTTTCTCATCAAGTCTCTTTGGAGTTTTAATTCCTTATGTTGTTCTAAGTTGTATAAATTTCTCTCTCATTGGATATAAAGTTAAAAAAAAATTAGTTTTGAAACTTGATAAATTTGTAATTTAAAAATGTTTTAGTTTTGAAACTTGATAAATTTGTAATTTAAAAATGTTTTAATTTTGAAACTTGATAATTTTTTAATTTAAAAATGTTTTAGTTTTGAAACTTGATAAATTTGTAATTTAAATATGTTTTAGTTTTGAAACTTGATAAATTTGTAATTTAAATATTTTGTTTTATTGATATGTAAATCTCTTTATTTATATACATATATATGGTTGATGATCAAGGATCTCACCATACTCAATTTGAGTGTCATGCTCAAGCTAGATCAAATTTATATGAGGAGAGTATTGAGAGATTGGAGAATGCATTAAGAAGTTTAGATCAAACCATTCATAACTCTCCTAATCTAGCTAATAGAGACATGTTAGTGAATATTAGAGATGAGATATTGCATATGATTGGGACCATTCGATCATACAATCCTTATGATGATCTTAGCATTGAGATGTTTTATTTATCTCTTTCCAAGAGTGTTATTGGCATAGAGAATTGGAGACGGTTTAGTAAGTTAGTTTCACAAGATAATGTGAATGTCATGTTCCCTTTTTATAATGGAAAAGATAGAATTAAAGGATATACAGTGACTAGGTGTGTATATGAGCTTTTTTCTCCATTCATATAACCTAGATGGTTGGAAGCTCATCATAGATGGTTTCACAATGATGATTTTTTGCTTTATTTTGTCAAATAGTTATATGCATATTTTAATTTATAGATAGATGTGGACTACACATCTTTTCCTAAGCATGTTGGATAGGGTATAGGAAGGCTTTTTGAAAAACCTGAGTATAGAAATCCTAATTTTCCACTGCCCGTGAACAAGAGGGAATTATTTAGTCAAAACCTTTTGGTTCTACTAAAACATTTAGAATTAGTAGTAGCAGGGGATACAACAACATCCTCCACCAGATCTCATATTTTTTATAGCATTGCCACCATTACCACATAGATCGATCAGATGTCATTTGATTGCATTGATAGATACTTATTATGGCTATGGATTAGCCTTCCTACTAAGGCTACATCTACTACTTATGATCCATTTATTCATGCCAATCTACCATCATCATCAAATGTTTCCCATATGAGTGACATGATTATGTGTAATGTGTGTGCAATCTCTATTACTGATCTGTTAGCAGCTTACCATCACCATTAGATGTTTCCCTCTTGATCATGTATCGGCCCTTATCAAATGTTGAAATCCTACTGCACATGCAATCCAAGAGGTGGTAGCTTCATAGGAAATTCCACACCATCCTATAGGCTCCCATGTGTAGCATGTTTCTATTGATCCTACAACTTTTCCAGGTTATTAGCATGTTACAGATCATGTTGAGGTTACTATGCCACCCGGTCTTGTTCGCGAAACATATAGTGCACTTCTTTTTTGGAATTAATATTGTACCACCTACAAATGCAGGCCTTGAGGTGTCTTTGCACTCTTGTGATATCAATGTGATTGGTAGAGCCCTCAATGATATATGACAAGTACTTGAATAATTTATATATAAATTGCATTCTAAAAATTTACATGTAAATTATTTTAAATAAAAATTTTTTTAAAGTAGTGAACTAAATCTTGATTGAAACCATGTATTTGAAAATTTCTAGCAATATGGTGATTTTTTAGAGTTTTGAAATTTGGAACATGATGGCAATCTCATGCATTATACAACTGAGATACATTTGAATAATAAAAATTTTAATTACTTGATGTACATTTGAACACATTGAACTTGTACATTGTAAGTTTTAGATAATTTTGCATATATGTACACATGTGTATTAAATTAAATTTCATGTATTTGAACTTGTGTAGGGTTTGGGACAGGGCACAAGATAGGGATCAAGATAGGTTGGATTAGGACAGGAATTGAGACAGCTTGGATTAGGAGAGGGATCAAGACAACCTAGATTAGGACATGTATCGAGAGAGGGATCAGGATAGGGATTGGATTCATCTATTCATACTAGATATGCTTCTATTTGAGTTGCTTTATATGTTTTACAGTATTATGGTTTGAACTCTTATTATGATTTGGACACTTGTTATGATTTACATCACATTATGTACATTTACATTATGGTATACACTTGTTATGATTTACATCACAATAAATACATTTACATTATGGTATACATACATACATCACTTTACATGGTTTTTCATGTCACATTATATATAAATTAAATACATATATGGTTTACATCACATTATGGTTTTATTTATTTAGAAATTTTGTACCTTAATTTTTTTCCTTAAATATGTTCTTGATGAAAATTAGAGTTACGCTTATTAATTTTTTCTTTAAAGTCAATATTGATTAATGTTCAAATCATCCTTTGATTAATTATAATCATTGAACCTAAAAAAAAATTTGGACTGGAATGGTTGCTCTTTGTAAATTTAAAAAGATGGATGTAATTAATTACAGAAATGAATGTATTTAAATAGGTCAAGAAATAGAAATAATTTGAATGCAAATATGTAAGTTGGTCAATTCCTAAGATATGATGTTATAATTGGATTTGATCAAATTAAATCAAATATTCTTGAACTTAATAATTCCATGGAACAAATACAATTGGAAATAGATGATAAGGAATTTAGGAAAAATGAATTTTTAAAGTCACTAGGTTTTGTATTGCATATGAATTTACATGTGCTTGAGAAAAGAAAGAGATATTCAATGAGCTATAAATGGAGTTGAAAAAATGAAATAAAATATTCTTGAACTTAATAATTCCATGGAACAAATGCAATTGGAAATAGATTCAATAAGGAACTTTAGGAAAAATGAATTTATTTAGCCACTAGGTTTCAAGTCTTGCATATGAATTTAAACATTCTTGAGCAAATAAAGTGAGATATGATGCTATAAGTGGAGTTCAACAAATGAAATCAAAGATTATTGAACTTAATCTAATTCCATGGAACAAATTCAACTAGAAATAGATGAAAAATAAGGAACTTTAGGAAAAATAAATTTATTTAGTCACTAGGTTTGAAGTATTGCATCTAAATTTAAACATGTTTGAGCAAATAAAGTGAGAGATTATTCTATAAGTGGAGTTGAACAAATGAAAACAAAGATTATTGAACTTAAGAATTCTATGGAACGAATGCAATTGGAAATAGATGAACAATAAGGAACTTTACGAAAAATGAATTTATTTAGTCACTAGGTTTCAAGTATTGCATATGAATTTAAACATTCTTGAGCAAAGAAAGTGAGAGATGATGCTATAAGTGGAGTTGAAAAAATGAAATCAAATATTCTTGAACTTAATCCAGAATTCCATGGAACAAATGCAATTTGAAATAAATGAACGATAAGGAACTTTTGGAAAAATGAACTTATTTAGTCACTAGGTTTCAAGTATTGCATATGAATTTAAACATGCTTGAGCAAAGAAAGTGAGAGATGATGCTATAAGTGGAGTTGAAAAAATTAAATAAAATATTCTTTAACTTAAGAATTCCATGGAACAAATGCAATTGGAAATATATGAACAATAAGGAACTTTAGGCAAAATGAATTTATTTAGTCACTAGATTTCAAGTATTACATATGAATTTAAACATGCTTGAGCAAAGAAAGTGAGAGATGATGCTATAAGTGGAGTTGAACAAATGAAATCAAATATTCTTTAACTTAATCTAATTCCAAGGAAACAAATGCAATTGGAAATAGATGAACAATAAGGAACTTTGGGTAAAATGAATTTATTTAGTCACTAGGTTTCAAGTATTGCATATGAATTTAAACATGTTTGAGAAAAGAAAGTGAGAGATGATGCTATAAGTGGAGTTGAACAAATGAAATAAAATATTCTTAAACTTAATATAATTCCATGGAACAAATGCAATTGGAAATAGATGATAAGGAATTTAGGAAAAATGAATTTTTAAAGTCACTAGATTTTGTATTGCATAAGAATTTGCATGCAAGAAAAGAAAGTTCTCTAGATGAGCACATATTAAGTGGAGTTGAACAAATGAAATCAAAGGTTCTTGAACTTAACAATTACATGGAACATAAAAATACAATTGGAAATAGATGATAAGGAATTTAGGAAAAATGTTCATTTTTAAAGTCACTAGGTTAAATGTATTGCATATGATGCTATCAAAGGAGTTGAACAAATGAAATCAAAAATTCTTGAACTTAAGAATTACATGGAACAAATGCAATTGGAAATAGATTATTTAAGGAATTTCTAGGAAAAATGAATTTTTAAAGTTACTATGTTTTGTATTGAATATGATGCACTATAAACTTGGAGTTGAACAAATGAAATCAAAGATTCTTGAACTTAAGAATTACACAATCTAATACACATGAATTTACATGTACAAGCAAAGAAAGTGATCTAGATTATTCTATAAGTGGAGTTGAATGTAAATTAAATCAAATATTCTTGAACTTATGAATTCCACATGGAACTTTTAAATACAATTGAAAATAGATGACCAAGCCTTTGAAAAAAAACCATTCTAAATCATGTCACGTGTCCAATCAATATAGATATCTCGACCTATAAAAAAATTGAATATATATATATATATATTCAATCATGTATCTAAAAAATATATGCCATGTGCACAATGTATAAAATTAAATAACTTAAAGTTCTTGGTACATATAATCTGGATCCTCTCTATCTTTAATTATATCTAAAATATTTTCATGATCTTCAATAGGAAACCTCCACTTTTGTTTGGCACGTCCTCTTTTAGGTAAAGTTTCTAAATTTATTTTTTTGCTATAACTAAGTAACTATAATGTAGAACCTTTTGTCCTAGCATATAATCAACGAATATAATACCATTTTCATCTATCTTTATTTTTTGATAATGTGTTCCTTCAATAACGATTGATCTAATGGGATACTCTTGTCAATCACCATCTATCATCAATTCCACCAACTTGCATTTTGGTTGTGTACATCTTACTAGATAGTAATCTACACCTTTCGCATTGTCAAGATCTGCAACAACAACAAAAATATTTCATGTACACACCATGTAGTACAAAAAAATATTTAATATTTATATATAAGCATGCTTGAAACTTGCTTGTAGAATACATCAATCAATTTTAAGTTAATCAATTTATATACCTGTAACAACTAAATTAGATACATGTTCGTAATCAACTAAATATAGAGGATCGTAGATATCAACATTGTCATTTTCTTCAAAAGGAAGCATTGATACTAATTTTTTCATTTCCCATCGTGAAACATACCCTTCTCTAATATTCTCACATTGAACAATATATGCATTGTCTTCAATGCAATCAACACAAAAACATGAATTTTCTCTCACATTAATTTCATAAGGCTTGCTACCTCCCATTGTCATGATTTGATGCATACGTATAATACCATTAATTGTTTGACAATTATAAGGATTTTATTGATCAATATTTATAAATTAAAAACATTCAAGTGAATAAAAAGTGAATATATAAATATATATATATATATTTGAAAATTAAATTTTAAATCATGTACACACACTTTGAAATTCAAATAACAAATTTTGACTAGATGTACCTTTAACTTCCCAAAAAAAATTGTGTTGTATATTGAGTCACGAGCAGAAAAACAACTTTTGCACCATTCAACAATTTCATTTGCATTCTGTATGGAAAATTACCTACAAGTACATGTTGGAAAAAATTGTTAGATTACTCGAGGTTTAAGAATTTAATTTTGTTTAAATAGAATTTTTTTAAAAAATTATATTTGATATATGGTGTTACTTGCGAGTTCATGTTGATGAAGTGCACACTTCACACATACTCTTGCTCCATCGTTCTCTCCTTTTCCATGTCCACTCTCATAAAAAATTCATAAAAATTTGGTGCCACATCTAGCATATTGATGGCTTAACCAAACAAAAGCTTTTGCAAACTTAAATTGTCCTATGAAGATACAAATAATTAGACTCAAACCAAATTAGTTTCAAAAAACTAGATATATACATATATACATGTGTACACAACATATTATATAAGTAATTGAACAATTTAAGTTTCAAAGTTACGTAAATAAATTTAAAATTTATAAAATAAAAACTTACTAGCACATCCATTAGACCATATCCATTATTGTTCAATATTTATGGCACGTTGTCTCATGTCTTCAAAAAACATTCTGAAACAATGAGCTACATAGTTTCTATCATGACCTGTATTATCACTGATATAAAAGTGGACCTTTTTAATGATAATTCAGTCATCTTTGCTACTTTGTAAACCATCTATATGTAACTTTTCATGCCTATAGAAAACTTTCACAAAGATTTAAACTTTCTCTGAATGATAATATTGACTTTGAATCATAGTTTGAGGACTAAATGTATAGTTCTCAGAGAAATCTACAATAGAGATCTAATACAATGTGGTGGAAAGCAATTCTTTGAATCACGAAATTTCTTAGCTTGCCATCTTGCACCATGACAATACTAGATATGTGGATATATGATATTGTAAAATTTATTTTTAAATTCATTGCAAGACAATCTACTCTCTTTGAGAACAATTTTTTTGGCCTTGACTCCTGACTTCGTTGTGTATTTCTCATATTCAAATCTCTTCCAAATAACTTGCATTGAATGATCAATATTGTCAACTTGTAAAAGATTCTTCAAATTCCACAATCATTATATATATTTTTATACAATGTACATTGAATTCATTTGAATCTTTTGATTTTTCGCATACAAGAGACTTCACAAATTGTGTTGTGCTTCTAGGGATGGATATATTTTGATCAATTACTACCATAACTTTTTTATGTGATTCTAGGTGTAGATCAAATTCAACATGATTTACACAACAAAAAGTTTGATGTACTTCATTTATGCATACAAATAATGGTTGTAGTGTCTCAAAAATCCTTTGAAAAATCTTCACATTTAAAAATTCTTGCTTGAATGTTTCAAAAAGTTCACTTTTTGTTGTATCTCTAAAATGTTTTGGATGAGAAGTGTACTATCTTCACCTATTATTTGTATAGTTTCCCTTCTATTGGAAGAAACATGAGAGTGGTTGGTCTAATATTCAACCACTTGTTTTTTTACATCCTCTTAAATTCTATCTTTTTGGGGAACCCTATAAATATTTACCCATTTTTTCTCAATTTTTTAATCTATTTTATCTCTCTTTTCAATATACCTTTGAATAGTTCTCCTAGAAACATTTAGTAATTTATAAAATTGCTTGAACTTGTCTTGTATGTGATAATTTCTTACTCGAAATTATAGTCATCAATGCTCTACATGCAACACTTCGATCACTAGCTTGACTCTTGTTTTCAATACAATTCAATGCTTCTTTCAAGTTTTCACAAATTGTTTGTTTTAATGAACCTAATGAATTTTTCCTATTATCAACCCCTAACAACTCCAAAACAAGGTTCATTTATTTTCACCTAAATAACTTTGCAAATAATTGTGTTATTCCAATTAGATATTTTTCATCAAAACATCCATCCCATATTCTTTTAGAGTGTAATTTTACTATGCTTTCAAATAACATATTATTGAAAAGAGAATCTTCATCCATCTCCATCAGATTTTGCATACCATAGAAAATATTTCTATTACTAGGTTCAATTTATTCTTGTACCATTACATCACCTTGTTCATCAGTAATTTCCATGGGTTGTTCTTCAGTAGATGTTCCTTCACCCACTTTTCTCTTCTTCTCTCTTGTTCGATCATACTTCCTCTCTCTATTCCTTGGATCCCCCATCACAAATTGCACTCAAATTTGAATTCACTTGCATACAAATGTACACACATGCTTTCAATGAATGTAGTTAATATTGCATAAATTAAACACTAAATAAATTATTCATTTGTTAAAGCCAAAGTAAAAAAAGAAAAAGAAATTATAACATTGGTTTTCAAAACATAATAAGCTCGTATTTAAATACTATAAGCACTCTATAACCTCAAGTATCATCTAAAATTCATATATAGGGAAAATTAATGTGTACACAACATGTAAGAAATAATTAACATGAGCCACACACTGGATTTTTGTCTAGTATCTTTATATTGGTTCTTTAAAAAATGACATGTAAACATTTACATATAAATAAATAAAATACAAAAAAAATAGGTCTTAACTAATTATGATATTGAAAGAATTCAAGTCCCCAAGAAGATTACAACCATATTATCATGATACTAAAATTTTGAATTTGTTTGAACTTGAATATAAGGGTCCTACATTACTCATGTTACATTTCTCTAGTGATGTATAGGATGATAAGGTTCATCAATTAAAAATTCTTTAAATACATGTATAAATTGTACAATAAAGGTTCATCAATTAAAATTTCTTTAAATACATAAATTACAAACATATCACAAGCATATTTGGTATATATCACTTGAAAATATTTACCATGTAACTAGATGTACATACTAGATCATGATATCACTTACTAGATTACCACAAAATGCATCAATATATGGATCTTTTTAATAAAATGAGTACTATAAAATATAGAAAGAGAAACATCATGAGCTTGATATACCTAAATGTGTAGATCACCGAGTATAGTTTGTACATAATCAATTCAAGTGAGCCTTTAAGACATATGCCAACCTAGTGCAAGAGCATGGGAAAACTTGGACACACATAAGGTTGGAAAGATCTCTAAGTCAATTTTTGATGATAAAATATAGATGGACAAGGTAGTCACATGTGAAGGAGAGGATCCATATAAAGGCATCAATATTATTTTCAACAAAATCCAATTGAGTGAGTGGGCATGGGAATAAAAGAGAATACAAGAGGATCCTCAACAAAGAGAAATGAGGAAGGAGAATAGAACACATAAGTGCTACAAGAAATACTGGAACCTAAGAAAATTTCACTAACATAGAGGAAGTTCTACCTAAAGAAGGTATGTAATGGTGTCCATAAAATACATCAAAGAGTATATAAGTGAAGTGTTCAAACCCTATTAAAGGAGGTTGGAAAAAGGAAAGAGTAAGGATGGAGAAGAAGGTCAAAGGGGAGAAAAAACTTTCAATATGATCTCATAGCTCAAAAAGTGTAGTGCCCCTCCACTCTCACCTTGGATGTGCAGGTAGTTTGGCAAAGGAACCTGAAGAGGAAGGATGTAAACTATGGATATATTGATGTGATGAGAGTGCTTTGGGTACCTTAGGGTTTTTACTTGATTCTAACATATTATTATGGTGCTGACATGTCATTATGATTTTTATTATGACTATATTTATTGTCATGAAGATGTATTGACTCATGTTCAAGGATTGTGGTTGCAGAGGGGACATGAGCTCCTGTTAGTGCTTTAGTGAGTATGATGTATATTATCATGTTATTATTATGCAGACTTATTTGGTGATGCAGTAGTATGTTGTTAGGATAGGTGGAAAGGGCGACATCGTACTATTGGACGTATGGGGGACATATGGGAATGAGTTACGAATGCTAGAGTCCCTTTCCTAGTGTTTCGGCTATTATGAATATGCATTCTAACTTGTATGCTTGAGTGAATAGGTACTAGGCTATGTCTCCACCTGAATTAGCAAGTCTGAGCATGCCTTGAACCCAATTGATCAATTGATCAAGAGATAGCACTAGGTTCCCTACCCTAGCCATCATCCTTGAAGAGGATGAGTTCCCAGTTGATACCTTGTCAATATGTTAGGTTGGTCAGTTGTGTTGCTTGAGGTTTTGCATTTTGACCCTGGTTAGTGCTTAGGTGATTAATTGGCATTTAGTTTATTTAATTTAATTTAAGTTGTTGATATAAATCCTTGGTTATCTTATACATTAAAAATAAATTGTTAAATATTGAGGTGTACTTTGATAAATAAGTATATAGATATAAATAAATATTGATATATATAAATGCACATAATGATAATAGTTAATAATAAAATAAGGTTATAATGCAATGTTAATAAATAAATAATAATGTGATAAATAAATAAATGTTACAAGGTTGGAGTAAGTAATTAGTTATAAGGGACCGTAGTAATCTACCCTAAATGGTTTTACCATTTTTGGAAAATTGGGTTTACCCAAAATTATGAATTTAAATAAAACACTTTTAATTAATTTAAAAGGAATGATGGAAGGTGTCAAGAAGATTGGTTTAATAAATTAAAAACTAACTATAGACGGTTGGAAAAGTTGGTTGGAAATTCTGGTACGTGAGGATGGTTTCAGCCTTTTGAAAATATTTTGGGGGTGTGAGGGAGGAAGGGGGGCCTGCAAAATTTTCATATATTGTTTTGTGGGGGAATTTGTCTATAAAAAAAAAAATGGATCCTATCTTTGTTTAAGGAAGAGGAAACCACATCTTGGTGATCCTAAGTTTGTTTTGGTTTTGGATCAATGCGGTTGAATCATGTTGTCACCAAAAAAAACATACAGCCCTCGAACTAACAGTGTCAAAGGGGAGATACTTGGAAAGGAGTGCAAGGTTTCCAGGTACCAGTCGGTCTCATTATTCTAATTTGGTAATATCTTGCATATATTATTCCATTCGAATGAATGTTTATTTTGCCTTTAATTAGGAAATGTGTCTATCATGAATAGTATAGGCTGTATAGCCATCCCTCAACACAACCGTACTTCTTGTAAGGCTCGCGGCTATTAGCATAACTAAGGCATATTTCCTTTGCAGCGATATCATTTATTAAATACTTCGTTCCAATTTAGAATTTTTTTATAGTTGACATTTATTTGTCTTTGCAGCGATTTAATGTTGGGTAACTGATGCATAGTCACTCTTCATAATCTCCTCCCTATTAAGTATTCTGCCTTGCTGTGAACTTGCATTCATCTATTTTGCATTTTGTCTCCCCAAAGTTTTAATAATTACGTGATATAATGAAATATCTTAGTGTGCATGAAATTATGCTTCTATCATCTATACTACATAGGCAATTATTCTTGTTCTTTAGTGGCTGCATGTTTCATATAGTTATATCGCTATTTCTTCATCATGTAGTTCTTGCAATGTAACTGTTCTTTTTCCTCTTTTGAATCGTTTCTTTGTTTAATCAGTATAAAATAAAATAAATCAAATCCAAATTTTGCACTTCCTACTATCATTACATTCTATGAGATGACATCTAATTATGCCGCCATTTCATTTGCCTGATAGTTCAACGAATTCGGTTGGTGTGTATACTGCAACTATTGCATTCTACGAATTGATATCTCTTGAGGAATTTGGTCAAGAGTTTGAGAGCCTTCTCTATGCTTCCAAGCTTTGCATACATGTCTACCTAGGAAATTATAACAATAAAATCTAACTTACACACAAGCACTTCAAATATAGTTTCTGTCAATTTGATTTTACCTCTGTCAATTGCATTTGCATTAATGTTTCTAAAGCCTCTTTAGCAAAACTTTCCTATGTGCAGCCACAATTGCAGTTTGCTTGAAAATTTCTGAAGCCTTTCCATCAATCATGTTGGTGCATTTTGTAGTCATTTCATTGCAAGAGAGGATGTCTTGACGCTCTCTCTTATTAGCCAAGCCATGCGCCCTCTCCCTTCCCAAGCCTTCATTACCTCCCCAACGCCCGAAGTTAGTGTATACACTTTAAAGTTGATTTTGGTTATGGCGATAAAAGGCCACGTAAAATTTATATTGATAGTTGTATTTTGATTCTGTTTTGAATATGATATAAGTATTTATGCATATAGGTTTGTGTATATATATAATATGATATAAGTATTTATGCATATAGGTTTGTGTATATATATATATATATATATTATTGTTAGTATATATATATATATATATATATATATATATATATATAATATTTGGTATTATTAGTAAAAGCATTATTTAGTAAAAAAGGATTTTGGCAGATCATTTTGATTAAGTGTTTAAGTTTTAATTGAGTATTTAAATTGGCCACTTGAATTGAGTAATAAAATAGTAAAAATTTGGCTTGTTGTTATGGGAAAGATTGGATGATAAATGAAGAATTAAACGCCATTGAATAAAAGACTTTTAACCTAATGTCTTTATTAAAAATGAGGATCATGTAATTAATTAAGTGAATTTGTCTATTTCGGTAAGTAGTTAGGGTTATTTAAATTAAAATGAATTAGGAGTGAATAGAAAATAAAATTAAGGAATTTTAATCCAAGATGATAATAAAACTTAATATTTAATTGAATATAAATGGGCGTGAATTGATTATCTTATATATATATATATATATATATATATATATATATATATATATATATATACCATATTATGATTATTAGCAAACGCTGGTTCTCTGAATGTAGTAGGGTATAAGTTATGTAGCGAATAAAAAGAATGTTAAATGATAAATATGTCAATAGGATAGTTGTGGGTAATTATACTAGAGAATTGTTTTATTTCTCGTATATAGACAAAATTTGAGAGTTAGGGTTCATAAATGAATTTACATTTATATAGTTTTATTTACTTGAAGGTTAAATGATAAAGCTAATTTTAAGAGAGGGTAAACTACTAGGAATCTAGGTTAATTAATTTAAATGATACTGACCAAATGTTAAATGATTTTTACCCCTCTGTTAACTAATGAGTTTGTGAATGTTAATTAAATTTTATTTATCAAAACTACTATGTGAAATAATTCATTAGTAGTGTCACTTTAGTATTATAATAAAGTTGTAACCAATAGTATTGCCATCTTAGTACTAATTAGGGTTCATATTAACAGTCAACAAAGATGGTTATCTTATAAATGATGTAGTTGTTTTAAATATAAGCATTTGTAGTAAATAATCTCTTAATTAAACTAAGTGGGTACATTAAAATGAGTGATAAGAATGTTGAAATGATTCTTAAGTTAAAGGAATGTCTTCATGGGAATAATGTGATGATTAAATGGTTTGTATGAGACAAATGTGTTTTGATAAAGGGATAAATCCGTTTTATTGGTGGACCCTGGAACCACGCAACATTACAAGCAAAGACCAAAACAAAGGTCCGAAAGACAAAAAGGTTTCCATTGAGATAAAACCTAAAACCGCATGTACCACAAAAATCGGCAGAAAAAGCCATCATCGACGGACGCGCAAGAAACGTATTTAAACAACAGTGGCCCACCACGTGAAATTCATAAATCTCGGCTCACCTTAACCTCTTCTGTGTCCACCATATCCTCGACCCTCCATGAAAATCTCGAAATATCATTTTTGGGGTAGTCCGGACTTTTATTCTTTCATGCTTGATCCGTTCGCTTTTAGAGATCCCTCGCTTCTCTTTCCTCGGCCTTTCTCCTAATCAAGGTCGACGACAACGCTTTTTGTTTTCTCCACTTTTCTTGGCCATGGCTTGATGATTAAAGAGTTATGTCCGCAATTTCAAGTATTCGACAGCAATTTTTTTCATTGTTCCTTTAATTTTATCAAGATCTTTTTCAACAGTGTTGTCCTTTTGTATGTTATCCTTCACAACAGTATTCTTCTCCAATTCGAGCTGCATTAGCCCCGCAACTTTGGCTTCAATTTCCCCCAACTTACTATGAAGAGACAAATTTTTGGTCTTTAACTCACTGATTTCATTAAATAACCATTTAGCAGAATTAAATTGGTCCACAGAACATCTCTTGGCAGTTTCAACGAAGTCAAAAGGGGGGTCATTATCAGAATTGATCCCAAAATTAACTGACTCTGCACCTCTGGGAGGGCTACAGTTCACCTGTTGAATATTCTGGGGGGAGTGGGGATCCACAAGACTGACCTTGGCAGCTTTAGTAGAAACAACAGGAGAGTCATCAGGGTAGGAGACTAACTTGTTAACCGGAGAACTAGAACCCACCAAATTGACATTAGGGTTTGTGCAGCCAGGGGCAGGAACAGAGCAGGCACCAGAGGGCTGGGGGGATCAGCCAGAGGCAGAGGGGGGGGGCAGGGGAAGCGAGGAGAGCTTGACACGGTTGGAAGAAGCTTTAATCTCAGATATACTAGGCTCAGTATCGTCCTCATCATGCTCCAAAGGGGCTATAGGGTTTGATAGGGTAGGCATATTCTGAAAGTGCTCATAGATGAGCCTTAAAAGACCCATGTGAAGAATCGAGTATCTTTTAGGGCTCCTACTGTGGTCAGAAAAGCTATTTCTTAGGGAACAGAGTAAGAAGAAAGGGATGGAAACATGCACCTTATGCCGGAAGTGATTGAGCAGCACGAAGTGATATCCATAAACCCTAGTGAAGCGGCCATCAAGAGTGATGTACTCCATGATAACCCTTAGCACTTTTCTCCATAAAGCTTTTATGGTGTCCGCTTCATAGTAACTGTTCGTCGTCTTAACAAGTTTTTTCTTCTCCTTTTCAATCTTAGGAAACCTCACCACAGCTTCGTCAGAAAATTTCTTGTCTCTAAAAAATTTATGCTCTTCAATCGGGATACCAGTCATCAACGCTTCATCAATCTGAACTTTCCTCTCGAAGAGGAGAACCTCTCCATTATTCCAATTTTTCTCAAAGAAATCAGTAATCTCCTCCTAAGGGCCATGTAGTTTCTCAATGAATGGAAGTAAGCCACCCCTTCTTATTTTGCTCCACGCTTTAGTGTTCTTGGTATGTGACTCGAAACTGGTAGGTTCAACCCTCTTCCATTCCCCACCCATTTTTGAGATCTCGGTGCGAATACTATTGTGAACGGAGAACCTGTTCCAGATAGTTCCTTTGCTTCACAGGACCCACAAAGCGTGCCAAGGTAAATCATTTATCTACCGGATCCTCACGGCCCCATATTGTCTACTTATTTTGTTAGTCATGACTTGTACCTTCCTCATTATTACCATAAGCCGCCAAATTTCCATTCACCGCGTCGAGCACCATTAAAGCTTGGACATCAGAATGGAGGTCAGTCCTTTTGTGCCACATGAGGATTTTATCACTCTTAACTCCCACATTGGCAAAAAAATCTGCCACAAAATTTGCCTCACGGTAAACATGGGTGATTTTTATTCTATCAAACTTACTTAGTAAAACCTTAGCATCCTCAATCCAGTTTTTAATCGACCATGTGGGATGGGACCTACCACAAAGGCTATCTATTATATTCTTTGAATCACCTTCAAGCCATAATTTTTTGCATTTAATTTCCACAGCAAGGTTGATTATGTAATAAGCACCCCCCGCTTCTGCCACGTGATTAGTTTGGACCCCCAAAGGGGTGGTAACGGCTCCTAAAAAGTTACCTGTCGAGTCTCTTAGGACCCCACCACACCTAGCCTTTCCCAGATTTCCTTTGGCCGCACCATCGAAATTGGCTTTGGCCTAGCCATCCATAGGAAAACTCTAGCAAACTCCCTCCCTGGCCTTTTTGGTCGTACTAGGAACATTGGAAATATCCCATTTAATTCTCCATTCCCTAGAAATCAGGCTTTCATAAGGAGAGCCCACCACCGTCTCCACCTTGTCCTCTCTGAAGAGAACAACAGAGAAGTTTTATTTGATCATTCTCAGAATTCTTTCAAACACAATTTCCTCCGACGACTCCTTATCCCTGAAGATCCTGTTGTTTCTCTCTTTCCAAATTCTCCAAGTGACATGGGGGAAAGAGAAAGCCCAAAGTTTTTTTATAAAGGGGTTGAGAGTGGGGGCTTTCCATTGAACAAAAAAATCTTCAACCGATTCTGAGGGGATCCAAGAAAAATGCCAACATTTCAGAAGCTTGTCCCAAACCATAGAGGAGAAAGGACAGTGGATGAAGAGGTGGTTTACTGATTCAGCGTTGCTTTTACATAGATAGCATCTATTGGGGAGCAGAACCCCTCTTTTGCTAAGATTATCCACTGTTAGCACTTTATTTTGCAGCACGGCCCAAAACAAGATGTTAACCTTAGGTAATAGATGCTTAGTCCAAGCATGCGACCACAAAGGGGAAGAATTAAGAGCATTTGAAAGCTGGGCAAAAGAGGATGAGACAAAAAAGCACCCAGAAGGCTCATATTTCTAGATAAGACTATCCTCCTGATTCAGGCACAGTCTGACAGCATTCAAAGAGGAGTAAACAGAGACCAAAATAAGGTTTATCAAGGGGAGATTGATCCACTTACCATCCTGCCATTAATCTTTAACAAAGAGGCCAAAAGTGTCTTTGCAAAACTTAGCCCATCTAATGATATTTCCATCCTGAGACAGAGGTTCATTGCGCAGCCAATAGTCATCCCAAAATCTAATCTTGTTACCATTGCGAACCTGCCATTTTAAACCAAATTTCACAACCTTTATCCCTTCAATCATATAGTTCCAGCAACTTGATCCTTTCGGGAGAATATGATTCTCAATAAGATCTTTAAGGGAATTGTTATTCTGCAAATACTTACTTTTAATTATTTCACTCCATTCCCCAAAGGAGAAGAATAGTCTCCATATTTGTTTAGCTAGGAGCGACTTGTTGAGCAGTCTAATTTTTCTTAACCCAAGGCCTCCATCCTTTTTGGATCTGCAAACCAAGTCCCATCCAACAAGAGGCATTCTTTTTCTCTCTTCAACTCCCGACTAGAGGAATCTCTTTTGAATCTTTTCAATGGTTTCAGCGTGTTTGGTAGGGATTTTAAAAAGACTAAGAGCATAGATAGGGAGATTCTGCAAGGAGGCTTTAAGAAGCTGGAGTTTTCCGGCTTGGCTTAGGCGAGCACCTTTCCAGCCAGAAAGTTTTTTCCCAAACCTATCAACTAGAGATATCCAGAAAGAATCCAGAGGTTTTAAGCATAGAGGTAATCCCAGATAAGTAGCAGGAAGGGACTCTATCTTGCAACCAAGAATTCCAGCTATCTTCCTCTGTCTGTGCAAAGGTGTGTTAAACAAATACAACAAGCTTTTTTGCTTATTTATCACCTGAACAGAAGCTCTTCCATAGGTATCCAGAAGTCTCTTCATCTCTTTAGCTTCCGAGATAGCAGATCTACCCATCAGCAAAGTGTCATCCACGAACTGTTGGTGAGAACATATCAAATTATTCGAAGACAGTTTGAGCCCCATAATAGATCTTTGAGCAACCAATTTACTCATATTCCTACCAAAACTCTCAGCCATAATTGTGAAGAGGATAGGAGAAATGGGATCTCCTTGTCTTAACCCTCGAGAACTATGGAAGAAAGTGGAAGGGGTCCCATTAATCAGAACTGCCACAGAAGTAGAAGTAATGAGTAGTTCAATCAGTTGCAAAACCCTTTCACTAAACCCAAAAGATTTTAAGATCTTAAACAAAAAATTCTAGTCCACCCTCTCATAAGCCTTCGAAATGTCAAGTTTTAGAAGAAAACCTTCTGATTTAGAGACCGAGAGGGAGTGAATATTCTCATGAGCATGGACAATGGAGTCAAGTATTTGTCTACTAGGCACAAAACCATTCTATTGAGGAGCAATAATATTGGGCAGAATGAAAAACAGCCTAGAAGTAAGCACCTTCAAGATAATTTTATAGGAGTTACAGAAGCTGATTGGTCTGAAGCCTTCAAAATCCTGTACTCCTATTTTTTGGGAATAAGAACCAAGAAAGTGGCATTTAACTCCTTCAAAAGGTTTATAGAGTGGAAGAACTCTTTCACCGCCTTCTCAACATCCTCCCCCACAATGTCCCAGAACTAATGGAAGAAAAGTAGAGGGAAGCCATCAGGACTAGGCACTTTGCTTCCTTCAAAAGAGAAAATAGCTTTTTTAATTTCCTCGCTAGTGGGTATAGCAGTCAACATTTCATTGTCTCTAGAGTTAACTTTCCTGGGGATAACCTCTAGTAATTGATTTTGATCCTCCAAGTTAATTCCCACTTTCTTAGACAGAAGGTTCTTAAAGAATAGGACAGCCTCTCTTCTGATGTCCTCTTCCTCCTCATAATTTCTGCCATTAACCACAATCGCAGAGATTTTTATTTGTTGCTCTGTGTTTAGGAGCTGAAAGATGAAAGTATCTGGTGTTTTTGTCTCCAGCCTTTAACCAAAGAGCTCTAGACCTCTGTCTCCAAAATTCCTCTTCTCTAGCAATTATCTCATGAAGTTTTGTGAGAATCTCGTTTTCCTTCTCCTTAGTTTCATTCAGGTAGCCTTCCTTCTAAATTTTGTTTTGGATTTCAGAAAGCCTAAACTGAAGATCATATTTGATTTGAAAGATATTGCCGAAAGACTCTTTTTTCCACTTTCTAAGATTCATTTTAACTTCTCTTAATTTTTTGGCTATTCTAAATAAGGCAATGCCCTTTATATTAATATTCCACCATTTCCTTATTTCCTCTTAGAGGAGAGGATGGAAAAGCCACATCTTCTCAAAATGAAAAGGAGTATTCCTCTTAATCTTTAAGGGGTCAACAACAAAACTAATAGGAAAATGGTCAGATCCAATCCTAGGGAGAGTTTTCAAAGAACAGTAGTAATTTAAGAGCTAGACATCAGAAACAAGGGTTCTATCAAGTCTCACCTGGATCAAATCAGACATAACTCTTCGATTATGTAAAAGGAATAAAAAGAATGTTAAATGATAAATTATGTCAATAGGATAGTTGTGGTTAAAATGAGCTTTTAAATAGTTGCAAAGAAAGGAACTCTGCAAATGTTAGTAAACCGAAAGTATTAATAATTGAATTGGGTAATTATACTAGTGGAATTGTTTATTATTTCTCAGATATGTATGAAATTTGGAGAGTTAGGTTCATATGAATTTACATTTATATAGTTTTAATTACTTGAAGGTTAAATGATAAATCTAATTTTAAGAGAGGGTAAAATACTAGGAATATAGGTTAATTAATTTAAATGATACTCACCAAATGTTAAATGATTTTGACCCCTCTGTTAACTAATGATTTAGTGAATGTTAATTAAATTTATTTATCAAAACTACTATGTGAAATAATTCATTAGTAGTGTCACTTTAGTATTATAATAAAGTTGTAACCAATAGTATTGTCATCTTAGTACTAATTAGGGTTCGTATTAATAGTCGACAGAGATGGTTATCTTATAAATGATGTAGTTGTTTTAAATATAAGCATTTGTAGTAAATAATCTCTTAATTAAACTAAGTGGATGCATTAAAATGAGTGATAAGAATGTTGAAATGATGCTTAAGTTAAAGGAATGTCTTCATGGGAAAAATGTGATGATTAAATGGTTTGTATGAGACAATGTGTTTCGATTAATGGATTAAGTGTTTATGGACTTGTTAAAATGGGTGTCATTTGTGTATAATACATTCGAGTTTTTGTGTCATTGGGATGGGTGTTTAGTAGGTCATTTTCTAGAGGCCTAGGAGGGGGTATATTTGTAGGAATAGTCCTTAGGGTTGTTTAAGCTTGGAAGTGCTTGGCCTTGTGGTTGATCATGTATATAGTGTGGTCATGATCCCTAAGGGTGTTGCCTCCTGTTAAGCATGGATTCTTGAGGTGTGGTAATGATATGATATTTTTAAGGGTTTCCTAGTTGCAAGTAGGGGGAGTGGCTCTCAATGGAGGCCAGATTCTAGTGAGAAACTATCAGGACAACCCATGCTTAGACCATGTGATGAAACTCCTACCTATTGCAGTCTAGCACTCCCTAGATGTGTTTCCTCCTTCTATTGTGTGTGTGCCTCTGGAAGTGAAGCAAGTGTCATAGGTGATGTTGTCTGTTAGCAGTGTTGTGTTGGAGTCCTAGTATAGTCTTGTTTGTATTAGCCTATTGCTTTCCTGAGTTTCTGTTGGATGTAGTACCTTATGTTATCTCCTAGCACGAGGGGTGGACCTCAGGGTTCCACATGGTCGGGTGGTTGGTGTTTTTTCCTCCATTTTGTATTCTTGTTGCTTGTCTATGGCATGGAGATTGTTCATTGCACCGTGGAATCCAGTTCTTATTCTTGTACGAGAAGACTTCCTAGCAAGTTTATGCATATTGGATGGCGCTTCCATTGTATCCAAATGTACTATAATCTAATGTAATATTTCTGCTTGTACTTGAGGAAACAATGTTATAAATATTATAATGATGTAATAGTTATCGATATCTCCTTGTGAGAAGTATTTCAAAGAAAATGCATATTTCATATGATTTTTATTTAAGGAAAATGATCTTAATGTTGATTATCAGTTGTTATGTTATCCTTTAATGTTGATGAAATGTTCTAGTGTCCTTGATTTTTAGTTTGTGAGTAGCGTAGTCGGGGAACCTTAGAGGACCTAGGTTTAGATTATTATGCTATGTTATGCATTCTAATGTTATTTGTTATTTTGTAAAAAAAAAAATTGTTAGACTGTTAATTTGGCATAGTTTGTGTTATCCTATGGGGTTCCTTGGCGGGGGCATTACACCTGGTATCAAGTCCCAAGTTCTAACACTGAGCACTCTAGTTTCGTATGAGCCCATTATATTTTCCTAGTTGATTTTTCTTGTGTGACCTTGTTTCATTTCCATGACTTCTAGTTCTTTAAAAGTGAATGTGAATTTGTGAAGTGGAGTTGTTAAGTGATAACAATGATCATGTCATTGACTTGTAGCATCATGTGATGTATGGAAAAGAGTAGAGTGAAAGAAAAGCCTGGTAAAGGGTTATGGATAATATGTAATGATATGAATGACATTGGTAATGGAAGTAAATGTACTTATGGAATTTTGTATGTAACTGTACCCCCTATAAATGTGAGAAACCAATAACTTTGCATTGGTTGAGTGTTGTGAATACCTCGTACTTGCTTTGTGTGCCCATGGGATGGTGATACTGTGTACCCATCCATGGGGAATATATATTTATTGGTGTGGGATTAATCATACCATTATGTGTGCTTGTATGTTTGTTACCTAATTGAGGGCCAACCCACATGTGGTTGAAATTTATATATAAGAGTAGCCAAAAGATAGTTTCATAGATTCTTTTCTTTTGGTTCTCTAGCCCCTCAATCTATGAAGAGGTAGTAGCAGCCACAAAGTTCATTGGTGGAGTGTGCAGCATACACATATTACAGAGTGAAGCAGTCTCAGCTTAACTGATCCTGAGGAAATGTACTCACTACTTCCCCTTATGATGGATCAAGGTACTTGATCCATATGTGCTAGCCTAATCCCCACAGTTTTGAGTACAACAGCATTGGTTTGTTAGTATATGCCTAGTTGTTCGTAGGGACGTTGAGCTGGCACTAGCGATTCAACCTTATCCGTGTTGGTGTAATTAATATTTAATTACACTTTGCATAAGTTTACTTGGGCATATTTAATTCCTAAGTTATAGGTTGTCATCCTTATCTTGTTGAGCTATCTTGTTGCTCAAGATAAGATTAGGTTTATGCATCTTTGCTTTTATAAAGCAAATTATCTCTTGTAATTATTGTACTTCGAATATATCAATTTGCACATCTTTATGCAATCTCTTCTTTTTTGTTTTTCTCTTATGTGGAAGGTCATTTTTTGGTTTGCATTTCAGATCTTGGTTTCTAACATGGTATCAGAGCCTCAATTTTCAGCCCGTTCTTAGCCTTTTTGGAGGAATATATTGCAAAGCTCATTCAGGGTCCCTCGAGGGTTTCATTCCTTGAGCATCTTTATGTAGTGTCTTGGATCAGATCGGGGTTTTCCATTGGGTTCAGAGCGTTGGAAAAAGTCAAAAATGGATTTTATTTCATTCATTTTGGTCACCGTTTGCCAGATCTGTGAGGGTTTCAAGCTTGATGATTTTTCTAATAGATCTAGGGGTCGCCTAATTTTTGAAGCACTTTGGGCCCAAATGGACCTCACCGTTGGATTTGCAGCACCCAAAAACCCTTATTTTGATATAAAACTTGTCTAATTTGGACACAGTCGACTGGGGAGGCAAAACAAAATTGTCTAAGGGTCATACAGCCCCTAGGCACAATTTTCAAGGTTCAAATTTCAAAAAAAAAAATCAAAAATCTAATTTTTTTGTGCGTTGCCCGTATAAATGGCTAGCGCTACTCCTGCGCCACCAAGCAGTCGTCAACCGCTCATCCACCACCGGCGGTCTTCCACTTGCCACCAGTCCACCGCCACTCTGTTGGCTTCCCTTCACTCCCACGCCAAGGTGCGCCACACGGGGGTCTAGGTCCTCACACAGCCCTTGGGACTCCAGCACCCCGCCTCGGCCACATCTGGCGACCGTGGGCTGCTTCAAAAGCCCCCTAATGGACTCTCGCCCTCGTAGTGGTCAAGACAGACCGTGGGTCGCACTCCAAAACCCCGGCCAGCCCCCTAGTCTAACCAAGGGCTTTATATTTTAGCCCCTAAGGGTTGCAAATGGCCAAATTGGACTTTTTTGGAGCACTTTCATAGAAACGAGAGTAACTTGGGCATACAGTGTCCTTTTTTTGCAAATGAGATATCATCAGAAATATGTTTCAATGCTCTACACAATGGTGCAAGTTTGATTTTATGGTTTTTTCATTTTTGATGTCTTTTTTTCAGCCCTCGAAAGCCTGATGTTGCTATTTCACTCCGTGAGATCGATCTTTGATTCCTCCTCATGATCTATTTTTCTCGCGGATTTCTGCAATTTCGGGCATTGAAAGTCGGTTTCGGCCTCTATGCAACATGAGGTCATTTACAAAGATGTGTAACTTTATTTTATGTACGCATTAAAAAATCTCGTGCACTAGGGTTTGTGATTTTTCTTTTTTTTCTGTAGTTTTGCATTCTCTCCTTTTGTAATCATTGGGTATTGTAATAACGAACTAATATAAAGTTCCATTAAGGGGGGTTCTTTCATCCATCCTTCATATTGGTGGCAACTCACTTGAGTTTTTCTGGTTTCATGTTGTTTCTTTTAGCTAGCTGGACACATCTTTGGTCTGCATCGGTTCACACTTCATATTGGGAGTTTATGGTTCTTGATCCTCATTGGTTCAGATCTTTCTCAGTTTGAGGGCCATGTTTTTATGGTTAATGTTCCAGAATATTGATGGCACTCGTCTTATGGACAGTTTTAGTTTCAGTTTGGCATTGGCTTCGAGAGACACAGCTTCTAGGTTTTTTCATCATTATGGGCTTCATTCATCCTTCATCTATTGTTAAGCTACTAAATTCCAAGGTTGATCCAATATGTGAGTTTCCAAGTACTTTTGGCATCGGTCTACTATTGTATTTGTGATTTTGATATGGTATTTTGGCAAAAATGTAGTAAGTATCTTTCCTTGCTTGCTCGATTTGGGGCTGCGGTTGCTTCAATGTGAGTTCTTCAGCTGATTCTTTGCAAATGTACCATCTCATTGAGGGGGTTTTCCACCAGGTTTTCTCTTTGCATTTTGTAAATGGGTACTTGATCAGGCCTTTGTTGCCAGGACCCATCTCACATCATTTGCATAATAATTTGCTTCTCCCTAAGTTGAACTTATGGGGGGGTGTTGGTGTAATTAATATTTAATTACACTTTACATAAGTTTACTTAGGCATTATTTAATTCCTAAGTTACAGGTTCTCATCCTTATCTTGTTGAGATATCTTGTTGCTCAAGATAAGATTAGGTTTATGCATCTTTTCTTTTATAAAGCAAATTATCTCTTGTAATTATTGTACTTTATATATATCAATTTGCACATCTTTATGCAATCTCTACTTTTTGTTTTTCTCTTCTCAGGAAGGTGATTTCTAGTTTGCATTTTAGATCTTGGTTTCTAACAATCCATATGAGAGGTGAAGCTTGAGTAGCCCCATATTGATATACTCATATATGCATTATATATACCATATCTGCACGTGGTCTGACATGATGCAATGGATATGATGCCACACCCCACTAATATTCTGACATAGTGCTGGTGATGATGTCGTGTTGTTGATGGTAGCGAGTTGGGATCAAGGACACAATGCCACATGCATAGACACGTGAAGGTGCACTATGAGATTGTGTTATGATATCATACTTATGTGATGAGTGTAATGGGGCCTCACACACTTGTAGAGAGATACTCATGTTTTCTTTCGACAATGTTGGGTTGGTTAGCATATGGGTATGTCCTAGCCATGTATACCTCTGGCTATGGTGAGTACCTGCATGTTCCTTCTCCATGAGGTATCTTTATGTGGGGTGTGTTCTATGTGTGCCTACTTCTGCAGAGCCAAAGACACATTGTCATGCAACATACGACCAGTGTGTGCCTTCTCTGAATGGCGTATAACCATGCTGCACTAAGATGAAATGCGGGATGGGGGATGAGGTTCACATCCCATGTGGGTAGCCAAGGAGTGTGTGGGCCACTTGTCTAGTCCATGTCATGTGACAACACGATGCAGGGTGTAGCTGAGGAGTACACTCTAAGCCATGTGGATGGTGTGCTCACTCCGCACCACATGAGGGCTACTACTATAGTCTAATGTTGTTCCCTCCTTCCTCGTTTGGTGGCTAGTGTTTAGTCACACAGTGTTGTACAGTGCAATTTCAAAAATTGTGGACTTTGTTATGGCTATTGATGATTTTCTATTGATCGTGAAGGTCGGAACTTTGCTTATATTTGACCATGATGGTTTAGCCACACCTTGTGATCTTATTTTGCTCATAGCCATCATGGTTACATTTGATTTAGAGTTGAAATTATGTGCATTTCTTTTCTTACTATTGAAATTCAATTTTCATTTGATCTTTCTTTATGACTTTGGTGGCTAAAATAATTTATCTTTATTGTTTTCGATGTCGGCCATGTGTCATATTGTGATTCCTCTATAAGGATGTATGGGGTGGACTTGGTGAGTGTATATGAGGAAGCAGTCACAGGGAACCTTGAGGATTGGGGTATGTGAGGCCATTACACAGCTAGGACCCACTACTCACCTATGTGTGATGACTATCTCTTGGAGGCTAACCACCTTATACAACAAGAGGTAGGTCATTGTGGTCTTGTTTGGATGGTCTCACCATGTGTGTGTGGCCTAACACCATCAAACCACTGAGTGTGATGTATGGATTATGTGAGATGGATATTAGCTCTTGGCTCATGGATTATGTATTGTGGATTACTATGCTGCTTTTCGAGGTCCAGATGGACCCTTGTGTAGCCTTGTGATGTGATTCCCGATGATGTGTATGTGAAGAATGTATGTTAAAATTATGAATATAGTACTTATGAAATGATAAATTGTGTCCATGCTTCTAAAAAGGTGTAAAATCATGATCTTTTGTTGAATATGTTATGAGATTTAGTGTTATAAAATGAATAAAGTGGAATGTTTTGTTGCAAATAATTGATATTTAATGAAAAATGTGTGCTTTGTGTGTACAATTATGTTGTATTATGGGAAATGTAGCATTCTGAAGTGCTGATGGATTTGTGGTGTATTGGAAGAGGAATCATAGTCTAAGGGTAAAGAATATGAAATGGTGATGCATTGAAATTAAATGCTTTTATATGTTTCTGTATGAGAAAATTTTGTTAGTTAGGATTAAAAGAGTGCAATTTTTTCCTTGTCTTGGAAGAAACTGATGAGTGTTAATGCTAATAGGTAAGGATTCTGAGTGGTGTATGTACTATGGAATCTTTTCTAGTATGCAAGTCGTGTTTGTGTTATTATTTGACTCTGAAAACTAAAAGGGTAGATTATATTTGAAATGGAGTGTATAAGTAAATATATTCTTGTGAGATGAATTATTTCCATAAGAAAAATTAGTGTATACTATTTTGATGTAACGAATCAGCTTGGTGTTGATTAACAAAAAATTGCAGTACTAACATGTTATGTTTCCACCCTAGTTTTGTGACTTCTAGGAGTAAGTCAAGTTTTAGTGGGGGAGGATGTAGTGCCCCTCCACTCTCACCTTGGATGTGCAAGTATTTTGGTTAAGGAACCTGAAGAGGAAGGATGTAAGCTATGGATATGCTGATGTGATGAAAGTGCTTTGGTTACCTTAGGGTTTTTACTTGATTCTAACATATTATTATGGTGTTGACATGTCATTATTAGAGACATCAAAAATTGTCCTCTTACGATACCTTATCACAACATCACATCATTTAGACACCTTTGTAGCATGTTTTTCCCTAGGTACCCATGTTCATCATCTAATTAGTTAAATAAATCTTATTTATTTGACTAATTTCATTTATTTCCCTAAAGTTAATTAAATAATTTATATTATTTAATTGATTAATGCATAACCATCAATTTCTCTAATGTTAATTGAAATAATTTATATTATTTAATTAATTAAATCATTCTATCCTTTCTCAATGTTAATTAAATAATTTATATTATTTAATTAATTAAATCATTCCTATCCATTCCTCTAATGTTAATTACGCCGAGAGGTGTTCTACTACCAGGGATCCAAAAACCTGAGTACATAAAAAAGAACGGTAAACGTAACCGATGGAAGTGGACTGGAAGATTAAGCGATATGAAGAGTCGTCCTCCTTGCTAGCTATTACGCGGATAGTGGACTGGAAGATTAAGCGACGGGGTATGAAGAATCATCCTCCTGGCAGTTACGAGAGCATGATGAAAGTGATGTTGGCAGTTATGAGAAGTGTAGCGGCATAACAGCTCACCTGACCGATGCATTAGTAACTGGCAAGAGTGGAAGAGTAAATGGTTCGAGCAGTTTTGGGATGCAAAACCAATATTTCATTCTTTCTTTGTTCTATCTTTTCGTCATTTTTGGTAATTTCTCAAGCAAGTTTCATCAACTCAGTTTTGTCAAGGTCTGCAGCATCTTCAGCCATGGCAACATCTTCAGTCATGGCAACTTCTTCCGCTCATTGATCAGAATCTCAACTCACTTTGCAGCGTCTTCAACTTCAGACATCGATCAACAAGGTTGATATTGAAATCTTCAGGTTTAGAACTTTGCTTTGAAGATTTAAATGGATATTCCAACTCGATCAGCGTGTGTTTCATTTTATCCTAAATAGGCAGCTAATAATTGAGCTTCAATATATCGATTCCAATGGTGAAATGCAGGTTGTAGCCAACAAAAGGGACATTACAAGCATAGGAGAATCGTAGCTGTTTGAGGATCCAGTAAATTAATTTCATGCTCTGCCCATTGAATCTCAATTTTGTCTTATTGTTTCGCTATCCATATGATAATCTGATTTCTTTGTAGAGGGAAAGGGATAGTAAATAGCAGTAAAATATTCAACAAGTAGTTATACATAGCTATCGTATGTCGTATGCGAGTTTCTTATGTTTGCTTTGTATTTTGCATTCAGGTTCAGTCAAAAATTGCAAAGGAAAGCATCGACATTGGGAGAGAGAATTTCAGATTGCAGAGGTATGTGTTTTACAGAGCTTCACATTTGAAACATCTTAGTTTAGTGCATGTGCATGCTTATGGTTTACTTTATCATGGATTGAATATTACTGCAGATACAGATCGAATCCAGGTCCTTGTGTCTTGAACAGGATAGCTTAGGAGGATCCAGGGCCGACTGTCTTGAACAGGACAACTTATTTTCCATAGGAGTATCACATCTCTTTCACGATCAAGTAAGTCATTTTATTATCTTTTGCTTTATAAGTTTGCTTTCTTCTTATATTTAAACTGCCATGGATTCTAGGTTGAGGCTTACTGGGATCTCAAGCATGTATAGCATACAGATTTATAAGTTTGCTTTCTTCATATGAAAACTTGAGATGCTCTATATGCATCCCAGTGATTCCGATGCATTACCAGTTTCTTTGTTTTCAAATTGTAACTGTGAGATTCTCACTCTTTCAACTTGTGTAGAAAGATCTCTCAATTTAATTATTCATCACCATGCAGTAGATAGACATTTTCTCAAATGTTTGGTGTACGTTTTTACTTACCTACAGTAGGTCATGACCTGCTTCATAGGTGCAAAGGATGCAGAAAAATATTATAACTTTTGGCTTTGAACCTACCATTTTTACACCACTGAAACCAAGACACGAAAAATGGAATGCAATGATAATGGAAAGAGCACTTGAGGGAGAGAGCACACGAAAGCCTCAATGGAGGACAACCATTAGCCTTCTCCAGAGTTGTAGAGCGCTCTCCTTTCCCCCTATCACTAACCACATGGTTTGTTTTGTGGCTGTTCTCCTCTTCTACTTTTTTTCACGCTCTTTTTCACTTTTATTATTAGGTAAACACTTGTCTCTACATCAAGTACATGACCATGTAGATCACATTTAGGCCCATCTAATAGACATGGAGAGGTACATTTAAAACTGTCAATAGTTGTGTGAGCCTCTACGTTTCCGAACAATTTCTTCTATCATGCCCAATAAGTTGCTAACAACAGACCAAGTATCTACCAGTTTAGGACCAGCATTAACGGTTAAAAAAACTAAGGAATTATCTACTAGCTTAAAGGAGAGTTCCATGGAGCAAGTGAATAGAGACTACCTTGAATGATCACAATAACAAAGAAGAAAATTGTAAACAACAAGGCCCACAAAGTAGTTTTTGTTGAAGAGCGTTCCTTAACCTTCTGTCTTCTCAAAGATCTGATTCTGTCCAATCTTGCTCTTCTTAGCAAATCTGCATCAGAAATGCTCTTTATATGCCTCTCCTTTGAGGGAGCCGTGGTTGCTTTAGGAGGTCTGGGAAGTTTTTTCCATCCGGGTTTCAAGGCAATGTTGGCATTCCCATGCCAAATCTTCTTAGTATTCCCAGAAACTGTATTCTCTGTTTTAGCCAAATCCAAATCCTGAGACCCCTGTTTTCTAAATCTAGATACAACCAACTCTGAAAACCCCACCTTTACTTCTTTCTTCTGGCAACCACAATGAACCTCATATTTTACACCACTGTTCCTTTTATGCCCACCTACTAATCCACTACCTATCTAAGTAAAGCTCAACCTTCCCCAAAATTTTCCAAACAAACTTCTTCCTGAAGCTAGAAATGAACTAGCCTCTGTTTTAGAGACCTTAGTACCACTTTCCAGATCAAACCCAGGATGAGTTTCTGATGCAGAAGCATCCCCTTCCATTCTCAAATCATACCCATTTGCATGCCTACACACATTGATGTGCAAGGAAGCGTCAGAACTCAAAGGCAGATGCACATGTTCCTATTCCGTTGAACTAAACTCATTCATTTGCATTACAACAGTGATCCCAAAAGCCCAAGCGGCATAACCAAAGCTCTAGTAAAGCAATATGGATAGAAGCTCCAAGAGTAAGTAGATATAATAGAGAGGGGGTTCAACTCAACAGAATGGCCAACTACTACATGGGCATGTACTAACTTACCCCTGTGTGGCAACTATAAGGCCCCACAACGTAAATATTTGCACTTTACGGGGAAGGAAAACTTAAAGGATACTCTCATACTAAAAAATTGCATTATATCATTATGATATCATCCAATTGATTACTGTATTGTTTCCTTTGACATACTTTAAACTATTTTTAATTTTAAATTTTACTATTATTTTATTAACAATCTCCAAAATCTAGCATTATTTTTCCATTCCCAAATCCCAAGCCCTGTACCCCCTGGTCCCAGAAACTCAGAGAAACACTAGCATTGACCCACAATCTGTACAGCGATTTGTATTTGACAAACTATCTGTGAATCAATTTCAGATAAGATTTTTGTTAACCTAAAATCTATAGGGAAGTTTGCAGTAGACCCATAATCTAGAGGTGTTGAACCATGGGGGTTTGACATGGACGATGATATACACATGGATGTTTAGCTAATGGCTAAACATTAATGTGAATGACGTTATCAAAACTGCTTCAAAAGAACAATAAAAGTAAAATGATGACAGGAGAGTCATATACAAGTGAAAGAATCAGATGTTAGTAGTGTCAATAAACTCTATCATTGAGGGTAACTTAATCCATAGAAATCATACCAGTGCTGCATAAAAATGAGTTATAAGATTATTGCTATTTACTGTAGAAAATTTTCATAGGAAGTATCTACTTAGACTAAGTAATGTTTATGAATAACTGTTTTGAATGGAGGCATGCTTGGAGAGTTATAAGAGTCTCCATTCGACGCAAAGTTAAGTGCACCTGCTGCCTCACCAAATTCCCACGAAACACTGCCTGTAACTTCACCAACGCTTTTAGCACACCGAATGCTTGCTTTGCCTACCATTACAACATAGAGATCTCATTTGTGAACAATGCTTTTAGCATGATGTCCTCAATAGTAATGAAAAGAAAGTGTTTGTTACCAGATACCCTCGATACGCTGTTTAGATCGTGATAGCAGTGCGTTCCTCTCTTGACCATTACAAATCTATGTTGCCCACACTCCTCTGCGTTGCACTAGCTTTCGCTATTTGTGGTGAGTCATTCCTGGGTGTTGGTGTATGGATGGAAGAAGGGGATTTGATACTTCTTATTATTCCTGGGTGTTGGTATGAAACCAGAAAAACAAAATACCTTATAACTTGTTAAAACAAAAATAGCCTGCTCCTAATATAATTAGTTAAGAACAAATATATTCAGTATACCTCATCAAGTTTTTTCTGGTATTCATCATTAATACCTCCCGTTTCATCCAGGGTCACCCCCTAAAAAGAATTTAAGCTATCATTTAAACTATGTACAAGATAAATATTTAAAAAATAGCTTGAAGCGGATGAAGTCCATAAAAATTGAATATCAGAAATAAAACTGACCTCGTCTTTAAATGGATCAGCATACTAAGGAAGAATTGTTTTTACTGCATTTATGTCATTTTCAAATCTATCAGAAAAAATAAAAAGTCAGTTAGTTTTCCCAAGCCTGAAGATATAATATTCAGAACTTGATAATCAAAACAACTATCCCACTTACTTGTCTTCATATATCCCAGGTTTCCTTTTGGCTGCCTTGTAGGCATCATTTCTAGCATTCTCCTCTCCAATTTCAATGTTTTCAAGCATATCAACATCTGCAATGAAAGTACAAAATAATCATTGCAACAACCACAAAATATTAAAAAGCAAGAGTCCAAATTATGTAGGTAACTGCTTTATTTCAGCATACCATCATTAACATCACCACAAAAAAGAATGTACTGGTCCTTGAGTGTTAATACAACTGCCCCTCCTTCCATTACTTTATCAAGCCCATGAAGAAACTTCAGTCCTACCGGATCCTCTGCATACAAACAGAAAAAATAATTATCTAATAAAACAAAGCTATGCCAACAAAGTTTGACTTTAAAATTTTACTATCTACAATGCAGTTTATTATTCTGTGATAAACAAATAATTTAAAAGAGACTTTCAAATCCCTATAGATGCATGAGCACGAGACAAACCTCTTTCATATGCTAGTTCTTTTTCTAAAATCCCCTTGAGCTTCAAATTGTTACAAATTTAGCTAGATATCATGTGTAATACCTCAAATTACATTTTACTAATGAACAAAGGATACTTACCAGCATCCTCTTCGTCCCTTGATTGCCAACCCTCACACCTTTGAGTTGTTCCCTATTGCATCCTGTAGCATGTATTTTGTTCTATAACAAACTCCAGCCACCTTTTAGCCTGGGATTGAAATGCAGAATTTTGGGCGGTTCCTCACCATCAACTGTCTTGAGACCTTGCAGTTCAAGCGTGAATTGAGAGACAAGTGTGGATAATAAGTCATTGTCAGCAGGGCGAGTTTTTCCTATCAATTTTATGGAAGAACCCAATGTCAATCCACAGGGAAGAAGTTGTGATATGCAACAACTCCCTCCCTGCAAACATCTACATTTATTCTCTGTGATTGCACCCTTTCAACAAATGCAATGGTTGTTGGGAAACAAGAAAATTCATAGCAAAGAAAATTAGGGATCCCAAATCCAAACTCTTGCTCTGTTTTCCTTGAGAAGCATTTTATAGCGACAACAAAGGTAAGGGCTCAAGTGTAATTTGGGATTCTATATTTTTTGCACTTTCTCAATGAATTACATTTCATGGGAAGGTCCACACCTAAAAAGATTTGACCAATTGCACTGCTACTTTCCATGGGACTTTTCTCCTAAAAAGCAATACTTAAAGTAGTGCATTTCTTAGAGTTGTTAAATGCAGATTTGTAATTGTATTTATGTTTTAGATTTTACTTTGGATTTAATCCAATGTTCTTATTACATTATTCTTCAACCAAAAGTACAATCACTACAAATTAAAAAAGTAGGTTCGTTATTTTAGTTGAATTTTTAAAGTCACAATAATGACTCCATAATAGTAAACTGGGAATCATTTCAGTATAACCCTTGGCATGTGGAGCGAAGAGCAAATGAAGAAAATGTTGAAAATAATAGTGATTCTGAAATTGAAGATAATGAAGGTATTGAACAAAATATTATAGAGCATGAATGGGAAATAATGTCAAGACTACACAATGGTCAACATATTCAAGTTTTTGAAATAGATATGTTGGGTAGAAGAGATGTTGATAGACAAGCAGACTGGTGTAGTGAATACCAAGGGGAAATGTACACAAATCAAGCAGTAAATTTTATAAGCAACATGAGAGATCATGGGTGTCTCATACATGATGAGATACCACAGTGTATTGACTATACAAACCTCAGTGATAAACAAAGAAAGGCACTCAACATTATTATGGAACACTACCATAATAATCAGAATCCATCACCATTGCTGATGATAATTCAAGGAACAACAGGGATAGGAAAAGTCATATCTAATTGGTGCTATTAGTCAATCTCTTGAAAATGTAGCAATTCTGAGCCGTTCTCCACTTCTATTACTTGCACCAACTGGAGTTGTAGCATTCAACATAGGAGCATCCACAAATCATTCAAAACTGAGAATTCCAATAAGAGATTTTTCTCAACTCGAATGAGCAAGACTAACAATTTTTCAAGAAGAAATAGCACACATCAAATACATTTTGATTGATGAAATGAGCTTCATCAGTCAAAACATGCTAGAGAACATAGATTCTCGACTTCAACAAGCATTCCAACAAAATGCAAACATTAACTTTGTAGGTATACAAATGATTATCATTAACAAAAAATAAGTACTTTATATTGTAGTATAACTAATATATAAATTTTGTAGATATAAATGTAAATAGTATTGATAATAATTGTCATTGATTATCTTCCAGGTATATCTATAATTTTGGTTGGAGACTTGGGCCAGTTGCCTCCAGTTAGTGATAAACCAGCGTATGATAGCAACCAGAGAGCTAAGTTACTATGGGAAGAATTCAAAATGGTGGTTACTCTAGATAAAATATTCAGGCAAGATGGAGAAAACATCCATCAACAAAGATTTTGTCAACTATTGACAAATCTGAGAGATGCAAACCCAACAATCGATGATTGGAATTTGCTCATGACAAGAACCAGTATTTCCATGGATGCAACAAGCAATGAGGAGTTTGACAATGCTGTTCATTTATTCTCCACGAATGAACATGTTCATAACCATAACAAAAAATGTTATACTCATTGAAGCATCATGTTGCACGTTGTGTTGCAACAAAATCAGGAAGTATTAATGCAGTAGAAGGATGCTCAAATGATGAACTTGATCTAGAATTATTGATTTGTAAGGATGCCAGGGTAATGTTAACCTCAAACCTTTGGATATAAGCAGGTCTTATGAATGGAGCTTTACGATATATTAGAAAGATTGTATACAAACCTGGAAGTGGTCCACCAGAACCACCCACATATGTAATGGTCGAGTTTGACAGCTACTCAGGAATACCATTTGATGATCGCAATCCAAATGTAATTCCAATTACAACAATACAAAGGGGGAGGACACTCCAAATGCCATTAAGATTGGCTTAGGCATTGACAATTCATAAATCACAAGGTTTGACTCTTTCAAAAGCCACCATTGATATTGGACCAAGAGAAAGAACAGGATTGACATTTGTTGGCATATCTCGTGTAAAGTCTCTAGATGGCCTAAGAATTATGCCACCATTCACATATGAGCGTTATGAAAAGATGAAAAATGGTAGACAACTTGCCAAGCGCAAGGCTGAAGAAGGCAGACTCAAATTTTTAGAAGATAATTGATGTAATATACTTTTTGTGGAAATTTTCTTCAATGGATTTCATACACGTGCTCTTTTTTGCAACCAAAATAATCACTAATATTATATATACTATTATACATGCATTCACAATGTCTGTTCAAGAATTTTGTTTCAATGGATTTAATATATGTGTTCTTTTTGGGCACGACTTAAAATATTCCATTGTACGCTTTTGTAATTTCTATTGATTAAAAATAAATGATAAAAAATTCTTATATAAATTTAAGAATGTCATGTTATTTATTGAATTCAATTTCCAATATAACTTACATTTGAAATGTAATTAATCTCTTTTCAACATGCATGCTTCTTAAATAAAGATCATGTAACTTTGCATTGTTTTTATATGGTTAACGTAAAATGAATTCCCAGATATGTGTTCTAATGGTCATTTTTGTGTTTCACTTTATAGTTTAATATTTATTTCAAAAAAAATTCTAAAATTTACTTCATATTCTAACCTTCAAGAAATTGTGTGTGTATATATATATATATATCAATTCCATTAAATTTGAAGTGAGTTACTTTGATAGCATGCATTTTCTTTATGTTTACTATCCTTTATGCATTTTTCAAATTGGTTTAGAAATTTTATTTATTTTTCTATTTAATAGTAATGCAAGAGCTAATAATAATTTTCATGCACAACAGCAAAATGTCAGATCCAATCCGTACAACATGGGCGTACAATTGGTTGTCAAAATTATGAAATTATATTTTTTTGTGTTATTTCAAATATATATTTTTTATTGTTCTTTTATTTTCAGCAAATCATCTAATTGAAAATGGAAGATTCACATAATAAATTAGAAATCATAGTTGAAAGCCCAACTATCTCTGAAAGGTCAAATGATTTTGTTGAAACTCCTATCGACAAATGTGCAAGAATAGTTTTAGAGTGTTGTAATAAGACTGTCAAAGAAATTGAAAATACAAGCTTAATGATTGATGATGATGTCGAGGAACTAGAAATAATGACAATGGAAGCTGTTGCAAAAAAAGTTCATGAGGCATATACTATAGCAGCCACATTTCCAAAAATGCTCAAAGAAGTATATGAAGATCACTATCAAAATAAAGGTCGTAATACCGATCTCATTGCTGAAGAATTTGTAATGTATTTGCACCATTACAATGAGATGTTATTAGTATAATCACTTCTTATTTGACTTTAAATGCTTCTTATATTTACAAACTTTGTATAGGAAAGGTTTATTAATTTTGTTTAACTTATATTATAATATAAAAAAGAGCTTTTAAAAAAAATTTGAAGAGGATGTGTGGCAACATATAACACTTCCATTTCTATTTTTTTTTTTTTGATAACATATTTTGTGCTACTCATTATTTGTAATGTATGTGGTTTTTTAAAATGTGTGGTATTAAATATACTTTTGAAGTGGATGTGTGTGAAATCTATATGAAATATTAAATGGTGCCTCAAATATAAGTTAAATATTTATAAGCAAATGTTTTAAAAAAATTTACACATTTTATCCAATATTAGTTTCAATTTTTAAATGATTTTAAAAAATCATTGTTATACAAATGATAATTGCAATTATATATATATATATATATATATAAATTGAAATTTATTTAAAATGTGTGGTATTAAATATACTTTAAAGTGGATGTGTGTGAAATCTATATGAAATATTAAATGGTGCCTCAAGTTAAATATTTATAATCAAATGCTTAAATTTTTTTACACATTTTATCCAATATTAGTTTCAATTTTTAAATGATTTTAAAAAATCATTGGTATACAAATGATAATTGCAATTAAATATATATAAATTCAAATTTAAGATTATATTTAAATTTTTTTTAAAATATTTAATAAATGTTTGCAAATCAATCTTAACCTAACACTAATTCTAAAAGTATACTAAAATATACTCAAATATTATTATATAACCCTAACCCTCACTCTAACTCTAACCCTAACTCTAACCTAACTCTACCCTAATTAAATCCTAACCCTAACCCTAACTTAATTAAACCCTAACTCTAACCCAAACCCTAACCCTAACCCTAACTCTCACCCTAACCCCAACCCTAACCTAATTAAACCCTAACCCTAATCCTAATCCTAACCCTAATCCCAACCCTAACCCTAATCCTAAATCTAACCTTAACCCTAAGCCTAATCCTAACTGTAACCCTATCCCTAAACCTAATCCTAACCCTAATCGTAATCCTAACCCTAATAAAACCCTAATTGCAATTATATATATATATATATGAAATTTGATTTGATCTATAAAATTGAAAAAATTGAATGCCTTATAAATATCCACGCACTGTATATAAATTCAAATTTAAGATTTATATTTAAATTTTTTAAAAATTATTTAATAAATGTTTGCAAATCAATCTTAACCTAACCCTAATTCTAAAAGTATACTAAAATATACTAAAATATTATTATATAATAATATTATTATTTAACCCTAACCCTAACTCTAACCTAACTCTACCCTAATTAAATCCTAACCCTAACCCTAACCCTAACCCTAACCCTAATCCCAATCCTAACCCTAACCCTAACCTAATTAAACCCTAACCCTAACTCTAACCCTAACCATAACTCTAACTCTCACCCTAACCCTATACCCAATCCTAACCCTAATCCTAACCCTAACCCTATGCTTAAACCTATTCTAAATCTAACCTTAACCCTAACCCTAATCCTAAACAAAAATTAATAAGCCTAAACCTAATCATAACCCTAACCCTAACCCTCACCCTAAACCCTAATCCTAACCCCAATCTTTTCCCGTACCCTAATACTAACCCCAACCTTCAACCTAATCCTAACCCTAATCATATTAGAATATTTTAATTATTATAATAATTTTATAATAAAATATATAATAAATAAAAATAAATATTTAAAATATTTTAATTATTATAATAATTTCATAATAAAATATTTTTCTAATAAAATATATAATAAATATAAATTAAAAAATTAGAATATTATAATTATTATAATAATTATAAAATAAAATATATAATAATAATAAGTATAAATATAAATTAATTTAGTTTTTATTTAATATATCGCATGTTCGCCACAACTGCTACTAGCATATATATCAAATTTAGTTTTTATATGTTTGTAAAAATATCAAATTTAAGAAATATCATGACATTTAAGAAGGTCCACATTCACTATTTAGACTATTACCAAGTTGAAAATGTTTTTTATTCTGGTGATTTGTTATATTTTCAAAGTTTTCTATTGTATGATAGAGTTCAACCGAATATTTGAATGTTAAATTCCTTGTCACTATTGATAAACAATCTTTAATACTCTTTGGCATGCTTTGAGAATCATGGTTGGGTTTCAATTAAGTTGGGTTTCAACATTACACATGTTTGTACTTAATTGAAATGTAATTATGTTGCTACTTATTTACTATAAATTTGTGTGATTTGAAAAAAAAAATTATTTGGATTCATTGTAATCAATTCATTTTTCATTTATAATTTAAATAATTTTTAAATTATCAAATTAATAAAATATTTATACAATACAATTCATCGAATATAATCGAACCAAAATTTTAGGAATGTATTAAAAATCACAATTTCTAAGTTTATTGCTCACATTTCCACTACCACAAAAGTCTTAAAAGATACAAAATCATTTTCATCATAATCATTCAAGTTGCATGATGTCACTTTACATTATACTTTTTGGTCCAACATTATATATTTATAAAATATAAATGTTCCAATAGCAAATAAAATATAATGAAATTATATTACAATACCATGTATAGGTTTTGACTACTACATAATTTATGTTATTAGGAAATAATTTCTCTACCTAAAATTATTTTATATTTACAATCTCTAAGACCTATTTCTCCTATCCATGTCTTTATAATTTATCCCGAAGGCTTATCCAATTTGAGACTATATTTACAATCTCTAAGACCTATTTTTCCTATCCATGTCTTTATAATTTATGCCAAAGGCTTATCCAATTTGAAGCGTCTCAGCTTATGTGGCTTCATGACTCTTCTTTGTATAATCTTGTTGCTTAGTGGTGGCGGGATGGAGCCCCTGCGTATGGTATTGCTATGTATTCTTTTGTTAAGAAGCTGCAATGTGTTAAGTTTCATCTTAAGAGATGGAATAGGCTATGTTTTGGAAATTTTTGTGCTAAGAAAAGGGAAGCGCAGGAGCATCTTGCTGTCATTACTTGTCAGATTAGGGATCTTGGTTTTTCAGAAGCTCTTGGGCATGCTGAGTCCCAGGCTCTTAAATCTGTGGAAGAGTGGGAGCTTCGTGAGGAGATTTTCTGGAAACAAAAGGCTCGGATTGACTGGCTTCAAGAGGGCAACAGGAATACTGCCTTCTTTCATCACTCTGTGCAGACTCGTTGGAATAAGTGTTATATCTCTTCTCTCGTTAACTCTAAAGGATTAGTTTTATCCTCGCAACAGGCTTTATCTAGAGAAGCTCGCCTATTCTTCTCTGCTTTGTTTACTGAGGACTCTCTTCCTGCTAAGGTTGAGGAGAATAGGATTCTTGCTTGTATTCCTCCTTTGATCTCTGATGAGCTGAATGCTTCTCTCATGCACCCGATTACTCTGTCTGAAGTCGAAGAGGTTGTGTTTGGGATGAATAAGGGGAAGGCTCTTGGCCCTGATGGGTTCCTAGTTGAATTTTTCCAAGAGTTTTGGGAAATTGTGAAGATGGATTTGTTGGAGGTTGTCTGTGAATCTTTTCATAGCAAGCAGATGCTTCGGGCCCTAAATGCTACTTTTTTAGTCCTCATTCCTAAGAAGGAGGGTGCTGATAGGTTTGAGCTTTTTCGACCTATTGCACTCTGCAATGTGGTGTATAAGATTATTACGAAGTTGATTGTTGAGCGGCTTAAATCTTGCTTGCCTGTTGTTATTTCTTAGGAGCAAGGAGGCTTTGTGGCTGGTCGTCAAATTTTGGATGGGGTGGTGATTGCCTCTGAGGTTATTCATTCCATGGCGATCTCCAAGGATAAGTCTATGTTCATCAAGCTGGATATGGCAAAAGCATATGATAGAGTTAAATGGAGTTTCCTTCAGAAGATTTTGTTAGCCTTTGGGTTTTCTTCTGAGTGGGTGAGTTGGATTATGAGTTGTGTGACTTCCTCATTTTCTGTCATTGTGAATGGTGAACCTTCAGAGCTGTTTGGTGCTACCAGGGGCCTTCGTCAGGGGGACCCACTCTCTCCCTATCTGTTTATTATTATGGCTGAGGGGCTGGGTCGCTTTCTTAAAACTCAGGTCTCTCTTGGTGTGATTCATGGTTGGCAGTGGGGGTTGGGTCTGCCTACTCTGTCTCACCTCCAATTTGTGGATGACACCTCTCTTATGGGGTTGGCTCGTCTTCATGAAGCTGAATCCATTAGGCAAGCTTTGGACATCTACTTCGCTGCTTCGGGTCAGAAAGTTAATGAGCAAAAGTCTTCTATTTTTTTCTTCAATACTCCTTTGGCCATCCAGAGGAGGATTGCTGCTATTTTGAGGTTTCAAATTGGATCTCTCCCCTTTGTCTATCTGGGGATTCCTCTTGCCGTTGGTCATCAACCTAGATCCTCTTGGCAGATGTTGCTTGACAAGTTGAGGAAGAAGGTAACTCATTGGACTCATCGGTGGTTGTCTACTGCTGCTAGAGTTACCCTCCTTCAGTCTGTTATCCAGGCCTTCCCATCTACAAATATTTTGTTCAATCGGCCCCTATGTATTTCCTTCATGAATTTGATGCTCTCTCTCGGCAATTCCTTTGGAGTGGCAACTTGATGACTTCTAAGTGGAGCCTTGTTAAATGGGATTATGTGTGTAGACCTAAGCAGGAGGGTGGTCTTGGTTTATGCTCTTCTATTTTGAATGGGCAAGTTCTTGCGGCGAAGCTTTACTGGTGCTGGTGTACTAATCAACACCAGCTGTGGGCCCGTGTTCTTAACTATAAGTATCTTCATGGTGTTGCTTCTCATGAGGTTCCTCACTATCCTCTGGAGGGAAGTGGTTCTATGATTTGGTCTACTTTGAAAGTGGGAGCCTAGTTGATTAAGTGTGCGCTTTTTTGGATCTATCATTCGGGATCACAGGCTCTTTTTTGGTGGGATTCTTGGGATGGTCACCCACCTATTCTTTCTGCTTTTCCTCATCTTCAACCCCTCTGTGATATTTTTACTGCCGCTGGTTGGGACACCATTGAGCATTACAAGATTGCTAAGCATTGTGGCTCTGTTGTTTCTTTCCACTGGAAGCACCTTTCTGAGTGGCCTCCTAGGGGCTCTGAGGAGGACATGCAAGAGCTTACTCAACTTTTGGCTTCTCGGGCTTGTAATTCGTTGAGGGGACCTAATATTTTAGCTTGGGATGGTTCTGATATGTCTGGGAAATACTTTGTGTCTACTGGCTATAAGCAATTGGGTCGACAGTTGTTTGGGGATATTCAGGTCCCTTGGTGGAAGTATGTTTGGCATAAGTTGTCTTGGCCCAAGTGCAATTTCTTCATGTGGTTGGTGGCTCAAAACCGATGTCTTACTTGGGATAATTTATGCAAGCGGGGTTTCTAGGGTCCCTCTTTTTGTGTGTTGTGTCGTGAGGCTGAAGAGTGTGCTTCTCATCTCTTCTTCCAATGTTCTTATGCTCGGGAGATTTGACATTTTTGGTGGTGGGTGTGGAATATGCCCTGTCGGTATGTTTCTTCTTTGGTTGAGTTTGTGGATTGGGGGAGTAGGGCCCCTGTTTCTACTTCTTTTCTTCAAGCTGCTTGGGCGATTGGCCCTTCCTTCATCATTTGGAATCTTTGGTTGGAGAGGAATCGTTGGATTTTTTAGGATATGATGATGGGGGCCCCTCGCTTGTAGTGGAAAATTTTGCATTCTTTGGGAGAAATGATCGCGACTAAGTGTGATCTGTCTGAGTCGATTGCTCCTTCTGATGTTGGCTGTTTCAACCACCTTCATCTGCCTCCTTCGCATCAGCAGCTTATGCGCAACAGGTGTAGGCATCCTACTCTGAAGGTGAATAGGGAGGGAAGATGGTCTCCTCCTCCTCAAGGCATCCTTAAAATTAACACGGATGGCTCTTCTCGTGGAAACCCTGGTCATACTGGAATTGGTGGTGTTGGTCGAGATAGTTCTGGGGATGTTCAATTTATTTTCTCTATTTATAAGGGTCTTCATACTAATAATCTTATGGAGGCTCAGGAAATTTTACTGGCTGTGGAGCATGGCAGTAAGTTGGGGTGGCGCAGGATTATATGTGAATCTGATTCCCAGGTTGTGGTGAACTTGCTGAACAGGCGGAGGTTAAAGGATGTTAGTTGGCACCTAGCTTTGATTATTGAACAAATTCTCATTCTTTGTGTTTCTCTTGAGTTTGTTATTTTCACTCATATTCCTAGGGAGTGGAATGGTGTTACTGATTGTTTGGCTAAATGGGCTTCTGATCATATTCATGATTGGAATTTGGTTGATCGGGGTCAATTACCCCCTGATTTGTCTCAACAGTTGGACCATTTGGTAGAGCTTGATAAGGCTATGTAATGATTTGGCTCTGTAATTTTCTCTTGTTTTAATAAATTTTTACCCCTCTTTTATGTTAAAGCGTCTCAAGCTAAATAATAAATCCAACAATGCACATTATTACAGAGGAGGTGGGAGATGATTGTTTTAATCATGACTGGTAGTCAGTTCTTTTACCCATTCACATTCAAGTTGACTTGCGCGTGAAGTTTGGTGCACCTAAAGCAGGTTTGAGTTTCATTTCGAGGGTTTGAATGTGGAAGCAGATGCCCACATCTAGAGCAGGGCTCCGCCAACTATTCCCAACTATCTAGAAAACTTGGCCGAGGTATTGATTTTGAATCACCAGTTTCTGCTTATTGTAGTACCCTTTGATTCTATTTGACAACGTATTCTCTACCTTCAAATGATTTTTGGGAGATTTCCCATTTTGGGTAAGAGCAAAATGCGCTTGAAGAATTATCAAACTCTGTAGGGACAACACCCTTTCCTTTAATATTTGTACATAGGTAATGGCAGAGTAATGCCTCTGTTGACGGGCACACATCTAAATAATTCAAGAAGCCATGCTAAGATCTTTTCTTGCTTTTCTAATACTCTTTCCAGATTAAAAGTTCAATTTCTTTCCTATAATAGTAGCCACGATTTTTGGAAATGTAAATTTTATCATATTGAAATATTTTATTAGTCATGCCATTTGCTCTGTTTTAGGTCCTTGGCTTTCCTTGACGGATTTTAGTGGCCTTGGAAGTTGTTTTTCCTGTCTACCCAACAAAGGTTTTAGCGGTTTAAATTGCTTTAAATGGTGCACAGAAGGAATGCTCACTAAAAGTTTTGAATCTTAATTGGTCGTTTGTCTAGCAAATCATTCAAAGATTCTTTGAAATTTTCATTGGATGGTGATCAACATGAAGGGAAATCACAAAGACGAGCTTGAGGGTAAAAAAACCAAGAACTCTGGAATCGATCATATTATTCATCTGTACAACTTACATGGTGTGTTCTATTCTTCTGTTGAATACCCAATCTCATTGGTAGTCAATTAGCTATGCAATGGACTGTGGGAGACAGAGACCTAAGCAGCAATCAATGTATCTGAGAAGGATTCAAGTTTCGACACCAAGAAAATGGTGATTGCAAACATTGTTGTTACTTCAGAGACTACTAAGAGTACTGCAACTGATTTGGAGCATAATAGCATTTGGAATAGTTGCTTCTTTGTCTCTTTATCCTCGTTAATGAATAACTAGTGCGTTTTGCAAGGGGAAGGATTGGATGTGTGAACACAAGCTTGGCCATATTTTGTGGAGGTTATTATCTTTCAAAGTAAAACCCTAAACCCATTAAACAAAATCATTCTTTGCCCCACTTGGTTGAATCTTAACATTGTTTTTCATGAACATTTTCATTTTCATGGTTGCCGATCCAAAACCATGAGCGACTGTACTATCCCACTTTCTTTCCCTCGAACTGCTTCTAAACTCCCCAACCAAAATGACCGCCTCTACCAAACACTGCCTCAAAATGTCGCTTACCCACATGTTAACTACAAGAATACTCGGTGAGTTTCACAGGATTCAAACCCTGGACACATAGCCATATTACGTTCCATACCAATAACACTCAATACCAATGAGGCAGCTGGAGCTTCTTAGATCTTGTTGCAATCAACAGAAGATGCAAAAGTCTCACAAGATGAAATGGGTCTCTTTGAAATTCACGTGGATGTCTCAGATATCCAATTGAGTCTGACTAAAAGAGTAGTAAAAGAGACAGGCAAGGAAATGACAATGGAGAAGGAAATCACCAGCAATCTCAAACGTATCAAAAGAGGTAAGCCCCAAAATTCCTGAAAGCCCAGTTGAAAATCTTTGCAAAATCATGCATAGCCAAGACCCTCCTATTTCGGATGCCTGATAAAGGGGTCCAGTGGAAAGATGATGTTTTCAATAGCCTCATCAAAAGGATTCATGAATTTCATTAAGACAAACATAAGTAATATTTTCCCACATAGTGCTCCTTGGACTAAAGAATTGCAGCTCATAAATATGGATTCGAAATGACATGAGATCATGTATCTTGCCCATGACACAAAACAATAAATTCATTTATAATATCTGTGAGCACATGATACACTAAGCTTTCAAAGTAAATTATTTTTGCAAGTCCAAAGAACATTGTTGACAAGTTCACTTGGATGAATCCTACAAAAGAGAATACTGATACGCATCACCCATTAAACCAAAGTAGCCCCTTGTTTATAACCAATGTACATACATAAGAAACGGGTCTCCAATGGTTCTTTTTTCTGTGTTTTTCCCCAACAGTATAGGAAAGATAAGAACGATGATACATCTGCTTGGGGAAGGCAAGCAAAATACACACAATTTCAACACTTGCAATCTAGGACACACAACAAACTTGCAATCCAGGGCACGCAACAAATTTGGTGTTAGGTGACTACTCTTCTTCTCCATAGCCTCCCTTGCAGTCAAGTTCAATTTTTTTTAATTTAATATTCCTTCAATCCTAACCTGACATAGCAGTAGTTTATGTTCACCTATTTCATAAGTCTAGAAAACATAGGTATCCTGCTTTTTAGCCTATATTTTGACGTTACAGTTAAAATGGTGCTCGGTAATGTTTTCATTTATGTTCCACAGCGTTTCAGGGACAAGGACAACAGGGTATAGCAGGACACATTTTAGGGATGACAGTCCAACAGAGCACTTTTGGGGATGGTTACACATCACTCTCACTCACAAACAAATATATACTTAAGGATTTTTGTTGTAATGAAAACATTTAACAATGAAATCATAAATTTCTAATGTTTATTATTGCTATACTCAAATCAGTGAACATGTTACATTGAATAGCAAATTTCATACCTTACATGAATGTCTAAACTGAGTGTCAGAGTGAATAGTATATATGGATGCAGTAAGTAGTAATTTAATGCCATCAATAAAATAAGCAGACTTTGTGTACTTAGTATATTGATTTTATGCCCTAAAAAATAAAGAACGCCGAGAATATTCTTTGCCTGGTAATTATGTTGTTTGTTAATTGTGAAGTCTGAAGTTCAAAGTGTCTTCATACAAATTATCTATTTTATTTCAGATTTCTACTTTCTTCAGTAGGTTTCAATATTGTTATTTGTTAATTTTTAATACTCAAAAGAACGAATGTTGTCCTCAATATTCATGTAAAATTATTGCTTCTGCTTGTGACAGTACAAAACCATACACTACAGACAACTTGTTTGATTATCAGCTACTGTTCATGATTGCATATGGTTGTGATTACAGTTATTTGATACTACAATATTCATGTAAAATTATTGCTTCTGCTTGTGACAGTACAAAACCATACACTACAGACAACTTGTTTGATTATCAGCTACTGTTCATGATTGCATATGGTTGTGATTACAGTTATTTTATTAGTATCAAGAAATTAATGTTGTCTTAGATTTCCTCTCTTAAGAAACTTAGTTGAATTTTTAAATGAAATATTCTTTGCTCAATCCATATTCAATCAATTCATTTAGTCTTTACAAAATTGAAAATGCAATAGATTTTGCTTTGAATAATTTGGAGCCCATCTGCTGCTATATTATAGTTTGTAGAAAAGAGTACAATGCTTCAAAAGTAATGTTTCCTCTTACGAAAAGAAGTGGTTGTAAATTTCAGATAACCATGATGTTTTTGAATATTGTATGGGATATTATTTATTTCAAATTATTGTACGTTGCTTGTAGTTGAGCTCTAATTTTGATTTTGATCTGGTGAGACTGATGCCACAATTGTGAACCTTCGTTTATTAGGACTCCCAAGTTTTATACAGTCATGGAGAAATTCTTTAGTAACAGGTATGCACCAGTCACTAGATGCTAGGCAATCCTGGTGGTCTGGGGGCTATACTAATTACAGGAGGGATCACTTTAGCTCTATGAATGGAATTTCCCAATGGTCTCACCACTGTGTATCCTGCAAGGTGTTTTATCCTGTGGGGAAAAGAGTATTTTAGAGACACATACATCAACTTCATCGAACAAATACTATTGAAATACCTTTTATTAGATTTATTCTCTTGTACTTTTTGGTGTGAAAAATTAATTGAACATTCTGACCCCTAAACCTATATACTATATAGCTCAGTAATCTAAACGTTTTTAATTAGGTTAAATGTTTTGCCCTAAATCTACCCTTCATTGGACCAATCATGTCAAAATGCCTTTCAAGTGTATCGTGTGCTACTTCGCGGATTTTTTCATAGTGGATTCTGGCCCTCATAGATTGTAGTTGTAGTTCTGCATTGTTGGGATCTTGCAGCAAACCTAAGATTAAGATGTCAATAGTCCATTAGATGATAAGTAAACCCTTTTGGAAAAAAATGTGTAGAAGACTTGAATCAATATTTTGGATCCCACTCAATTATCTATTATCAGAATGCAAAAATAACATCTTGATGAAGGATTGCAGGCTGTGATACAGACGTTGATTAAAAAACATCTGCAGGGTTTCACCCAGAAAATCTTCCTTCATGGCATTAGTTTTATGTGTGGTTAGGATTCAGGATTAGAAGTTTGGCTTCATCTTTATCATCTTTTCTTCCTATATTTGAGTAACATCTGACTCACTTCAAATGAGGATTATTTTTTAACAGTCAATTATTGCATGTAACTCTCTTGAATAAAAGTTCCTTTACCATTGTCATGTCCTCTCTTTTAAATGAATAATACCATTTTTGCAAAGGATTTGCTAAAGGCTCAAATTAAATGATGTCCTAGATCTCTGTGACAACTTCACAGTTATTCCACAACAAACATTTATTCAAGTATTGATCTTAAACATGTGTTTGCATATTTTTAGCCCTGTGAGGTTTCATGGGACAAAACTTTGTGTATTGAATTTGTCAGAAGTCCCATTTGTTGTCCTAAAGGGTGAAAATAGAGGATGCAGCAACACCAAATGAAAGTTCAGCCATCATATTATGCAGATGTTTGAAATGAATGCCCCGATCTCTAAATCCGTGAATGGAAGCAACACTCACAGCTACCAATGCCTTTGAAATACTCATTTTTCCAGGGAAGAAAGTCAGGAGAGAATGTGTAATCATAATGGAGATAATATAAACAGGGGAGGAATATAAAGATAATTGAGCATTCCAGGAAAACATTGAAACAAGAGGCAGGCAATATCAGTAGCAAACATTATTATGGAGGAACAAAATGAGATTGAAAAGCAGCAAATGAAATAATAACAAAATAATTTATAGATTTATTCACTATTATTTTGTAAATATAAAAAAATGTTTTAATATTATATAAAATTAAATTTGTAAATAATTATAGATATCATATATATTATTTAAAGGTATATTTTTTTATTCATAATACCTTTTATTTGTCAAATAATTAAGTTATATTTATTATTTTATATATAAATTATATAATAATTATATTTAATGCTCTATAATTAAATTTATCAACTACAAATCTTTTTTTTCTTTAATTAATAGTTAATATATTTTTATATAATATAAATTAAATTAACATACAAATATAATACAATATATATTTAATATATAATATATATCGTATATAATACAAATTACATTACATATAATATAATTATTATTTTTATAATAATATAATAATATAATAATATATATATTATGGTTATTATAATATAGTACAAATTAAATTAACATACAAATATAGATCCACACTTTATATTTAATATATAATATATATTGTATATAATACAAATTACATCAACTATAATATAATTATATTTTTATTATAATATATAGACTATTATATTATATATATTAAAAAATATTAATTAAAATGATTAAATATAAATATAAAACTATTATAGTTACTAATTACCATTATATATTATCTTGTTGTATATTATATTATTTATTAAAGTATATATTATATTGTACAATATTGAAATAATACAATATATATTAATATATTATTTATTATATTCATATTTATTTTATATATTATATCATATAATATATACATAATATTATATAATATATTTTATTATTTAATATTTACAAATAGTGTAATATTATGCAATATAATACTTATTATATAATTATATTACATTCAACTTAAGTCTCATTAAATATTATATAATAATTTGTATATTAAATAAGTTTTATTTATTACATATTAAGTTATATTTAAATTGATAATCAATAATATTTGTCATTTAATTTCTTTACACTAAATAATAATTTATAAATTGATTTATCATTAATTTACAATTATGGAGACAATCTTTTTATTTAAAATTAAATTTGTAAATAATTATAGTTATCATATAAAATATTTTATAAATATATTTGTATATTCATAATAATTTTTCTTTCGTTCTATTTGAAGATAATGGTTGACTACATTCCTACATTGAACATAAAATATTTTGTGTCAAATTAGGTTTTGTTTTCATACATGTTGTGCATTTATTGTTTCTATTTATATGTATCCATTCTCCATCTCTATCCCTTACCTCTCTTTGTGTTATCTCTTCCTTTGTTTTTATCTCTCCATCTATTTATCTCCCTCTTCCTCTCTCATTCTATCTTCATCTCTACCTCTATTTTCCTCTCTCCCCCTACCTCCATCTCTTTATACATCTATATCTCTTCATCTCCCTCTTCTTAGACATCCATATCTATATCTCTTTTCCTCTATATCTCTATCTCTCCATATTTCTACTTCCATCTCTCCTATTTCTATCTTGTTATCTCTCCATCTTTATCTACCCCCATATCTCTCCCTCTCTCTATGTATTTATCTTTCTCTCTCTCCCTCTCTCTTCCTCTCTATATATTTATCTCTTTCACTCTCTCTACCCCTATATCTCTCCTTCTTTACCTCTCTATATATTACTTCCCATCTATATCTTTATCTTTCTACCTCTCCCTTTCTCTTCCTCTCTTATTTATCTCTTACATCTCTATTTATCCCTCTCTTTATCTCTATGTCTCTTTCTCTCCATATCCCTCTCCATCTCCATCTCCATCTCCATCTATATATCCTTACCTCTCTCTCTCTCTCTCACTCACTCTTCCCCCCTCTGTATTTCTCTCTCTACTTCCCTCTCTCCCATTTGCAAACAAAAAATGAGCC